>JAKSZT010033014.1:123599-304363 GCA_026826555.1 Tolypeutes matacus
TACACAAAACACACATACCCCACACAATACACAACACACACAACACATACAATACACAACAAACATACCCCACACAATACACACAAAACACGCAACCACACACAAAACACAACACACACAACACACATACCCACACAACACCCACAACACACACAATACACAACACACAATACACAACACACATACCCCACACTGCACACACCAAACACAAAATACACAACACACAACACACACAACACACAACACACATACCCCACACAACACAAACAGCACACACAATATGGTGAGAAAACAACTTTGCATGGCAGTGTCAACAAATGTATTGAGAGGTGAATAATATTTTATTTATTGTTCTGCATTCATTTTATATATTATAATTCTTAAAGAACTGTTGAAAACGTATTTATTTCACCCCTTGAGAGCATAATTTCGACAATTTCATAGGGAAGAAAATAATTAAAAATTTTTAATAATTTCTTTCCCTAAAATCAGACTGATTATTTTCCTTTACATGTGCCTGTGCCTTCTTAAACCTTTATTATGATTGATTGTATTAAATCTAATCTTACTTAAAATCCCTTTTCAAATCAACATTCTCCTTCAATCTAATATACGTTTCTGTTCATAATTAAAAATAAAGTCTTTTCAATAGCTTTACAAAAGCCATGGATTTTTCACTTTGTCAACATGATGCACTATGGGAGGAGTTATTAAGATAACTGAGAGAGAAATGGAAAAAGTTGTTCAAGGTTGCTGAGAAAAGCACCTTTGCATGGCAGTGTCAACAAATGGATTGAAAGCTGAATAATATTTTATTTACTGTTCTGGATTTTTTTATTTATTATAATTCTTAAAGAACTGTTGAAAACGTTTAATAATGATTGAAGAGTATAATGCGCCCCTCTGTGATTATATGAAGGACCAGGGAATGTACATATTGGATAATAAAAATATTGGTTTAATATGTATCAATAAAACAGATTTGTTTTAATAATCGTGGGTATGTCTGTAACTGTACACCCATTTAAGCCATGGATACCTGTCATTATTCATGATTTAAAGATGTTCTTTTCAATTTTTTAAAAGGGAATCACAATTCATATTTCCACTGAAGATGTGGGTATGGGACGACTGTTAGGTGTTATGCCACTTTATTTGCTTATGATGAGATTTCTACTCTCAGCGTCAGGTTTATATATGTTCATGAATGATTGACATGCATCACTAAAAATATATATTAAGGGAAAGCAGGGGAGAGAGACAAATATGAAGCTTTGGAATTACCTATTTCTCTAAAGTGGTCTTTCTTTTGTGTTTCTTCAGTATGGAGGCAGTAACCGTGCATGCATAGAATGGAGGAATGGAGGACGGTCGACTCTGCTTGAGCAAAATGGTCCTAGATTTTTATAAACCATTCCTCTTCTACATGATATCTTGTAAACAGTTAAGTCACTCTTTCTCACCTTGTGGAACTTACAGGTCCCTGTTTCATTTCTGGGTTTTGGGAAGTTCCTTCATAAGCCAGAAGAGAAATTTGGATGCTGGGAGCTAGTTTTGCTCTAGTTCTTTGTTTCATTTGTGTATATGTGGATATGTTTCTTGGTAAGAATGATTTTGATTTTTTTCCCAATATTTCTCAAAAATTACAATATGACAAAAGAGCAGCTATTTGTATATGGACTCCTGCACCACAATCTCTGTGACATCAGCAACAGCCCAATAATGTCTTGAAAATTAGGAATGGTTTCCTTGAAAAAATTCCAGAACCTAGTAAACATTCAATAATCCCTCATGAAGTCATGTAAAAAGAGGTACTCTGAATTATCGATTCAAAACTGTGATTTTTCCTAAAAGGAGAAACATTGAGAAATATTTCTTGTGCTCCCATTATTTTTCTACCATTTAGAGTAGTTTAAAATTGTTCCAATAAATAATAGGAAGAAATTGTAGTCAAATATTTAACGTAAAATATGCATTCCACTGGAACTCTTCTATCTGAGGTCTTTTATTTTTTACAGAGTTTACTATTTAAAAGGGATAAATACTTTCCTTTCCAATTAACATTTACAGGGTAGGGGGAAAAATTCATTTTCTCTAAGTAAAGATTGACTTATATACCATAATATATAATTAACCATTCTTTTAAAATGTACATTTTAATGAAGTCTTAACTTCTTTTTTTTTTATTTTAAATATTCCCAATTACTCTATGAGAGAACACTGTCATTCTATTCTGACTCTTTGCTAATTTTCTTGTCCAACTGGTCACGTTCCTGTATTCCTTATTACATATTTATAATACAATCTATAAATTAAAAAAAAAAAAACATTTATGCAGTCGTTCAGAATTGTCAAACCTCTATTCTCAGCATGACTCCACATGTTTTTTAAACTTTCTGAAAGACCATGAGTATATGTTTTTGCAATTTTTCCACCAGCCACTGACTTTATTTTAACTTTAATGTACACTTTCATA
Organism: Tolypeutes matacus; assembly: GCA_026826555.1. Taxonomy (NCBI): domain Eukaryota; kingdom Metazoa; phylum Chordata; class Mammalia; order Cingulata; family Chlamyphoridae; genus Tolypeutes; species Tolypeutes matacus. Next base: position 126,076 of record JAKSZT010033014.1, read on the forward strand.
CCCTGACTTCAACAGATCTGGATAGTTGTTTTTATGGGAAGTGTCTTTACTGAAGATCCTTGAGATTTAATTTTTCCACATACTCCTGTGTTGCCTATTGGAGGTTTCTTTCTATTTTAATTTTCAACCAGCAATGGAGCAGTCTGCACAGATGGTTGCTATTGTTCAGGATTCCATTGTTCACCTCTTTTCTGTTTTTAGCTATGCCTTCTCTCCTGCTTCTGTCTTTTCTAAACAGCCCATTCTTCCATGCCCCCAAGGTCCAAATTATCATCCTGTAGAAATGTTTGTGCGGCATCCAGCTAAGGTGCCTGCTTTGGAGGAGCAGAAATAAGACAAGCCTGGCCAGTAACAGGGAAACAAATCCTGGCCATTTGTCAAAGGACTGCATTGGCAGGATGCCCAGGATTTTAGTGTTAAATGGCTCCACCCTTGTGAGCCCTTTTGGAATCCAATGCAGAAGTTCGATTTCATTTTACATGGAATCATTACCCTGATATCCATTACCCTGATCTGGGTTGTACCTGGTGTCTGGTGACCTTTTATAATGAAGACTCTTCACTGAGGAGGCAATCCCTTCTCATTCCATTCTAATTTTTTCCTCTGCCCTTGATTCCATTCCTCTTAGACCTGTAGTAGGAAATTATATGGCTTTCCAAGTGGTCATGTTATGTGTGGCAATTTAGCCAAAGTACAAGTGAGCACTTTACAAAGAGGACATTTTTTTAGTAAGAAATAATGAATCCCTCAAAGTAAACTGCATGATAAAACAAAAATTTATTTCTCCCTTAGAGATTATAAGGTCCACTATTTGCCATGGAATAGAATAATTAAAATTTTGTAATTACTTATTTCCCCTAAATATGACTGATTATTTTCCTTTACACATGTCTGTGCCTTCTTAAAACTTTATTATAATTGATCATATTAAATCTAATCTTACCTAAAATACCTTTTTAAATCAACATTCTCTTTAAGTGTAATATACGTTTCAGTCCATAATTTAAAGCCCTTTCAAAAGCTTTAACACAGCCTTGTATTGTTCACTTTGCCCACATCATGCACTATGGGATGAGTTATCAAAAAAACTGAGAATTAAATGAAAAAATTTGTTCAAGGATGGTGAGAAAAGCACCTTAGCATGGCAGTGTATACAAATGAATTGAGAGATGAATAATATTTTATTCATTTTTCTGGATTCTCTTTATTTATTTTAATTCTTAAAGAGCTGGTGAAAACGTTTAATAATGATTGAAGAGAAGAATGCAAACCTCTGTAAATATATGACGCCCCTGGGAATGTACACATTTGATCAATAAGATAGTGGTTTCATATGAATTAATATATCAGACTTGTTATAAAAGTCGTGGGTATGTCTGAAATTGTACACCCTAGTTGAGCCTTGAATAATAGGCATTAGTCATATTTTAAAGATGCTTTGGCCAATTTTTAAAAAAGGAATCACATTTCAATGATCTCCTGGAGATGTGTGTAATGGACCACTGTTAGGTTTCATGACACTTAATATTCTAAGGTTGAGATTTTGGCTCGGCTTCAGTATTTGTATGTTCATGTGTGATTGATATGCATCACTAAAATATATATTAAGTGAAAGAGGCTGGGCGGAGAAACAAATATGAAGTTTTTGAATTACCTATTTCCCTAAAGTCAGCTTCCTTTAGAGTTGCTTCATTATCAAAGATTGTAATCTCCCAATCATATGAGGGAGTACGTTGCCCTCTGCTCGATGAATTTGGTCCTTGAGTTCCAGAACCTTTCATCTTACCCTGATAACTTGTAAACAGTTGAGTCACTCTTTCTCACCTTGTGGACCATACACGTCACTTTTTCCTTCCTGTGTGTTGGCATGATCCTTCATGAACCTTAGCAGAATTTTGTAGGCTATAAGTTATATGTACATGAGTAAAATGGTTTCATTTTTGTACATGTCAATCTGTTTCTTTGCAAAAAATTTTTTGAAAATATTTCCAATACATTCTCAAAAATTACAATATGTCAAAAAGCAGGTATTCATATATGGACACCTGCATCCTAATCTCTCTGTCATCGGGAACAGCACAATTGTGTCCAGAAAATCAGGAATATTTCCTTGAAACAAAACTCCGAGTGATGTAAACATTCAGTACAGAATTGTGAAGTCATGTAAAATGATGTCCTCTGGGTTATTGATTTAAAATTGTGATTATTCAAAAAATGAGTCATCAATGAGACGTATTTCTTGTCCTCCCATTTTTTTTCCTCGAGTTTGAATTGTTTAATATTATTCCAATAATTATTAGGAAGAAACTCTAATCCAAAAGTTAAGGTAAAATATGCATGCCACAGGAACTCTTCTATTTGAAGCCTTTTATTTTTACAGAGTTTTCAATTTAACGGGCTAAAATCTTTCCTTTAAAATTAACACTGACATGGCGTGAGGAAAAATTCTTTCTGAATAAGTAAGGATTTATTTTTATAGCAAAACAAATAAAAAACCATTTTTTTAAACATGTATGTTTTAACAAAGGTAAAAATTTCATATTTCAATTTTCAATTTGTCAAATTGCTCTTTGAGAGAATATCGTCATTGTAAGCTGATGTAGAGTTAATATTCACCTCCAATGGAACACATTCTTGTTTTTTTAAGGTATAATTATAACAGAAACTATAAGTTAAAAAAAAAAACTTTTATGCTGTCGGTCAAGATTCTCAAACCTCTATTCCCAGCATGACTCCACAAATGTCGAATTCTTTCTGACAGATCATGAGAAAATATTATGGCATTTTTTCCACCAGCCGCTGAATACACTTTACGTTTAAAATGCACTTTCATACCCTGACTACAACATAACTGGCTAGTTGGTTTTTTTGGCTGCGTCTGCAGTGCAGTCTCTTGGGTTTTAATTTTTCCCACATAACCCTGAGTTGGTGAGTGGAGTTTTATTTCTGTTCAAATTTTCCAAAAGCAGCACACCACATAGCACAAGGAAATCACAGATTGGATTCTGTCCTCCATGATTCCGTTTTTCTCTTCTTTACAGTTTTTAGCAGTGCCTTATCACTTGCTGCTCTCTTTTTCAAACATTGCCTTCTCCATGCCGCCAATGTCTGAATAATTAGTCTGCAAAAGGGTTTGGGCCACACCCAACTAAAGTCCCTGCTTTGAAGGAGCAGAAAGAAGACAAGGCTGGCCAGTAAAAGGGAAACAAATCCTGCCTATTTTTCTTGGACTGCATTGGCAAGATGACCAAGATTTTGGTGTACCCCGCTCCACCCCTGCAAGCCCTTTTGGAATCCAATGTTCGAATTCATTTTACAGGGAAAGATTATCCATTGCCCTGATCTGGGGTATATGTGGTATTTGGTGACCACTGATGATGAAGGTTCTTCATTGAGATTGCAATAGTTTCTCATTATGTTCTAATTTCTTCCTCTGTCCTCAATTCCATTGCTCTTAGGATCTCTATTTGGAAATAAATTTTTTTTCCAAGAGTTGTTGCTATGTTTGGTAATTTAGGCAAATGACGTGTGAGCACTTTACAAAGAGGAAGTTTTTTACTTAGAAAGATTGAATGCCTCAGAGTAATCTGCAGGATGAAACAAATATTTATTTCACTGGTCAAGATTAAAATGTCCCCTCTATTATGGGGAATAAAATAATTAAAATTTGGTTATAACTTATTTTCCATAAATCAGACTGATTAATTTCCTTTACATGTGTCACTGCATTCCTAAAATTTTATTATGATTGATTGTATTAAACCTAATCTTACCTTGAGTCCCCTTTCAAACCAACATTTTCTTTGGAACTAATATGCGTTTCAGTTCATAATTTTAAAATAAAAATTTTCAATAGCTTTTAAAAACCCATACAATGTTCGCTTTATCTACATGATGCACTCTGGGTTGAATTGTCAAAAAAACTGAGAGATAAACGGAAAAAGTTGTTCAAGGATGGCAAGCAAAGCATATATGCATGTTAGTGTCAACTAATGGATTAAGAGCTGAATAATATATTTTTTATTTTCTGTATTCTCTTTATTTCCTATAATTCTTAAAGAGCTATTGAAAATATTTAATAATGACTTAAGAGAAGAATGCACACTTCTGTGATTATACGAAGGACCAGGATGGTACACATTGGATATGTAATATAGTGGTTTAATACGATTTAATAAAAGAGATTTTTTTTTAAATTGTGGGGATATCTGTGGTTGTACAAATAAGTTGAGCCATGGATAATAGGCATTAGTCATGTTTTAAAGATGTTCTGGCCAATTTTTAAAAAGGAATCACAAGTCAATGTTTTGCTGGATATATTTGTATGAGACTTCTTTTAGGTGTTTTGCCCCTATATTTTCTAAAGTTGAGATTTCTGCTCTCGGTTTCAGGTTTATGTATGTTCAGAAACGATTGATATGCATCACTAAAAATATATATTATGAGAAAGAGGGTGGGGAGGGACAAATATGAAGCTTGGAATTACCTTTTGCTCTAAAGTGCTCTTCCTTTGTGTTCCTTCATTATCAGGTTGTAATCTCTCATGCATACAATGGAGGACGGTACCATCTGCTTCATGCAATAGATCCTTGAAGTTTATGAACCATGCCTCTACAACATGATCACATGTAAACAGTTGAGGCACTCTTTCTCACCTTCTGGACCTTACATGTCCCTTTTGCACTTCTGGGTGTTGGCAATGTCCTTCATAAGCCATAAGAGAAATTTGGACACTGGGAGCTATTTTTACTGTAGTTTCTTGTTTTCATTTGTGTATATGAGGATCTGTTTCTTGGTAAGAATAATTTTAACATTTTTCCCAACAATTCTCAAAAATTACAATATGATAAAATAGCAGATATTTGTATATGGACCACTGCGTCACAATCTGCACAATATTCAACAGCCCAATAATGTCTTGGAAATCGGAATGGTTTCCTTAAAAAAAAAATCCTGAGCTTTGTAAACATGCAGTAAAGAATTGTGAAGTCATGTAAAAAGAGGTCCTCTGAATTTTTGAATTAAAACTTTGATTATTCAAGTAAGGAGAATAAGTGAGAAACATTTCTTGTGCTCCCATCATTTTTCTGCCAGTAAAAGTAGTTTAATATCATTCCAGTAACTATTAGGAAAAAAATCTAGCACAAAAATTAAGGTAAAATATGCATTGCATAGGAACTCTTCTAGTTGCAGCATTTTATTTTAACAGAGTTTATTATATAAAAGGGTTAAAGCCTTTCTTTTCCAATTAACATCGATAGGGAACCAGGAAAAATTCTTTTTGCCTAATTAAAGATTGATTTATATACCAAAATATAGAATTAATTATTCTTTTAAAATGTATGTTTTAACAAAGATTTAAAATTGATTTATATTTATTTTAAATACTCCCAATTACTCTATGCGAGAATACTGGCATTCTAATCTGACTTATTGTTAATTTTCACCTCCAATTGGCCACATTCTTGTTTTCCTTTATATATATTTCTAACAGAATATATAAATAAATTTAAAAAAATATTTAATGCAGTCAGTCAGGAAACTGAAACCTCCATACCCCAGCATGACTCCACATGTGTTGGAAACTTTCTCACATCTCAGGAGAAAATATTATTGCATTTTTTCCACCACCAATTGACCATACTTTGTGTTTAATATACAATTTCATACCCTGACTTCAACATATCTGGCTAGTTGTGTGTATAAGCTGTGTCTGCAGTGAAGACTCTCGGGTTTTAATTTTTCCACATATTCCTGAGTTGTGTAATGGTGTATTCTCTCTATTCTAATTTTTAAAAAGCACCACACCAAACCGCACAAGGAAATAAGAGCATGGATTCTTTCCTCCAGGGTTCCATTGTTCTCCTCTTTTCTGTTTTTAGCACTGCCTTCTCTCCTGCTGCTGTCATTTCCAAACAGCCTGTTCTCCATGCCCACAAGGTCTGAATAATTATTCTTTAAAAGTGTTTGGGTCACACCCAGGTAAGTTTCCTGCTTTGATGGAGCAGAAAGAAGAAAAGACTGGCCAGTAAAAGGGACACAAATCCTGGGCATATTTCCTTGGATTGCATTGGCCGGATGACCAGGATTTTGGTGTGCCACACTCCACCCCGGCGAGTCCTTTTGAAATCCAATGCAGAAGTTCAATTTCATTTCAAATGGTAAGTTTATCCATGGCTCTGAACTGAGATATTTTGGTGATGGGTGAACTTTGATATTGAAGGCTCTTCATTGAGATGGCAATACTTTCTCATTCTATTCTAATTTCTACTTCTGGTTTTGATTCCATTGCTCTGAGTATCTCTAGTTGGAAATAATATCGTTTTCCAAGGGATCCTGTTATGTTTGGTAATTTATGTAAAGGACGTATGAGCACTTTACAAATGGGACATTTTTTACTCAGAAAGAATGAATGCCTCAATGCAAACTGCACGAAGAAACAAAAATTTATTTCACCCCTTGAGATTATATTTTCCACAACTTCATAGGGAATAAGATAATTAAAACTTTTTAATAATTTATTTCCCTAAAATCAGACTGATTATTTTCCTTTACATGTGCCTGTGCATTCTTAATCTTTACTATTATTGATTATATTAAATCTAATCTTACCTAAAATCCCTTTTCAAATCAACATTCTCCTTCAATCTAATTTACGTTTCCATTCAAAATTTTAAAATAAAGTCTTTTCAATAGCTTTAAAAAGCCATGCATTTTCCCTTTGTCCACGTGATGCACTATGGGATGAGTCATGAAGATAACTGAGAGAGAAACGGAAAATGTTGTTTAAGGATGCTGAGAAAGCACCTTTGCATGACAGTGCCAACAAATGGATTGAGAGCTGAATAATATTTTATTTACTGTTCTGGATTCTGTTTATATATTATAATTCTTAAAGAGCTGTTGAAAACTTTTAACAATGATTGAAGAGAAGAATGTGCACCTCTGTGATTATATGAAGGACCAGGGAATGTACACATTGGATAAGAAAGATAGTGGTTTCATACGTATTAATAAACAGATTTGTTTTAATAACTGTGGGTATGTCTAGAACTATACAGTCAGTTAAGCCATGGATACAAAGCATAAGTCATGTTTTAAAGATGTTCTTGCCAATTTTTAAAAAGGCAATCACAAATCAAAATTTTGCTGGAGATGTGTGTATGGGACGACTGTTAGGAGTTATGCCCCTTTATTTTGTTATGATGAGATTTCTACTCTTGGTGTAAGGTTTAGATATGTTCATGAATGATTGACATGTATCACAAAAATATATATTAAGGGAAAGCAAGGGAGAGAGACAAAAATGAAGCTTTGGAATTACCTATTTCTCTAAACTGGTCTTCTTTTTGTGTTTCTTCAGAATGGAGGATCTAATCTGGAGTGCATAGATGGAGGGCGGCCACTCTGCTTGACGGAAATTGTCCTTGATTTTTATGAACCATTCTACTTCTACATGATATATTGAAAACAGTTGAGTCACTCTTTCTCCCCTTGGGGACCATACACATCCCTTTTTCCCTTCTGTGTGTTGGCATGTTCCTTCATGAGCCATAGGAGAATTTTGGAGGCTGTAAGTTATTTGTACAGTAGTACAATGGTTTCATTTTTGTATATGTCAATCTGTTTCTTTGCAAAAATTTTTTGAAAATGTTTCCAATACATTCTCAAAAATTACAATATGTTAAAAGCAGGTATTCATATATGGACACCTGCATCACAATCTCTCTGCCATTGGGAACAGCACAATTGTGTCCTAAAAATCAGGAATATTTCCTTGAAACAAAACTCCAAGTGATGTAAACATTCATTATTGTAAACATTATGTTTACAATGATGTAAACATAATGAATGTAATAATGAATGTAAACATTCTTTATTAATCGTCAGTATGTCTGGAAGTGTACACAGAATTAAGCCATGGATACTAGGCATTAGTCATGTTTTAAACATGTTCTTGTCAATTTTTTAAAAGGGAATTACAATTCAAGTTTACACTGGAGATGTGTGTATGGGACGACTCTTAGGTGTTATGCCCCTTTATATTTTTATGATGAGATTTCTACTCTCAGCATCAGGCTTCTTTATGTTCATGTATGATTGACATGCATCACTAAAAATATATAATAAGGGAAAGCAAGAGGAGAGAGACAAATATGAAGTTTTGGAATTACCTATTTCTCTAAAGTGAACTTCCTTTTTTGTTTCTTCAGTATGGAGGCTGTTATCTCTGCGTGCATAGAGTGGACATTTTATTCTTGACCGGTGAAATAAATATTTGCTTAATTGTGCAGTTTACTTTGAGGCATTCATTCTTTCTAAGTAAAAAATGTCCTGTTCGTAAAGTGCTCTCACGTCCTTTGCCTAAATTACCACACATAACAAGATCTCTTGGAAAACCATATTATTTCCAAATAGAGATCCTAAGAGCAATGGAATCAAGGGCCGAGGAAGGAATTTGATAATTGATTTTTATGAACCATTCCTCTTCTACATGATATCTTGTAAACAGTTGAGTCACTCTTTCACACCTTTTGGACCTTACCGGTCCCTTTTGCATTTCTGGGTGTTGACAATGTCCTTCATAAACCAGAAGAGAAATTTGGATGCTGGGAGCTAGTTTTACTCTAGTTCCTTGGTTTCATTTGTGTATATGTAGATATGTTTCTTGGTAAGAATGATTTTGATTTTTTTCCCAATAATTCTCAAAAATTACAATATGATAAAAGAGCAGCTATTTGTTTATGGACACCTGCATCAAAATCTCTGCACCATTAGCAACAGCCCAATAATGTCTTGAAAATCAGGAATGGTATCCTTAAAAAAAATCCAGAATATTTTAAACATTCAATAAACACTCATGAAGTCATCTAAAATGATGTCCTCTGAATTAACATTTCAAAATTGTGATTATTCCAAAAATGAGAATCATTTTTAATGCTCCCATTATTTTTCTGCCAAAGACAGTAGTTTAAAATTATTCCAATAAATAATAGGAAGAAAAAACGTCCAAAAATTTATGTAAAATATGCATTCCACAGGATCTCTTATGTGTTCCTTAATTTTACAGAGTTTACTATTTAAAAGGGTTAAAGACTTTCCGTAACAATTGATAGTGACAGGGATGGGGAAAAATTCATTTTGCCTAAGGAAATATTAATTTATATACCATAATATATTATTAACCCTTCTGTTAAAATGTATGTTTTAATGAAGTCTCAAATTCATTTTTTTTATTTTAAATACTCCCAATTACTCTATGAGAGCAACGTCATTCTACTCTGACTTATTGCTAATTTTCACATCCAATTGGTCACATTCTTGTTTCCCTTAATTTATATGTATAATAGAATCTATAAATTTAAAAAAAAAAAAAAAAAAACATTTATGCAGTCGGTCAGAATTGTCAAACCTCTATTCCCAACAAGAATCCAGATGTGTTTTAACTTTCTGAAAGATCATGAGTAAATATTTTTGCATTTTTTTCCACCAGCCACTGACTATATTTTATGTTTAAAATACACTTTCATACCCTGACTTCAACATATCTGGACAGATGATTTTATGGGAAGTGTCTTTATTGAAGGTGCTTGAGTTTTAATTTTTCTACATACTCCTGTGTTGCTTATTGGAGGTTTCTTTCTATTTTAATTTTCAACCATCACTCCAGCACACTGTACAAATGAATCAGTACTTGGTTGTCATTGTTCAGGATTCCATTGTTCACCACTTTTCTGTTTTTAGCAATGCCTTCTCTCCTTCTGCTGTCTTTTCCAAACAGCCCATTCTTCCATGCCTTCAAGGTCCAAATTATTATCCTGTAGATGTGTTTCTGCCGCATCCAGCTAAAGTGCCTGCGTTGGAGGAGCAGAAAGAAGACAAGCCTGGCCAGTAACAGGGAAACAAATCCTGGCCATTTGTCAGGGACTGCATTGGCAGGCTGACCAGGATTTTAGTGTTAAAACGCTCCTCCCTTGTGAGCCCTATTGAAATCAAATGCAGAAGTTCGATTTCATTTTACATGGAATGGTTATCCATTACCCTGATCTGGGATGTACGTGGTGTCTGGTGACCTTTTATAATGAAGATTCTTCACTGAGGTGGCAATCCTATCTCATTCTATTCTAATTTTCTCCTCTGCCCCTGATTCCATTGCTCTTAGACCACTAGTAGGAAATTATATGGCTTTCCAAGTGATCTTGTTATGTGGGGTAATTTAGCCAAAGTATAAGTGGGTACTTTACAAAGAGGACATCTTTTATTAGGAAAGATGAATCCCTCAATGTAAACTGCATGATAAGACAAAAATTTATTTCACCCCTGAGATTATAAGGTCCACTATTTGTGTGGGAATAGAATAATTAAAATTTAGTTATTATTTATTTCCCCTAAATATGACTGATTATTTTCCTTCACATGTGTCTGTGCCTTATTAAATCTTTATTATGACTTATATTAAATCTAATCTTATGTAAAATCACTTTTCAAATCAACATTCTCTCTCAATCTAATATATTTTCAGTCCATAATTTAAAATCCTATCACAAGCTTTAACACAGCCATGCATTGTTCAGTTTGCCCACATCATGCACAATGGGGTGTTATAAAAAAAACTGAGAGATAAACGGAAAAATTTGTTCAAAGATGGTGAGAAAAGCACCTTTGCATGACAGTGTGAACAAATGGATTGAGATGTGAATAATATCTTATTTATGCTTCTGGATTCTCTTTATTTATTTTAATTCTTAAATTGCTGTTAAAAACGTTTAATAATGATTGAAGAAAAGAATGCACATCTCCGTGAATATATGATGCACCAGGGAATGTATGCATTTGATAATTAATATAGTGGTATTATGTGTATTACTAAAACAGACTTGTTTAAGAAGTCGTGGGGATGTGTGAAATTGTACAACCGAGTTGAGCCATGAATAATAGGCATATTTAGTCATATTTTAAAGATGCTTTGGCCAATTTTTAAAAAAGAATCACATTTCAACGATCTCCTGGTGAAGGGTGTAGTGGACCAGAGTTAGGTTTCATGCCACTTAATTTTCTAAGGTTGAGATTTTGGCCGGGCTTCAGCACTTGTATGTTCATGTATGATTGATATGCATCACTAAAATATATATTAAGTTAAAGAGGCTGGGCAGAGAAACAAATATGAAGTTTTTGAATTACCTATTTCCCTAAAGTCAGCTTCCTTTAGAGTTGCTTCATTATCAAAGACTGTAATCTCCCAAGCATAGAAGGGAGTGTGTTGCCCTCTGCTGGATGAATTTGGTCCTTGACTTTCAGAACCTTTCGTCTTACCCTGATAACTTGTAAACATTTGAGTCACTCTTTCTCACCTTGTGGACCATACATGTCACTTTTTCCTTTCTGTGTGTTAGCATGGTCCTTCATGAGTCTTAGGAGAATTTTGTAGGCTGTAAGTTATATGTACAGTAGTAAAATGGTTTCATTTTTGTACATGTCGACCTGTTTCTTTGCAAAAAATTTTTTGAAAATATTTCCAATACATTCTCAAAAATTACAATATGTCAAAAAGCATGTATTCATATATGGACACCTGCATTGCAATCTCACTGCCATCAGAACAGCACAATTGTGTCCAGAAAATCAGGAATAGTTCCTTGAAACAAAACTCTGAGTAATGTAAACATTCAGTACAGAATTGTGAAATCATGTAAAATGATGTCCTCTGGGTTATTGATTTAAAATTATGATTATTCATAAAAGGAGTCATCACTGAGAAGCATTTCTTGTCCTCCGATTTTTTTTCCTCGAGTTAGAGTTGTTTAATATTATTCCAATAATTATTAGGAAGAAACTCTAGTCCAAAAGTTAAGGTAAAATATGCATGCCACAAGAACTGTTTTATTTGAAGCCTTTTATTTTTACAGAGATTTCATTTTAACAGGCTAAAATCTTTCCTTGAAAATTAACACTGACAGGGTATGGGGAAAAATTCTTTCTGACTTAGTAAGGATTTATTTTTATAGGAAAACAAATAAAAAACCATTTTTTAACCATGTATACTTTAACAAAGGCTTAAAATTTCATTTTTCATTTTTAAATTCTCCAATTGCTCTGTGAGAGAATATCGTCATTGTAAGCTGACGTAGAGTTAATATTCACCTCCAATGGAACACATTCGTGTTTTTATAAAATTTAATTATAACAGAAAATATAAGTTAAAAAAAAAAAACTTTTATGCTGTCGGTCAGGATTTTCAAACCTCTATTCCCAGCATGATTCCACACATGTCGGATTCTTTCTGACAGAACATGAGAAAATATTATGGCATTTTTTCCACCAGCCACTGAATACTGTACATTTAAAATGCAGTTTCATCCACTGACTTCTTGCTGCTCTCTTTTTCAAACAGTGCATTCTCCATGCCCCAAAGTCTGAATAATTAGCCTGCAATAGAGTTTGGGCCACACCTGACTAAGGTGCCTGCTTGGAAGGAGGAGAAATAACACAAGACTGGCCAGTAAAAGGGAAACTAATCATGGCCATTTTTCTGGGACTGTATTGGCAAGATGACCAGGATTTTGCTGTGCCATGCTCCACCCCTGCTAGCCCTTTTGGAATCCAATGCAGATGTTCGATTCCATTTTACACGGAAAGGTTATCCATTGCCCTGATCTGGGGTATATGTGGTGTTTGTTGACTTTTGATAATGAAGGCTCTTCATTGAGATGGCAATACTTTCTCATTATGTTCTGAATTCTTTCTCTGCCATTGATCCCTTGCTCTTAGGAACTGTATTTGGAAATAATATGGTTTTCAAAGAAATCTTGTTATGAGTGGTAATTTAGGCAAAGGACGTGTGAGTACTTTACAAAGATGACATTTTTTACTTAGAAAGATTAAATGCCTCAAAGTAAACTGCACAATGAAACAAATATTAATTTCACCATTCAAGATTAAAATGTCCACCATATCATGGGGAATAAAATAATTAAAATTTGGTTATAATTTATTTCCCATAAATCAGACTGATTATTTTCCTTTACATGTGTCAGTGCATTCTTAAAATTTTATTGTGATGCATTATATTAAATCTAATCTTACCTAGAGTTTCTTTTCTAATCAACATTCTCTTTTGAACTAATATGCGTTTCAGTTCATAATTTTAAAATAAAAATTTCAACAACTTTAAAAAATTCATGCAATGTTCACTTTGTCCACATGATGCACTATGGGTTGAATTATCAAAGAAACTGAAAGATAAACAGAAAAATTTGTTCAAGTTGGGCAAACAAACACATATGCATGTCAGTGTCAACTAATAGATTAAGAGGTGAATAATATGTTTTTTATTTACTGTATTGTCTTTATTTCCTATAATTCTTAAAGAGCTATTGAAAACATTTAATAATGATTGAAGAGAAGAATGCACACCTCGGTGATTATATGAAGGACCAGTATGGTACACTTTGGATAAGTAATATTGTGGTTTATTAGGATTTAATAAAAGAGCCTTTTTTTTAATTGTGGGGGTGTCTGGGACTGTACACATATGAGCCATGGGTAATAGGCATTAGTCATGTTTTAAAGATGCTCGGGCCAACTGTTAAAAAAGAAATCACAATACAAGGTTCTGCTGGAGATATGTGTATGAGACTACTGTTAGGGGTTTTGCCCCTATGTTTTCTAAGGTTGAGATTTCTGCTCTCAGTATCCAGTTTATGTATGTTCAGAAATGATTGATATGCATCGCTGAAAATATATATTATGAGTGGTTGGGGAGTGACAAATATGGAGCTTGGAATTACCTTTTGCCCTAAAGTGGTCTTCCTTTGTGTTTCTTCATTATCAGAGGTTGTAATCTGGCATGCATAGAATGGAGGGTGGTACACTCTGCTTGATGCAATAGGTTCTTGATTTTATGAACCATTCCTCTTCCACATGATAACTTGTAAAGAGTTGAGGCTCTCTTTCTCACCTTGTGGTCCTTACAGATCCCTTTTGCATTTCTGGGTGTTGGCAAGGTCCTTCATAAGCCATAGGAAATATTTGGGGGTTGGAACATACCTGTACTGTAGTTCCATGGTTTCAATTCTTAAATGTACATCTGTTTCTTTGTAAGAATGATTTTGATATTTTCTTCCAATTCATTTATCAAAAATTAAAATATGTCAAAAAACCAGGTATTTGTCTATAGACACCTGCATCACAATCTCTGCTCCAAGGGCAACAGACCACTGATATCCAGAAAATCAGCAATGGGTTCCTTGAAAAAAAAAATGCATTTCTTGCTAAACATTCAGTAAAGAATCCTGAGGTCATATAAAAAGAGGTTCTCTGAATTATCGATTTAAAATTGTGGTTATTCAAAATGAAAAATCAGTGAGAAACATTCCTTCTGCTCCCATTATTTTTCAGCCATTTAGAGTAGTGTAATATTATTCCAATAACTATCAGGAAGAAAATCTAGTAAAAAAATTAACATAATATATGCACTCCACAAGAGATCTCTATCTGTAGCACTTTATTTTACAGAATTTACTCTATAAAAGGGCTAAAGTCATTCCTTTCCAATTAACATTGACAGGGTATGGGGAAAAATTCTTATTTCCTATGAACATATCGATTTATATACCAAAATATATAAGTAACCATTCTTTAAAATGTTTGTTTTAACAAAGACTTAAAATTTATTTTTTTAATTTTAAATACTCCAAATTACTCTATGAGAGAACATTGTCATTCTAATCATACCTTTATCTAGTTTTCAACTCCAATTGGACAAAATCTTGTTTTCCTTAATATATATTTCTAACAGAATACATAAATTAAAAAAAAAAAAACTTTTGCACCGTCTGTCAGGATACTCAAACCTCTATCCCCCATTATGACTCCACATGTGTTGGTATGTTTCTGACAGATCATGAGAAAATATTATGGCATTTTTCCACTAGCCATTGACCATACTTTATGTTTAAAATTCACTTTCACACAATTCTTCAACATATCTCACTAGTTGGTGGTATTGGCAGTGTCTGTATTGAAGATTCTTGTGATTTCATTTTTTCCACATTCTCCTGAGGTGGCTAGAGGAGTTTTCTTTCATTCTCAATTTTCAAACAAGCCCCATACCACACTGCCCAAGGAAATACGAGTTTGGATTCTTTCCTCCAGGATTCCATTGTTCTCCACTTTTCTGTTTTTAGCAGTGCCATCTCTCCTGCTGCTGTCTTCTCCAAACATCCCTTTCTCCCTGCCCTCAAGGTCCAAATAATTAGGCTGAAAAATTTTTGGTGACACACAATGCTATGGTCCCTGCTTTGGAAGAGCAGAAAGAAGACAAGAATGGGCAGTAACCGGGAAATGAATCCTGTCCATTTTTCCTGGGTCTGCATTTGCAGGATGACCAAGAATTTGTTGTGCCTCACTACACCCCTGTGAGCCCTTTTGGAATCCATTGCTGAAGTACAATTTTATTTTACATGCAAAGGTTTCCCATTGCCCTGATGTACTATATATGTGATATTTGGTGGCCTTTGATAATGAAGGCTCTTCATTGAGATGGCATTACTTTCTCATTCTATTCTAATTATTCCTCTGCCTTTGATTACATTGCTCTGAGTATCTCTAGTTGGAAATAATATGGTTTTCAAGGGATCCTGTTATGTTTGTTAATTTAGGCAAAGGAAATATGAGTACTTTACAAAGGGGACGTTTTTCACTCCAAAAGAATGAATGCCAGAATTCAAAGGCACGATGAAACCAAGATATATTTCACGCCTTGAGATTATAATTTCCACAATTTCATGGGGAATAAAATAATTAAAAATTTTTAATAATTTATTTCCCTAATATCAGACTGATTATTTTCCTTTACATGTGCCTGTGCCTCCTTAAATCTTTATTAAGACTGATTATATGAAATCTAATCTTACCTAAAATCCCTTTACAAATCAACATTCTCTTTCAATCTAATATACGTTTCCATTCATAATTTTAATGTAAAGTCTTTTCAATAGCTTTAAAAAAGCCATGCATTTTTCACTTTGTCCACGTGGTGCACTATGGCATGAGTTATTAAGATAACTGAGAGACAAACGGAAAACGTTGTTCATGGAAGCTGATAAAAGCACCTTTGCATGGCAGTGTCAACAAATGGATAGAGAGCTGAATAATATTTTATTTACTGTTCTGGATTCTGTTTATATTATTATAATTCTTAAAGAGCTGTTGAAAACTTTTAGTAATGATTGAAGAGAAGAATGCGCACCACTGTGATTATATGAAGGATTGGGGAATATACACATTGGATAAGAGAGATAGTGGTTTAATATGTATTAATAAAACAGACTTGTTTTAATAATCATGAGTATGTCTGAAACTGTACACCCAGTTAAGCCATGGATACTAGGCAGTAGTCATGTTTTAAAGATGTTCTTGTCAATTTTTTTAAAAGGGAATCGCAATTCAAGGTTCCCCTGGAGATGTGTGTATGGGACAACTGTTAGGTATTATGTCCCTTTATTTTCTTATGATGAGATTTCTACACTCGGTGTCAGGTTTATATATGTTAATGTATGATTGACATGCATCACTAAAAATATGTATTAAGGGAAAGCAGGGGGAGAGAGACAAATATGAAGCTTTGGAATTACCTATTTCTCTAAAGTGGACTTCATTTTGTGTTTCTTCAGTATGGAGGCTGTAATCTGGCGTGCCTAGAGTGGACATCTTATTCTTCACCGGTGAAATAAGTATTTGTTTAATCATGCAGTTTACTTTGATGCATTCATGCTTTCTAAGTAAAAAAGTCCTCTTTTTAAAGTGCTCACACGTCCTTTGCCTAAATTACCACACATAACAAGATCTCATGGAAAACCATTTATTTCCAAATAGAGATCCTAAGAGCAATGGAATCAAAGGCAGAGGAAGAAATTAGGACATTGATTTTTATGATCCATTCTTCTTCTACATGATATCTTGTAAAAAGTTGAGTCACTCTTTCTCACCTTGGGGAACTTACCGGTCCCTTTGGCGTTATGAGTGTTTGCAATGTCCTTCCTAAGCCAGAAGAGAAATTTGGACGCTGGGAGATAGTTTTACTCTAGTTCCTTGGTTTCATTTGTGTAAATGTGGATATATTTCTTTGTAAGAATGATTTTGAATTTTTTCCCAAAAATTCTCAAAAATTACAATATGACAAATGGGCAGCTATTTGCATATAGACACCTGCATCACAATCTCTGCACCATCAGCAACAACCCAATAATGTCTTGAAAATCAGGAATGGTTTCCTTGAAAAAAAATCCAGAATATTGTAAACATTCAATAAACACTCATGAAGTCATGTAAAAAGAGGTCCTCTGAATTATCTATTCAAAATTGTGATATATCCAAAAAGGACATTTAGTGAGAAACATTTCTTGTGCTCCCATTATTTTTCTGTCAGTTAGGGTAGTTTAAAATTATTCTAATAAATAATCGTAAGAAAATGTAGTCCAAAATATAACATAAAATATGCATTCCACAGGAATTCTTCTATCTGTGTTCTTTTATTTTTACAGAGTTTACTATTTAAAAGGGCTAATGACTTTCCCTTCCAGTTAACATTGACAGGGTAGCGGGAAAAATTTAATTTGCCTAAGTAAAGATTGATTTATATACCATAATATAGTATTAACCATTCTTTTTAAATGTATGTTTTAATGAAGTCTTTCTTTTTCTTTTTTTTTTATAATGGGTAAAAATAAAAATTCTCACAATACATACAAACATTTGCAAAATGATATATAAATATATATGAATATATGTGTATATTTGCTTACAAAATGTTATATATATATATATTTATACATACATATATTTCAAGAGGTGCTTAAATTACCCAAAATATTACACGGAACCCACTGGGATTCCCATGTTGCCCACCTCCCACACCTCCCATCACATCCCACACAAACATCTCCCACAGTGTGGCCCACCACCCTCAATGAACTTACACATCCTGGAGCCTTGCCACCAACCATAGACCACAGTTCACACTGTAGACCACACTCTCTCCCACTCAGTTCTGAGTGGTGTGTGCTGATTTAAAATGGCCTACATCCATTGCCACAACAGTACTCAGGACATCCTCCAACTCCCAAAGAAGCCACTGTATTTCAATTGCTTGTCCCCTCCCTACCCCAAAAGTGTCAAGTGGCCACTGGCTCCACCTCATTGTTATAATTTCTTGCATTGCTAGAATCACCATATGTGAACAAGAGAATACCATCAAGTCCACTCTAGTCCATATTTCTTCCCCCAATCCTGAGGGGACTGGGATGGTGATGTCCACTCCAACTCCAAGTGAGAGAGGGCTTATATCCCATGGATATGGTGGGTGGGATGATCCTGCCTGCAGATGCAGGCCCTCTCCATTCCCTGGGATGTCCATTTCCCATCGTTGTCTCCTCACCAGGTGACTTGGATGAGTCCAATGAGCTGTAGGGTAGAAGTTGCAGCTCCACCTAGATTTCATGCACACCTGGCACATAGGTAGGCGGGAGGCTCCAGTCTCTGGAAGTATACCTAAAAACTCCAGCATCTCATATAGGTTTGAATAGAAGGGCCTGGTGAACCATGTGCTGGGAGGACTTATTTGAGTCTAATTCTGTCACTCTCAGGAGCACAGATTCCAAAATAGAACCCACTGATAAGGCATCAGCCTCTGGGGCTATCTCCCCTTATATAGGACCAGGGTGTCTCCGGAGCTCTCAGGAACCCCACTGAGTGGGGTGATAGGCACTTAGATGTTCTATGAGCTCCTACTGAGGTGTGTGTAAGAGTTACCTCTGGGATGACCTCCCGACTCTTTTTGAAGTCTCTTAGCCACTTGAACTCATTTGTCTTTACCATTTCCCCCTTTTATTCAAGGTCTTTTTCCAGTTGTGTTGCCAGTTGGCACTAGGGAAAAGTTTTCAATTAGCAATAATCGTGCCTCGGATAAACCTCATTGGCTGCGATACTGCCACTGTGCAAAGCTGCCAGTTGGCACTTGGTATTAATCCCTTGTTGCCAGGGAGGCTCATCCCCGGGAGTCATGTCCCACGTTGGGTGGAAGGTAATGCAATCATATGCTGAGTTTGGCTTTAGAGAGAGGCCACATTTGAGCAACAAGGAGGCTCTCAGCTGGCAACTCTTAGGCACCCCACAACTGCAGGCTAAGTCTCATTTACAAGAGTAAAGACTCACAAGGGTAGTCATCAATAAAAATTTAAAAAATTAAAAAAAAACATCAGTGGGTCGTCCTATTTTGACAGGCACTGTCTCTACACTCAGAGGACTATTGTTGATCCCTTGGAGACTGTGACAGAGCTCTCCAGGCTGGGAATTCAGATTCCCTCATTTATTGTGTGATTACCCACCCATCGTGTCCATGCCCCATCCCCCGATCCTTTGAATGATTTTGTATATCTTTCATGTATATTCGGATGAACCAATCCCCATGAAACCCCCCCAATAATCCCCCACAGTACCCGTTGTAACCCTTCTTTGTTCCAAATCCTCCATGAACATGTAGTCCATAAAATAATCAAATACACTTACTAGGAAAAAGAAACAAGTGTGATAAGCTTACATGTAAGAGACAAACACAAGGAAACTCAGGAGGAAAAAAAAGAGAAGGAAAAAAAACAAATATTCAAACAAAGAACAAAACAAAATAAAATATAATTAGTGGATTGGGACATTCAAAAAATGGGCAAAAAAGAAAAGGAAATCCCTTTAATATATATATATATACATTCATTTTTTTTTCCTTTCTCTTTTCTTTTTTCCCTTTTTTCCTTCCCTTTATCACTGTATTATCGGATGTCTGGTGTGCCATGACACCTTCCTCCTCTCCATCCCCATTGTCTCCCAATTTTTCATTTAATTTTCAAAGAAGTTATGGTCACAGCAAAGTCATACACGGAGTGCCGGAGACTCCCAGATACCAAACCACCCCCCCTTCCCCACCCCATATTAACTCCGCCCCCCTTTTTTTTTGGTTGTTAGCATTGTTATAACTGTTATGCAGATAGAAAAATATAGAAACTAAACATTGTCAATGATTTACAGTATAGTTTACAATTTAGATGATACAGTTTAATAATTTTGATGATATTTACCATGTCCTGTGTCCATTACTGTAAGGTAATGAAAAACCTTCCCCATGACCACCAAACAACCCATTAGATCTTGACTGTTCCCTTCTCCCCAGCCCCCCAGGGCCCATGATAACCCCCTCTCCCAACCCATGGAATGTCAAGACTCACAGTTACATGCCCTGAGGATTTGAACCAGCCCTTCCTAATCCACCCACACCCCAGTGCTGCACCACCAAACCCAGGAGCACGACCACTCATCTGCCCCATCCCCCAACATGCAACCACACTCTATCCCTATACCATAGATTATGTCCATATGGGTATGGCTCAAAGCCTGCTCTTCTCTTACTCTCCTTTGTTAACCTATCTTTCAGACAATGGTTCTCAAAGACTTCTCACTTTCCTCAGTTCAGATCAGTGAGGTCATATACTGTTCATCCTTCAGTGCCTGGCTTGCTTCACTCAACATAAGGTCTTCAAGATTCATCCACGTTATTCCATGTGTTAGCACGTTGTTCCTTCTTACAGCTGAGTAATATTCCATTGTATGTATGTACCACATTTTGCTTATCCATTCATCTGTTGATGGGCACCGGGGCTGATTCCAACTTTTGGCACTGATGTACAATGCCGCTATGAACATTGGTGTGCATATATCTGTTTGTATTTTTGTTTTCAGTTCTTCTGGGTATATACCCAGCAGTGGAATTGCTGGATCATACAGAAGATCTGTTGCTAGTTTTCTGAGGAACCGCCAAACTGTCCTCCACAGTGGCTGGACCATACCGCATTCCCACCAGCAGTGGATGAGGGTTCCTATTCCTCCACATCCTCTCCAACATTTAGTGTCTCCTGTTTTTTTAATAGCTGCCATTCTGATGGGTGTAAGATGGTAACTCATTGTAGTTTTGATTTGCATTTCCATGATAGCAAGTGATATATGATTGACATGCATCACTAAAAATATATATTAAGAGAAAGCGGGGGAAACCAACAAATAAGAAGCTTTGGAATTACCTATTTCTCTAAAGTGGACTTCCTTTTGTGTTTCTTCAGTATGGAGGCTGTAATCTGGCATGCAAAGTGTGGACATTTTATTTTTGACCGCTGAAATAAATATTTGTTTATCGTGCAGTTTACTTTGAGGCCTTCATTCTTTCTAAGTAAAAAATATCCTCTTTGTAAAGTTCTCACACTTCCTTTGCCCTAAATTACCCTACATAACAAGATCTCTTGGAAAACCATATTATTTTCAAATAGAGATCCTAAGAGCAATGGAATCAAGGGCAGAGGAAGGAATTATCACATTGATTTTTATGATCCATTCCTCTTCCACATGATAACTTGTAAACAGTTGAAGCACTCTTACTTACCTTCTGGAACATACAGGGACTTTTTGCACTACTGTGTGTTGGCAAGGTCCTTCATGAGCCATAAGAGAAATTTGGATGCTGGGAGCTACTTTTACTCTAGTTCCTTGATTTCATTTATGTATATGTGGATCTGTTTCTTGGTAAGAATGATTTTGATTTTTTTTCCAACAATTCTCAAAAATTACAATATGATAAAATAGCAGCTTTTTGTATATGGACACCTGCATCACAATCTGCACAATATGCAACAGCCCAATAATGTCTTGAAAATCAGGAATGTTTTCCTTGAAAAAAAATCCTGAGCTTTGTAAACATGCAGTAAAGTATCCGGAAGTCATGTAATAAGAGGTCCTCTGAATTATCGATTTAAAATTGTGATTATTCAACAAAGGGGTATAAGTGAGAAACATATCTTGTGCTCCCATTATTTTTCTGCCAGTAAAAGTAGCTTAATATTATTCCAATAACTATTAGGAAAAAAATCTAGCCCAGAATATAAGGTAAAATATGCATTGCCCAGGAACTCTTCAACTTGTAGCCTTTTATTTTAACAGGGTTTACTATTTAAAATGGCTAAAGACTTTCCTTTCCAATTAACATTGACAGGGAAGCAGGAAAAATCCTTTTTGCTGAATTAATGATTGATTTATATACCATAAGTTATAATTAACCGTTCTTTAAAACGTATGTTTTATTGAAGTCTTAAATTTATTTTTTTTATTTTAAATAATCCCAATTACTCTATGAGAGAAAACTGGCATTCTAATCAGACTTATTGCTAATTTTCTCCTCCAATTGGCCACATTCTTGTTTCCCTTAATATATATTTCTAACAGAATCTATAAATAAAATAAATTAATGCAGTCGGTCAGGAAACTCAAGCCTCTATACACCAGCATGATTCCACATGTGTTGGAATCTTTCTCACAGCTCAGGAAATAATATTATTTCATTTTTTCCACCAGCCACTGACCATACTTTTTGTTTAAAATACACTTTCATACCCTGACTTCAACATATCTGGCTAGTTGGTTGTATAGTTTGTGTCTGTAGTGAAGTCTCTTGGGTTTTAATTTTTCCACATACTCCTGAGTTGTTTTATGGTGTTTTCTATCTGTTCCAATTTTTAAAAAGCACCGCACTACTTGGCACAAGGAAAGCAGAGCTTGGATTATTTCTCCAGGATTCCATTGTTCTCCTATTTTCTGTTTTCAGCAGTGCCTTTTCTCCTGCTGCTGTCATTTCCAAACAGCCTGTTCTCCATGCCCCCAAGGTCCGAATAATTATTCTGCAAAAATATTTGGGTCACACCCAGCTAAGGTCCCTGCTTTGAAGGAGCAGAAAGAAGAGAACACTGGCCCAAAAAAGGGACACGAATCCTGGCCATATTTCCTGGGATTGCATTGGCCAGATGACCAGGATTTTGGTGTACAACACTCCACCCCACCTAGTCCTTTTTGAATCCAATGGAGAAGTTTGATTTCATTTCAAATGGTAAGTTTATCCATGGCCCTGATCTGAGATATATTGGTGATTGGTGATCTTTGATAATGAAGGCAATTCATTGAGATGGCAATACTTTCTCATTCTATTTTAAGTTCTTCTCTGCCTTTGATTGCATTGCTCTGAGTATCTCTAGTTGGAAAGAATATGGTTTTCCAAGGGATCCTGTTTGGTTTGGTAATTTAGGCAAAGGACCAGGGAATGTATGCATTTGATAAGTAAGATAGTGGTTTAATATGTATAAATAAAACAGACTTGTTTTAAAAGTCGTGGGGATGTCTGAAATTTTACCCCTTAGTTGAGCCATGAATAATAAGCATTAGTCATATTTTCAAGATGATTTGGCCAATTTTTAAAAAAAGAATCACAATTCAATGATCTCCTGGAGATGTGTGTACTGGACGACTGTTAGGTGTCATGCCCCTTAATTTTCTAAGGTTGAGATGTTGGCTCTCGGGTTCAGCATTTTTCTGTTCATGTATGATTGATATGCATTACTAAAAATATATATTAAGTGAAAGAGTGTGTGGAGAAACAAATATGAAGCTTTTGAATTACCTATTTCCCTAAAGTCAGCTTCCTTTAGTGTTGCTTCATTATCAAAGATTGTAATCTCCCAAGCATAGAAGGGAGTACAGTTCCCTCTGCTGGATGGATTTGGTCCTTGACTTTGGGAAACTTTCATCTTACCCTGATAACTTGTAAATATTTAAGTCATTCTTTCTCACCTTGTGGAACATACACGTAAATTTTTCCTTTCTGTATGTTGGCATGGTCCTTCATAAGATCTAGCAGAATTTTGCAGGCTGTAAGTTATTTGTACAGTAGTACAAAGGTTTCATTTTTGTATATGTCAATCCGTTTCTTTGCAAACATTTTTTGAAAATATTTCCAATACATTCTCAAAAATTACAATATTTCAAAAAACAGGCATTCATATATGGACACCTGCATCACAATCTCAGCGCGATCAGGAACAGCCCAATTGTTTCCAGAAAATCAGGAATGTTTCCTTGAAAAACAAAACCCCGAGTGAATTAAACATTCAATACAGAATTGTGAAGTCATGTAAAATGATGTCCTCTGAATTATTGATTTAAAATTGTGATTATTCAAAAAAGGAGTCATCAGTGAGAAGCATTTCTTGTCTTCCCATTATTTTTCCTCGAGTTGGAGTTGATAGATATTATTCCAATAATTATTAGGAAGAAACTCTAGTCCAAAATTTAAGGTAAAATACGCATGTCACAGTAACTCTTCTATTTGAAGCCGTTTACTTTTACAGAGTTTTCTATTAAACGGGATAAAATCTTTCCTTTCACATTAACACTGACAGGGTATGGGGAAAAATTCTTTGTGCCTAAGTAAGGATTTATTTTTTTAGCAAAACATATAATTAACCATTTTTTTAAACATGTATACTTTAACAAAGGATTAAAATTTATTTTTTCAATTTTAAATTCTCCAGATTGTTGTATGAGAGAATATCATCATTGTAAGCTGATGTAGAGTTAATTTTCACCTCCAATGGGACACATTCTTGTTTTTTTAAGGTATAATTATAACAGAATCTATAAGTTAAAAAAAAATTTATGCTGTCGGTCAGGATTCTCAAACCTCTATTCACAGCATTACTCCACACATGTCGGATTCTTTCTGACAGAATATGAGAAAATATTATGGCATTGTTTCCACCAGCCACTGACTACACTTTACATTTTAAATGCACTTTCATCCCCTGGCTTCAACATAACTGGCTAGTTGGTTGTATAGGAAGGGTCTACATTGCAGTCTCTTGGATTTTAATTTTTCCCACATAATCCTGAGTTACTGAGTGGTGTTTTCTTTCTGTTCCAATTTTCAAAATGCAGCACACCAAACTGCACAAGGAAATCACAGCTTGGATTCTGTCCTCCATAATTCTGTTGTTCTCCTCTTTACCTTTTTTAGGAGTGCCTTATCTCTTGCTGCTCTCTTTTCCAATCAGTGCATTCTCCATGCACCCAAAGTCTGAAAAATTAGTCTGCAAAAGTTTTTGTGCCACACCCAACTAAGTTCCCTTCTTTGAAGGAGCAGAAAGAAGACAAGACTGGCCAGTAAAAGGGAAATGAATCCTGGCCATTTTTCTGGGACTGCATTGGAAATATGACCTGGATTTTGATGTGCCATGCTCCACCACTGCTAACCCTTTTGGAATCCAATGCAGAAGTTTGATTTCATTTTATAGGGAAAGGTTATCCATTGCCCTGATCTGGGGTATATGTGGTGTTTGGTGACCTTTGATAATGAAGGCTCTTCATTGAGATGGCATTACTTTCTCATTATATTCTAAATTCTTCCTCTACCCTTGATTCCATTTCTCTTAGGATCCCTATTTGGAAATAATATGGTTTTCAAAGAGATCTTGTTATGTGTGGTAATTTAGGCAAAGGACGTGTGAGCACTTTACAAAGAGGATATTTTTTACTTAGAATGATTGAATGCCTCATAGTAAACTGAACGATGAAAAAAATATTCATTTCACTGGTCAAGATTAAAATGTCCACTATATCATGGGGAATAAAATAATTAAAAAATTGTTAAAATTTATTTCCTATAAATCAGATTGATTTTTTTCCTTTACATGTGTCAGTGCATTCTTAAAATTTTATTATGATTGATTATATTAAATCTAATCTTACCTAGTGTCCCTATTCAAATCAATATTCTCTTTGGAACTAATACGTGTTTCAGTTCATAATTTTCAAATAAAAATTTTCAACAGCTTTAAAAAAATCCTTGCAGTGATCACTTTGTCCACATGATGCACTAAGGGTTGAATTATCAAAAAAACTGAGAGATAAACAGAAAAATTTGTTCAAGGATGGCAAGCAAACACATATGCCTGTCAGTGTCAACTAATGGATTATGAGATGAATAATATGTTTTTTATTTTCTGTATACTCCTTATTTCCTATAATTCTTAAAGAGCTATTGAAAACATTTAATAATGATTGAAGAGAATAATGCACAACTCTGTGATTATACGAAGGACCAGGGATAGTACACATTGGTTAAATAATATAGTGGTTTATTAGGATTTAATAAAAGAGCTTTTTTTTTTTAATTGTGGGGATGTCTGGGATTGTACATATAATTTGAGCCATGGATAATAGGCATTAGTCATGTTTTAAAGATGCTCTGGCTAATTGTTAAAAAAGGAATCACAATTCAAGGTTCTGCTGGAGATATGTGTATGAGACTTCACTTAGGGGTTTTGCCCCTATATATTCTAAGGTTGAGATTTCTGCTCTCAGTGTCAGGTTTATGTATGTTCGAAAATGATTGATATGCATCACTAAAAATATATATTATGAAATAGTGTGTCAGAAGGGACTAATATGAAGCTTGGAATTACCTATTTCTCTAAAGTTGTCTTCCTTTGTGTTTCTTCATTATCAGAGGATGTAATCTGACATGCATAGAAAGTAGGGTGGTATCCTCTGCTTGATGCAATAGGACCTTGACTTTTATGAAACATTCCTCTTCCACATGATAATTTGTAAACAGTTGAGGCACTCTTTCTCACCTTGTGGAAATTACAGGTCCCTTTTGCACTTCTTGTGTTGGCAAGGCCTTACATAAGCCATAGGAGACATTTGGAGGATGGGAGATTCTTGTACTGTAGTTCCTTGGTTTCAATTCTTATGTGTAGATCTGTTTCTTTGTAAGAATTATTTTGATTTTTTCTTCCAATACATTTATCAAAAATTAAAATATGTCAAAAGACCTGGTATTTGTCTATAGACACCTGCGTCACAATCTCTGCTCCAAGGGCAACAGCCCAATGATATCCAGAAAATCAGCAATGGGTCTAGTTGGTGGTATTGGCAGTGTGTGTATTGAAGATTCTTGTGTTTTCATTTTTTCCACATTCTCCTGAAGTGGATAGAGGAGTTTTATTTCTTTCACAATTTTCAAAGAAGCCCCATACCACACTGCAAATGGAAATCCGAGTTTGGAATCTTTCCTCCAGGATTCCATTGTTCTCTTCTTTTCTCTTTTTAGCAATGCCATCTCTCCTGCTGCTGTCTTCTCTAAACATCCCTTTCTCCCTTCCCACAAGGTCAAAATAATTAGACTGAAAAAGTGTTGGTGACACACAATGCATTGGTCCCTGCTTTGGAATAGCAGAAAGAAGACAAGACTGGCCAGTAACCGGGAAATGACTCCTGTCCATTTTTCCTGGGACTGCATTGGCAGGATGATCAAGAATTTGGTGTTCCACATTCTGCCCCTGCGAGCCCATTTGGAATCCATTGCTGAAGTATTATTTTATTTTACATGCAAAGTTTTCCCATTGCCCTGATGTAGTAAATTTGTGGTGTTTGGTGGCATTGGATAATGAAGGCTCTTCATTGACATGGCAATACTTTCTCATTCTATTCTAATTTCTTCCTCTGCCTTTGATTCCATTGCTCTGAGTATCTCTAGTTGGAAATAATATGGTTTTCCAAATGATCATGTTATGTTTGGTAATTTAGGCAAAGAACGTGTGAGCACTTTACAAAGGGGATGTTTTTTACTCAGAAAGAATGAATGCCTCAATGCAAACTGCATGATGAAACAAAAATTTATTTCACCCCTTGAAATTATAACTTCCACAATTTCATGGGGAATAAAATAGTTAATAATTTTTAATAATTTATTTCCCTAAAATCAGACTGATTATTTTCTTTACATTTGCCTGTGCCTCCTTAAATCTTTACTAAGATTAATTATATTAAATATAATCTTAATTAAAATCCATTTTCAAATCAACATTCTCTTTCAATCTAATATACATTTCCATTCATAATTTTAAAATAAATTCTTTTCAATAGCTTTAAAAAAGCCATGCATTTTTCACTTTTTCCACATGATGCACTATGGGATGAGTTATTAAAATAACTGAGAGAGAAACTGAAAAAGTTGTTCAAGGATGCTGAGAAAAGCACCTTTGCATGGTAGTGTCAACAAAAGGATTGAGAGCTGAATAATATTTTATTTACTGTACTGGATTCTGTTTATTTATTATAATTCTTAAAAAGCTGTTGAGAATGTTTAGTAATGATTGAAGAGAAGAATGCACACCACTGTGATTATATGAATGACCAAGGAATGTACACATTGGATAAGATAAATTGTGGTTTAATATGTATTAATAAAACAGATTTGTTTTAATAATCGTGGGTATGTCTGGAACTGTACACAGAGTTAAGCCATGGATACAAAGCATTAGTAATATTTTAAAGATGTTCTTGGCAATTTTTTAAAAGGGAATCACAATTCAAGTTTCTGCTGGAAATGTGTGTATGAGAGGACTCTTAGGTGTTATGCCACTTTATTTTTTTATGGTGAGATTTCTTCTCTCAGCGTCAGTTTTATATATGTTCATGTATGATTGACATGAATCACTAAAAATATATATTAAGGGAAAGCATGGGAAGAGAGACAAATATGAAGCTTTGGAATTACCTATTTCTCTAAAGTGGACTTACTTTTCTGTTTCTTCATTATGGAGGTTGTAATCTCCACGTGCATAGAGTGGTAATATTATTCTTGACCAGTGAAATAAATATTTGTTTAATCGTGCAGTTTACTTTGAGGCATTCATTATTTCTAAGTAAAAAATATCCTTTTTGTAAAGTGCTCACAAGTCATTTGCCTAAATTACCACACATAACAAGATCTCTTGGAAAACCATATTATTTCCAAATAGAGATCCTAAGAGCAATGGACTCAAGGGCCGAGGAAGGAATTAGAACATTGATTTTTATGAACCATTCCTCTTCTACATGATATCGTGTAAATAGTTGAGTCACTCTTTCTCAACTTGGGGACATAACCGGTCCCTTTTGCATTTCTGGGTTTTGGCAATGTCCTTCATAAGCCAGAAGAGAAATTTGGACACTGGGAGCTAGTTTTACTCTAGTTCCTTGGTTTCATTTGTGTATATGTGGATATGTTTCTTGGTAAGAATGATTTTGAATTTTTCCCCAATAATTCTCAAAATTTACAATATGATAAAAGAGCAGCTATTTGTTTATGGACACCTGCATCAAAATCTCTGCACCATTAGCAACAGCCCAAAAATGTCTTGAAAATCAGGAATAGTTTCCTTAAAAAAAAATCCAGAACCTTGTAAACATTCAATAAACACTAATGGAGTCAGGTAAAAAGAGGTCCTCTGAATTAACATTTAAAAATCGTGATTATTCCAAAAAGGAGAATCATTGAGATACATTCCTTGTGCAACCATTATTTTTCTGCCAGTGAGAGTAGTTTAAAATTATTCCAATAAATAATAGGAAGAAAGTGTAGTCCAAAATTTTATGTAAAATATGCATTCCACAGAATCTCTTCTATCTGTGTTCTTTATTTTTACAGAGTTTACTATTTAAAAGGACTAAAGATTTCCCTTTCCAATTGACATTGACAGGGTAGGGGAAAAATTCATTTTGCCTATGAAAATATTGGTTTATATACCATAATATATAATTAACCATTATTTTAAAATGTATTTTTTAATGTAGTCTTAAATTCATTTTTTTTTTAAATACTCCCAATTACTCTATGTGAGAGCAAAATCATTCTATTCTGACTTATTGCTAATTTTCAAGTCCAATTGGTCACATTCTTGTATTCCTTAATTTATATTTATAATAGAATCTTTAAATTAAAAAAAAACAAACAAACATTTATGCAGTCGGTCAGTATTGTCAAACCTCTATTCCCAGCATGAATTCACATTTGTTTTAAACTTTCTGAAAGATCATGAGTAAATATTTTTGCATTTTTTTCCACCTGTCACTGATTATATTTTATGTTTAAAATACACTTTCACACCCTGACTTCAACATATCTGGACAGATGTTTTTATGGGAAGTGTCTTATTGAAGATGCTTGAGTTTTAATTTTTCCACATACTCCTGTGTTGCCTATAGGAGGTTTCTTTCTATTTTAATTTTCAACCAGCACTCCAGCACACAGTACAGATGAATCAGCACTTGGTTGCAATTGTTCAGGATTCTCTTTTCTGTTTTTAGCAATGCCTTCTCTCCTGCTGCTGTGTTTTCCAAACAGCCCATTCTTCCATGCCCCCATGTTCAAATTATTATCCTGCAGAAGTGTTTGTGCCGCATCCTCTTAAGGTGTCTGCTTTGGAAGATCAGAAAGAAGACAAGCATGGCCAGTAACAGGGAAACAAATCCTGGCCATTTCTCAAGGGACTGCATTGGCAGGATGACCAGGATTTTAGTGTTAAAATGCTCCACCCCTGCAAGCCCTTTTGGAATCCAATGCAGAAGTTCGATTTCATTTTACATGGAATGGTTATCCATGTCCCTGATCTGGGATGTACGTGGTGTCTGGTGACCCCTTTATAATGAAGACTCTTCACTGAGGTGACAATCCTTTCTCATTCTATTCTAATTTTTTCCTCTGCCCTTGATTCCATTTCTCTTAGACCTCTTGAAGGAAATTTTATGGCTTTCCAAGTGATCCTGTTATGTGTGGTAATTTAGCCAAAGCATAAGTGAGCACTTTATAAAGAGGACATATTTTACTAGGAAAGAATGAATCCCTCAATGTAAACTGCATGATAAAAAAAAATTATTTCACCCTTAGAGATTATAAGGGCCACTATTTCCTGGGGAATAGAATAATTAAAATTTTGTTATTATTTATATACCCTAAATATGACTGATTATTTTCCTTTACATGTGTCTGAACCTTCTGAAACCTTTATTATGAGTGATCATATTAAATCTAGTCTTACCTAAAATCCCTTTTCAAATCAACATTCTCTTTCAATCTAATATATTTTACAGTCCATAATTTAAAGTCCTTCAAAAGCTGTAACACAGCCATGCATTGTTCAGTTTGCCCACATCATGCACTATGAAATGAGTTATCAAATAACTGAGATATAAACGGAAAAATTAATTCAAGGATGGTGAGAAATGCACCTTTGCATGGCAGTGTCAACAAATGGATTGAGAGGTGAATAATATTTTTTTATGCTTCTAGATTCTCTTTGTGTATTTTAATTCTTAAAGAGCTTTTGAAAACGTTTAATAATGATTGAAGAGAAGAATGCACACATCTGTGAATACATGATGCACCAGGGAATGTATGGATTTGATAAGTAAGATAGTGGTTTAATATATATTAATAAAACAGACTTGTTTTAAAAGTCGTGGGGATGTCTGAAATTGTACACCAGAGTTGAGCCATGAATAATAGGCATTAGTCTTATTTTAATATTTCTTGGCAAATTTTTAAAAAGGAATCACATTTGAATGATCTCCTGGAGATGTGTGTACTGCACCACTGTTAGTTTTCATGTCCCTTAATTTTCTAAGGTTGAGATTTTGGCTCGGCTTCAGCATTTGTATGTTCATGTAAGATTGATATCATCACTAATATATATTTTAAGTTAAAGCGGGTGCAGAGAAACAAATATGAAGCTTTTGAATTACCCATTTCCCTAAAGTCTGCTTCCTTTAGTGTTGCTTCATTATCAAAGATTGTAATCTCCCAATCATAGAAGGGAGTACGGTGCCCTCTGCTGGATGAATTTGGTTCTTAACTTTCAGAACCTTTCTCTTACCCTGATAACTTGGAAAATGTTGAGTCACTCTTTCTCACCTTGTGGACCATACACGTCACTTTTTCCTTTCTGTGTGTTGGCATGGTCCTTCATAAGCCATAAGAGAATTTTGGAGGTTGTAAGTTATTTGTACAGTAGTTCAATGGTTTCATATTTGTATATGTCAAGCAGTTTCTTTGCAAAAATTTTTTTGAAAATGTTTCCAAAACATTCTGAAAAATTGCAATATGTCAAAAAGCAAGTATTCATATATGGACACCTGCATCACAATCTCTCTGCCATCGGGAACCGTACAATTGTGTCCAGAAAATCAGGTATATTTCCTTGAAACAAAATCCCGAGTGATGTAATCATTCAATACATAATTGTGAAGTCATGTAAAATGATGTCCTCTGGATTATTTCTTTAAAATTGTGATTATTCAAAAAAGGAGTCATCTGTGAGAAATATTTCTTGTCCTCCCATTATTTTTTCTCGATATAGAGTTGTTTAATATTATTCCAATACTTATTAGGAAGAAAGTCTAGTCCAAAAGTTAAGGTAAAATATGCATGCCACAGGAACTCTCCTATTTGAAGCCTTTTATTTTTACAGAGTTTTCTATTTAATGGCCTAAAATCTTTCTTTTCAAATTAACAATGACAAGGTATAGGGAAAA
This sequence comes from Tolypeutes matacus, assembly GCA_026826555.1. NCBI lineage: Eukaryota > Metazoa > Chordata > Mammalia > Cingulata > Chlamyphoridae > Tolypeutes > Tolypeutes matacus. The sequence goes on from JAKSZT010033014.1 coordinate 158,350, forward strand.
ATTCTTTCTGCCTAAGTCAGGATTTATTTTTATAGCAAAAAATAATTAACCATTTTTTTTAACATTTATAATTTAACAAATTCTTAAAATTTCTTTTTTCAATTTTAAATTCACGAAATTTCTCTTTGAGAGAATATCGTCATTGTAAGCTGACGTAGAGTTAATTTTCACTTCCAATGGGACACATTCTTGTGTTTTTAAGGTATAATTTTAACAGAATCTATAAGTTAAAAAAAAAAAAAACTTTTATGCTCTCGGTCAGGATTCTCAAACCTCTATTCCCAGCATAACTCCACTCATGTCAGATTCTTTCTGACGGATCATGAGAAAATATTATGGTATTTTTTCCACCAGCCAATGAATACACTTTACATTTAAAATGCACTTTCATAACCTCACTTCAACCTAACTGGCTAGTTGGTTTTATAGGCTGGGTATGCAGTGCAGTCTCTTGGGTTTTAAATTTTCCTACATAATCCTGAGTTGGTGAGTGGATTTTTCTTTCTGTTCCAATTTTCAAAAAGCAGCACACCACACTACACAATGAAATCACAGCTTGGATTGTGTACTCCATGATTCCGTTGTTCTCCTCTTTACAGTTTTTAGCACTGCTTTACCTCTTGCTGCTCTCTTTTCCATACAGAGCATTCTCCATGGCCCAAAGTCTGAATAATTAGTCTGCAAAAGGTTTTGGGCAACACCCATATAAAGTCCTTTCTTTGATGGAGCAAAAAGAAGACAAGACTGGCCAGTAAAAGGGAAACGAATCCTGGCCATTTTCTCTGGTACTAAATTGACAGAATAACATGGATTTTGCTATGCCACGCTCCACCTCTGCTAGTCCTTTTTGGATCCAATGCAGAAGTTCGATTTCATTTTCCATGGAAAGCTTATCCATTGCCCTGATCTGGGTTGTACGTGGTGTCTGGTGACCTTTTATAATGAAGACTCTTCACTGAGGTGGAAATCCTTTCTCATTCTATTCTAATTGTTTCCTCTGCCCTTGATTCCATTGCTCTTAGACCTCATGTAGGAAATTATATGGCTTTCCAAGTGATCTTGTTATGTGTGGTAATTTAGCCAAAGTATAAGTGAGCACTATAGAAAGAGGACATTTATTACTAAGAAAGAATGTATCCCTCAATATGAACTGCATGATAAAACAAAAATTCATTTCACCCCTAGAGATTATAAGGTCCACTATTTCCCAGGGAATAGAATAATTAAAATTTTGTTATTATTTATTTCCCCTAAATATGAGTCATTATTTTCCTTTACATGTGTCTGTGCCTTCTTAAATCTTTATTATGACTGAACTTATTAAATCTAATCTTACCTAAAATCACTTTTCAAATCAACATTCTCTTTCAAACTAATATACTTTTCAGTCCATAATTTAAAGTCCTTTCAACAGCTTCAACACAGCCATGCATTGTTCACTTTTCCCACATCATGCACTATGGGATGACTAATCAAAAAAACTGAGAGATAAATGTAAAAATTTGTTCAAGGATGGTGAGAAAAGCACCTTTGCATGGCAGTGTCAACAAATGGATTGAGAGGTGAATAATATTTTATTTATGCTTCTGGATTCTCTTTATTTATTTTAACTCTTAAAGAGTTGTTGAAAACGTTTAATAATGATTGAAGAGAAAAATGCACACATCTGTGAATACATGATGCACCAGGGAATGTACGCATTTGATAAGTAAGATAGTAGTTTAATATGTATTAATAAAACAGACTTGTTTTAAAAGTCGTGGGGATGTCTGAAATTGTACACCCGAGTTGAGCCATGAATAATAGGCATTAGTCATATTTTAAAGATGCTTTGGCCAATTTTTAAAAAAGGAATGACATATCAATGATCTCCTGGAGATGTGTGTACTGGACCTCTGTTAGTTTTCATGTCCCTTAATTTTCTAAGGTTGAGATTTTGGCTTGGCTTCAGCAGTTGTATGTTCACGTATGATTGATATGCATCACTAAAATATATTTTAAATGAAAAAGGGTGCGGAGAAACAAATATGAAGCTTTAGAATTACCTATTTCCTTAAAGTCAGCTTCCTTTAGTGTTGCTTCATTATCAAAGATTGTAATCTCCCAAGCATAAAAGGGAATACGGTGCCCTCTGCTGGATGAATTTGGTCCTTGACTTTGAGAACCTTGTGTCTTACACTGATAACTTGTAAACAGTTGAGTCATTCTTTCTCCCCTTGTGGACCATACACGTCCATTTTTCCCTTCTGTGTGTTGACCTGGTCCTTCATGAGCCATAGGAGAATTTTGGAGTCATAAGTTATTTATCCATTAGTGCAATGCTTTCATTTTTGTATATGACGATCTGTTTCTTTGCAAAAATTTTTTTGAAAATATTTCCAAAACATACTCAAAAATTACAACATGTCAAAAAGCTGGTATTCATATATGGACACCTGCTTGGCAATCTCTCTGCCATCGGGAACAGCTGAATTGTGTCCAGAAAATCAGGAATATTTCCTTGAAACAAAATTCTGAGTGATGTAAACATTCAGTACCGAATTGTGAAGTCTTGTAAAATGATGTCCTCTGGATTATTGATTTAAAATTGTGATTTTGCATAAAAGGAGTCATCTGTGAGAAGCATTTCTTGTCCTCCCAATATTTTTTCTGGAGTTACAGTTGTTTAATATTAGTCCAAAAATTATTAGGAAGAAATTCTAGTCCAAAAGTTAAGGTAAAATATGCATGTCACAGGAAATCTTCTATTTGAAACCTTTTATTTTTACACAGTTTTATATGTAACGTGTTAAATCCTTCCTTTCAAAATAACACTGACAGGGGATGGGGAAAAATTATTTCTGCCTAAGTAAGGGTATATTTTTATAGCAAAACAAATAATTAACCATTTTTTATAACATGTATACATTAACAAACTCTTAAAATTTCTTTTTTCAATTTTAAATTCTCCAAATTACTCTGTGAGAGAATATCGTCATTGTATCCTGGTGTAGATTTAATTTTCAACTCCAATGGGACACATGCTTGTTTTTTTAAGGTATAATTATAAAAGAAACTATAAGTTAAAAAAAAAACTTTTATGCTGTCAGTCAGGATTCTCAAACCTCTATTCCCAACATGACTCCACACATGTCAGATTCTTTCTGACAGATCATGAGAAAATATTATGGCATTTTTTCCACCAGCCACTGACTACACTTTATGTTTAAAATGCATTTTCATACTCTGACTTCAACATAACTGGCTAGTTGGCTGTATAGGCTGGGTCTGCAGTGCAGACTCTTGGGTTTTAATTTTTCCCACATAATCCTGAGTTGCTGAGTGGAGTTTTCTTTCTGTTCCAATTTTCAAAAACCATCACACCCCATGGCATAAGAAAATCACAGCTTTGGTTCTGTCCTCCATGATTCCGATGTTCTCTTCTTTACTGTTTTTAGCAGTGCCTAATCTCTTGCTCCTCTCTTTTTCAGTGTATTCTCCATGCCACCAAAGTCTGAATAATTAGTCTGCAAAAGGGTTTGGGTCACACCCAACTAAGGTCCCTGCTTTGAAGGAGCAGAAAGAAGACAAGACTGGCCAGTAAAAGGGAAACAAATCCTGGCCATTTTTCTGGGACTGCATTGGCAAGATGACCAGGATTTTGTTGTGCCACGCTCCACCACTGCTAGCCCTTTTAGAATCCAATGCAGAAGTTCGATTTCATTTTACATAGAAAGGTTATCCATTGCCCTGATCTGGGGTATATGTGGTGTTTTGTGACCTTTGATAATGAAGGCTCTTCATTTATATGGCAATTCATTCTCATTATGTTCTGATTACTTTCTCTGTGCTTCATTCCATTGCTATTAGGATCCATATTTGGAAATAATATGGTTTTCAAAGAGATCTTGTTATGTTTGGTAATTTAGGCAAAGGATGTGTGAGCATTTTACAAAGAGGACATTTTTTACTTAGAAAGAATGAATGCCTCAAAGTAAACAGCACGATTAAGCAAATATTTATTTCACCTGTCAAGAATAAAATGTCCGCTATATCACGGGGAATAAAATAATTAAAATTTGGTTATAATTTATTTCCCATAAATCAGACTGATTATTTTCCTTTACATGTGTCAGTGCATTCTGAAAATTTTATTATGATTGATTTTATTAAATCTAATCTTACCTAGAGTCCCTTTTCAAATCAATATTCTATTTGGAACTAATATGTCTTTCAGTTCATAATTTTAAAATAAAAATTTTCAATAGCTTTAAAAAATCCATGCAAAGTTCACATTGTCCACATGATGCACTATGGGTTGAATTATCAAAAAAAAGAGAAATAAACAGAAAAAGTCTTTCAATGATGGCAAGCAAAGCACATATGCATGTCAGTGTCAACTAATGGATTAAGTGGTGAATAATATATTTTTTTATTTTCTGTATTCTTTTTATTTCCTATAATTCTTAAGAGCTATTGAAAACCATTAATAATGATTGAAGAGAAGAATGCACAACTCTGTGATTACACGAAGGACCAGGAATGGCACACCATGGATAAGTAATATAATGGTTTATTAGGATTTAATAAAAGAGCCTTTTTTAAAATTGCGGGGATATCTGAGATTGTACACATAATTTGAGCCATGGATAATAGGCATTAGTCATGTTTTAAAGATGCTTTGGCAAAATTTTTAAAAAGGAATCACAATTCAATGTTCTGCTGGAGATATGTGTATGAGACTACTGTTAGTGGTTTTGCCCATATATTTTGTAAGATTGAGATTTCTGCTCTCGGTGTCAGGTTTAAGTATGTTCAGAAATGATTGATATGCATCACAAAAATATATATTATGAGAAAGAGTGTGGGGAGGTACAAATATGAAGCTTGGAATTGCCTATTTCTCTAAAGTGGTCTTCCTTTGTTTGTGTGCCGCATCCAGCTAAGATCCCTGCTTTGGAGGAGCAGAAAGGAATCAAGCCTAGCCAATAACAGGGAAACAAATCCTGGCCATTTGTCATGGGATTGCATTGGCAGGATGACCATATTTTAGTGTTAAAATGCTCCAACCCTGTGAACCCTTTTGGAATCCAATGCAGAAGTTTAAATTCATTTTACATGGAAAGGTTATCCATGGGCCTGATCTGGGATATACATGGTGTCTGGTGATCTTTTATAATGATGACTCTTCCCAGAGGTGGCAATCCTTTATCATTCTATTCTAATTTTTTCCTCTGCCCTTGATTCCATTGCTCTTAGATCTCTAGTAGGAAATTATATGGTTTTTCATGTGATCTTGTTATGTGTGGTAATTTAGCCAACGTATAAGTGAGCACTTTTAAAAGAAGGCATTTTTTAATAAGAAATATTGAATCCCTCAAAGTAAACTGCATGATAAAACAAAAATTAATTTCATCCCTAGAGATTATAAGGTTCACTATTTCCCAGGGAATAGAATAATTAAAATTTTATTATTATTTATTTCCCCTAAATATGACTGATTATTTTCCTTTACATGTGTCTGTGCCTTCTTAAATCTTTATTATAACTGATCATATTAAATCTAATCTTACCTAAAATCCCTTTTCAAAACAACATTCTCTTTCAATCTAATATTCATTTCAGTCCATAATTTAAAGTCCTTTTGAAAGGTTTAACACAGCCATTCTTTGTTCGCTTTGCCCACATCATGCACTATGGGATGAGCTATCAAAAAAAACTGAGAGATAAATGGAAAAATTTGTTCAGGGTTGGTGAGTAAAGCACCTTTGCATGACATTGTCAACATATGGATTGAGAGGTGAATAATATTTTATTTAATCTTCTGGATTCTCTTTATTTATTTTAATTCTTAAAGATCTGTTGAAAACGTTTAATAAACATTGAAGAGAAGAATGAACACCTCTGTGAATATATGATGCACCAGGGAATGTACACATTTGATCAATAAGATAGTGGTTTAATATGTATTAATAAATCGGCCTTGTTTTAAAAGTCATGGGGATGTCTGAAATTGTACACCCTAGTTGACCCATGAATAATAGATATTAGTCATATATATATTTTTTAAGATTTTATTTATTTATTCATTTTTCCCCACCTTGTTGCTTGTGCTCACTGGGTCAGCTAACCACACCATGCGGGTGGGCTTGCCTTCACCAGGAGGCCCCATGAAGTGAACTCGGGGCTTCCCATATGGTAAACAGGAGCCCTACTGATTGAGCCACAGCCGCTTCCCTATTAGTCATATTTTAAAGATGCTTTTGCCAATTTTTAAGAATGGAATCACAATTCAATGATCTCCGTTCGTTTTCATGCCCCTTAATTTTCTAAGTTTGAGATATTGGCTCTCAGCTTAAGCTTTTGTATGTTCATGTATGATTGATATGCATCACTAAAAATATATATTAAGTGAAAGCAGGTGTGGAGAAACAAATATGAACCTTTTGAATTATCTATTTCCCTAAAGTCAGCTTCCTTTAGTGATGCTTCATTATCAACAATTGTAATATCCGAAGCATATATGGGAGTACGGTGCCCTCTGCTGGATCGATATGGTCTTGACTTTGAGAACACTTGGTCTTACCCTGATAACTTGTAAACAGTTGAGTAACTCTTTCTAACCTTGTGGACCATTCACGTCACTTTTTCCTTTCTGTGTGTTATCATGATCCTTCATAAGCCTTAGGAGAATTTTGGAGGCTGTAAGTTATTTGTACAGTAGTTCAATGGTTTCATTTTTGCATATGTCGATCTTTTTCATTGCAAAACTTGTTTTGAAAAGTTTTCCATTACATTCTAAAAAATTACAGTATGTGAAAAAGCAGGTATTCTTATATGGACACCAGCATCACAATCCCATCGCCATCGGGAACAGCCCAATTGTGTCCAGAAAATCAGGAATATTTCCTTGAAACAAAACACCGAGTGATGTAATCATTCAGTACAGAATTGTGAAGTCATGTAAAATGACACCCTCTGGATTATTGATTTAAAATTTTTATTCAAAAAAGGATTCATCAGTGAGAAGCATTTCTTGTCCTCCCATTATTTTTCCTCATGTTAGAGTTGTTTAATATTATTCCAATAATTATTAGGAGGAAACTCTATTCCAAAAGTTAAGGTAAAATATGCATGCCACAGGAACTATTCTATTTGAAGCCTTTTATTTTTACAGAGTTTTCTATTTAATGGGTGAAATCTTTCCTTTCAAATTAACACAGGGAATGGGGAAAAATTCTTTCTGCCTAAGAAAGGATTTATTTGTATAGCAAAACAAATAATTAACCATTTTTTAAAAATTTATACTTTAACAAAGGCTTAAAATTTCTTTTTTTGAATTTTAAATTCTCCAAATTGCTCTATGAGAGAATATCGTCATTGTAAGCTGATGTAGAGCTAATTTTTACCTCCAATCGGACTCATGCTTGTTTTTTTAAGGTATAATTATAACAGAATCTATAAGTTAAAAAAAAAAATACTTTTATGCTCTCGGTCAGGATTCTCAAACCTCTATTCCCAGCATGACAACCCACATGTCGGATTCTTTCTGACACATCATGAGAAAATATTATGGCATTTTTTCCACCAGCCACTGACTACACTTTATGTTTAAAATGCACTTTCATACCCTGACTTGAACATAACTGGCTCATTCATTGTATAATCCAGTTCTGCAGTGCAGTCTCTTGGGTTTTAATATTTCTCACATAATCCTGAATTGGTGAGTGGAGTATTTTTTCTGTTCCAATTTTCTAAAAGCATCACACCATACTGCACAAGGAAATCACAGCTTGGATTCTGTACTCCATGATTCTGTTATTCTCCTCTTTACTGTTTTTAGCAGTGCCTTATCTCTTTCTGTTCTCTTTTCCAAACAGTGCCTTCTCCATACCCCCAAATACTGAATAATTAGTAAAAGTGTTTGGGTCACACACAACTAAGGTCCCTGCTTTGAAGGAGCAGAAAGAAGAGATAATGGTCAGTAAAAGGGAAACGAATCATGGCAGTATTTCTGGGACTGCATTAGCAAGATGACCAGGAAAGGTTACCCATTGCCATGATTTGGGGTATATGTGGTGTTTGGTGACCTTTGATAATGAAGGCTCTTCATTGATATGGCAATACTTTCTCATTATGTTCTAATTTATTCCTCTACCCTTGATTCCATTGCTCTTAGGATCCCTATTTGGAAATAATATGGTTTTCAAAGAGATCTTGTTATGTGTGGTAATTTAAGCAAAGGACCTGTGAGCACTTTACATAGAGGACATTTTTTACTTAGAAAGATTGAATGCCTCAAAGTTAACTGCACGATGAAAGAAATATTTATTTCAACAGTCAAGATTAAAATATCCACTATATCACGGGGAATAAAATAATTAAAATTTTGTTATAATTTATTTCCCATAGATCAGACTGAATTTTTTCCTTAACATGTGTCAGTGCATTCTTAAAATTTTATTATGATTGATTATATTAAATCTAATCTTACCTAGAGTCCCTTTTCAAATAAACATTCTCTTTGGATCTTATATGTGTTTCAGTCCATAATTGTAAAATAAAAACTTTCAACAGCTTTAAAAATCCATGCAATATTCACTTTGTCCACATGATGCACTATGGGTTGAATTATCAAAAAAACTGAGAAATAAACAGAACAATTTGTTCAAGGACGGCAAGCAAAGCACATATGCATGTCAGCATCAACTAATGGATTAAGAGGTGAATAATATGTTTTTTATTTTCTGTATTCTCTTTATTTCCTATAATTCTTAAACAGCGATTGAAAACTTTTAATAATGATTGAAGAGAAGAATGCACACCTCTGTGATTATACGAAGGACCAGGTATGGTACACATTGGATAAGTAATAGAGTGGTTTAATATGATTTAATAAAAGTGCCTTTTTTTTTTAATTGTGGGGATGTCTGGGATTTAAGACATAATTTGAGCCATGGGTAATAGACATTAGTCATGATTTAAAGATTCTCTGGCTTATTTAGAAAAGAAATCACAGTTCAAACTTATGGTGGGATAAGTGTTTGAGACTACTGTAAGCTGTTTTGCCCTTATTATTTATAAGGTTGAGATTTCTGCTCTCGGTGTCACGTTTATATATGTTCACAAATGATTTATATGCATCACTAAAAATATATATTATGAGAAAGAGGGTGGGGATGGACAAATATGAAGCTTGGAATTACCTGTTTCTCTAAAGTGGTCTTCCTTTGTGTTTCTTCATTATCAGAGGTTGTAATCTGGCATGGATAGGATGGAGGGCATTACCAGCTGCTTGATGCAATAGGTCCTTGACTTTTATGAACCATTTCTCTTCCACATGATAAGTTGTAAACAGTTGAGACACTTTTTCTCACCTTGTGCACCTTACAGGTCCCTTTTGAACTTCAGGGTGTTGGCAAGGTCCTTCAAAAGCCATAGGAGACATTTGGAGGCTCGGAGATACTTGTAGTGTAGTTTCTTGGTTTCAGTTCTTATGTGTAGATCTATTTCTTTGTAAGAAGGATTTTGATTTTTTCTTCCAATACATTTATCAAGAATTAAAATATGTCAAAAGACCAGGTATTTGTCTATAGACCCCTGTGTCATAATCTCTGCTACAAGGGAAACAGCCTGATGATGTCCAGAAAATCAGCAATTGGTTCTTGAAAAAAAAATGAAGAGCCTGCTAAATATTCAGTAACGAACCCTGAGGTCATGTAAAAGAGGTCCTCTGAATTATCGATTTAAAATTGTGGTTATTCAAAACAAAGAATCAGTGAGAAACATTTCCAGTGCTCCCTTTATTTTCAGCCATTTAGAGTAGTGTAATATTATTCCAATAACTATCAGGAAGAAAATCTAGTAAAAAAATTAAGAAAAAATATACATTCCACAGAAGCTCTCTATTTGGAGCATTTTATTATACAGAGTTTACACTTTAAAAGAGTCATTCCTTAACAATTAACATTGACAGGGATTGGGGGAAAATTCTTATTTCCTATGTACAGGTCGATTTATATATCAAAATATATAAATAACCATTCTTTAAAATGTTTGTTTTAATGAAGACTTAAAATTTATTTTATTTAATTTTAAATACTCCAAATTAGTCTTTGAGAGAACACCGGCATTCTAATCATACCTATATCTGGTTTTCACCTCCAATTGGACACAATCTTGTTTTCCTTATTATATATTTCTAACAGAATCTATAAATTAAAAAAAAAACTTTTGCACACGCAGTCATAATCCTTATACCATTATACCCCAGTATGACACCACATGTGTTGGAATCTTTCTGACAGATCATGAGAAAATATTATGGCATTTTTTCTCTAGCCACTGACTGTACTTTATGTTTAAAATTCATTTTCATACACTTCTTCAACATATCTGGCCAGTTGGTGGTATTGGCAGTGTTTGTATTGAAGATTATTTTGATTTCATTATTTTCACATTCTCCTGAGGTGGATAGAGGAGTTTACTTTCCTTCACCATTTTTAAAGAAGCTCCATAGCACACTGCACTGGGAAATCTGAGTTTGGATTCTTTCCTCCAGGATTCCATTGTTCTCCTCTTTTCTGTTTTTAGCAAGTGCCATCTCTCCTGCTGCTGTCTTCTCCAAACATCCCTTTCTCCCTGCCCACAAGGTCCAAATAATTAGACTGAAAAAGTGTTGGTGATACGCAATGCTAAGGTCCCTGCTTTTGAAGAGCAGAAAGAAGACAAGACTGGCCAGTAACAGGGAAATGAATCCTGTCCACTTTTCCTGTGACTGCATTGGCAGGATGACCAGGAATTTGTTGTGCCACACTCCACCCCTGCGAGCACTTTTGGAATCCATTGCTGAAGTACGATTTTATTTTACAGGCAAAGTTTTCCCATTGCCCTGATTTAGTATATATCTGCTGTTTGGTGGACTTTGATAATGAAGGCTCTTCTTTGAGATGGCAATACTTTCTCATTCTATTCTAATTTCTTCCTCTAACTTCGATTCCAGTGCTCTGAGTATCTCTAGATGGAAATAATATGTTTTTCCAAGGGATCCTGTTATGTTTGGTAATTTAGGCAAAGGAAATATGAGTACTTTACAAAGGGGACGTTTTTCACTCCAAAAGAATGAATGCCAGAATGCAAAGGCACGATGAAACCAAGATATATTTCACGCCTTGAGATTATAATTTCCACAATTTCATGGGGAATAAAATTATTTAAAATTTTTAATAATTTATTTCTCTAAAATCATACTGATTATTTTCCTTTACATATGTCTGTGCCTCCTTAAATTTAATTAAGATTGATTATATTAAATCTAATCTTACCTAAAACCCCTTTTCAAATCAACATTCTCTTTCAATATAATATACGTTTTCATTCATAATTTTAAAATAAAGTTTTTTCAATAGCTTTAAAAAAGCCATGCATTTTTCACTTTGTCCACATGATGCACCATGGGAAGAATTATTAAAATAACTGAGAGAGAAACGGAAAAAGTTTTTCAAGGATGCTGAGAAATGCACCTTTGCAAGGCAGTGTCAACAAATGGATTGAGAGCTGAATAATATTTTATTTACTGTTCTGGATTCTCTTAATTTATTTTCATTCTTAAAGAGCTGTTGAAAACGTTTAGTAAAGTTTGAAGAGAAGACTGCACACCACTGTGATTATATGAAGGACCCTGGAATGTACACATTGGATAAGAAAGATAGTGGTTTAATATGTATTAATAAAACAGATTTGTTTTAATAATCGTGGCTATGTCTGGAACTGTACACCCAGTTAAGCCATGGATACTAGGCATTAGACATGTTTTAAAGATGTTCTTGCCAATTTTTTAAAAGGGAATCACAATTCAAGGTTCCACTGGAGATATGTGTATGGGACGACTGTTAGGTGTTATGCCCCTTTATTTTCTTATGATGAGATTTCTACTCTCAGCGTCAGGTTTCGATATTTTCATGTATGATTGTCATGCATCACTAAAAATATATATTAAGGGAAATCAGGGGAAGAGAGACAAATATGAAGCTTTGGATTTACCTATTACTCTAATGTGGACTTCCTTTTGTGTTTCTTCAGTATGGAGGCTGAAATCTGGCGTGCCTAGAGTGGACATTTTATTCTTGACCTGTGAAATAAGTATTTGTTGAATCGTGCAGTTTACTTTGAGGCATTCATTCTTTCTAAGTAAGAAATGTCCTCTTTGTAAAATGCTCACACGTCCTTTGCCTAAATTACCACACATAACAAGATCTCTTGGAAAACCATATTATTTCCAAATAGAGATCTTAAGACTAATGGAATCAAGGGCAGAGGAAGGAATTAGAACATTGATTTTTATGAACCATTCCTCTGCTACATATCTTGTATACATTTGAGTCACTCTTTCTCACCTTGGGACTTTACAAGTCCCTTTTGCATTTCTGCGTGTAGGCAAGGTCCTTCATAAGCCAGAAGAGAAATTTGAACGCTGCGAGCTAGTTTTACCCTAGTTCCTTGGTTTCATTTGTGTATATGTGGATAGGTTTCTTGGTAAGAATGATTTTGACTTTTTTCCCAATAATTCTCAAAAATTACAATATGACAAAGAGCAACTATTTTTATATGAACACCTGCATCACAGTCTCTGCACCATCAGCAACAGCCCAATAATGTCTTGAAAACCAGGAATGAAAAAAATCCAGGACCATGTAAACAATCAATAAACACTCATGAAGTCATGTATAAAGAAGTCCTGTTAAGTAACGATTCAAAATTGGGATTATTCCAAAAAGGAGAATCGGTAAGAAACATTTCTTGTGCTCCCATTATTTTTCTGCCAGTTAGAGCAGTTTAAAACTATTCCAATAAGTAATAGGATGAAAATGTAGCCCAAAATATAACGTAAAATAGGCATTCCACAGCAATTCTTCTATCTGCGTTCTTTTATTTTTACAGAGTTGACTATTTAAAAAGGCTTAAGATTTTCTTTTCCAATTGTCATTGACAGGGTAGGGGAAAAATTCATTTTTCCTAAGTAAAGATTGATTTATATACCATAGTATATAATTAACCATTCTTTTAAAATGTATGTTTTAAAGAAATATTACATTTATTTATTTTTTTTTGTATTTTAAATAATCCCAATTACTCTATGAGAGAACCCTGTCATTCTATTCGGATTTATTGCTAATTTTCATGTTGAATTGGTCACATTCTTGCTTTCCTTAATATATATTTATAATGGAATCTATAAATTAAAAGAAAAACAAACATTTATGCAGTCGGTAAGAATTTTGAAACCTCTATTCCCAGCATGATTCCATATGTGTTTTAAACTTTCTGAAAGATCATGTGTAAATATTTTTGCATTTTTTTTCCACCAGTCACTGACTATATTTTATCTTTGAAATACAATTTCATACCCTGTATTCAACATATCTGGATAGTTGTTTTATGGGAAGTGTCTTTATTGAAGACGCTTGAGTTTTAATTTTTCCACATAGTCCTGTGTTGCTTATTGGAGGTTTCTTTCTATTTTAATTTTCAACCAGCACTGCAGCACACTGGACAGATGAATCAACACTTGGTTGCCATTGTTCAGGATTCCACAGGTCACCTCATTTCTGTTTTTAGCAATGCCTTCTCTCCTGCTGCTGCCTTTTCCAAACAGCCCATTCATCCATGCCACCAAAGTCCAAATTATTATCCTGCAGAATGGTTTGTGCTGCATCCAGCTAAGTTCCCTGCTTTGGAGGAGCAGAAAAGAGAGAAGCCTGGCCAGTAACAGGGCAACAAATCCTGCCCATTTGTCATGGGACTGCATTGGCAGGATGACCAGGGTTTTAGTGTTAAAACGCTCCAACCCTGCGAGCCTTTTGGAATCCAATGCAGAATTTCAATTTCATTTTACATGGAAAGGTTATTCATTGCCCTGATCTGGGATATACGTGGTGTCTGGTGACCTTTTATATTGAAGACTCTTCACTGAGGTGGCAATCTTTTCTCATTCTATTCTAATTTTTTCCTCTGCCCTTGATTCCATTGCTCTTAGGATCTCTAGTGTAAAATTACATGGTTTTCCAAGTCTTCGTGTTATGTGTGTTAATTTAGCCAAAGTATAAGTCAGCACTTTACAAAGAGGATATTTTTTACTAAGAAAGAGTGAATCCCTCAATGTAAACTGCATGATAAATCAAAAATTTATTTCACCCCTAAAAATTATAAGGACCACTATTTCCCAGGGAATAGAATAATTAAAAGTTTGTTATTATTTATTTCCCCTAGATATGATGATTATTTTCCTTTACATGTATCAGTGCCTTCTTAAATCTTTTTTATGACTGATCATATTAAATCTAATGTTACCTAAAATCCCTTTTCAAATCAAAATGCTCTTTCAATCTAATATACGTTTCAGTCCATAATTTAAAGTCCTTTCACCAGCTTTAACTCAACCATGCATTTTTCACTTTGCCCACATCATGCACTATGAGATGACTTATCAAAAAAACTGAGAGAAACGGAACAATTTGTTCAAGGATGGTGAGAAAAGAACCTTTGCTTGTCAGTGTCAACAAATGGATTGAGAGGTGACTAATATTTTATTTATTCTCCTGGATTCTCTTTATTTATTTTAATTCTTAAAGAGCTGTGGAAAACGTTTAATAATGATTGAAGAGAATAATGCACACCTATGTGAATATATGATGCACCAGGGAATGTACGCATTTGATAAGTAAGATAGTAGTTTAATATGTATTAATAAAATAAATTTGTTTTAAAAGTCGTGGGGATGTCTGAAATTGTACACCCGAGTTTAGCCATGAATAATAAGCATTAGTCATATTTTAAAGATGCTTTGGTCAATTTTTAAAAAAGGAATCACAATTCAACGATCTCCTGGAGATGTGTATACTGGATCATTGTTGTTATTTTTCATGTCCCTTATTTTCTAAGGTTAAGATTTTGCTCTCGGCTTCAGCTTTTGTATGTTAATGTATGATTGATATGCATCACTAAAAATATATATTAAGTGAAAGAGTGTGCGGAGAAACAAATATGAAGATTTTGAATTACCTATTTCCCTAAAGTCAGCTTCCTTTAGTGTTGCTTCTTTATCAAATGTTGTAATCTCCCAAGCATAGAAGGGAGTACGGTGCCCTCTGCTGGATGAATTTGGTCCTTGACTTTCAGAACATTTCATCTACCCTGATAACTTGTAAACTCTTGAGTCACTCTTTCTCCTCTTGTGAACCATACACGTCCCTTTTCCCCTTCTGTGTGTTGGCATCGTCCTTCATGAGCCATAGGAGAACTTTGGAGGTTGTAAGTTATTTGTACAGTAGTACAATGGTTTCATTTTTGTATATGTCGATCTGTTTCTTTACAGAAATTTTTTGAAAATATTTCCAATACATTCTCAAAAATTTCAATATGTCAAGAGCAGGTATTCATATATGGACACCTGCATCACAATCTCTCTGCCATCGGAAACAGCACCATTGTGTCCAGATAATCAGGAATATTTCCTTGAAACAAAACCCTGAGTGATGTAAACATTCAGTACAGAATTGTGACGTCATGTAAAATGATGTCCTCTGGATTATTGATTTAAAATTGTGATTATTCAAAAAAGGAGTCATCTGTGAGAAGCCTTTCTTGTTCTCCCATTATTTTTCCTCGAGTTAGAGTTGTTTAATATTATTCAAATAATTGTTAGGAAGGAACTCTAGTCCAAAAGCTAAGGTAATATATGCATGACACAAGAACTTTTCATTTGAAGCCTTTTATTTTTACAGATTTTTCTATTTAACAGGCTAAAATCTTTCCTTTCAAATTAACACTGACAGGGTATGGGGAAAATGCTTTCTGACTAAGTAAGGATTTATTTTTAGAGCTAAACAAATAAATAACCATTTTTAAACATATATACTTTAACAAAGGCTTAATATTTGTTTTTCAATTTTAAATTCTCCAAATTACTCTGTGAGAGAATATCGTCATCGTAAGCTGACGTAGAGTTAATTTTCACCTCCAATTGGACACATTCTTGATTTTTTAAGGTATAAGTATAACAGAAACTATAAGTTCAAAAAAAAAACTTTTATGCTGTCGGTCAGGATTCTCAAACCTCCATTCCCAGCATGAATCCACACATGTCGATCCTTTCTGACAGATCATAAGAAAATATTATGGCATTTTTTCCACCAGCCACTGACTTCACTTTTCATTTAAAATGCACTTTCATACCCTGACTTCAACATAACTGGCTAGTTGGTTTTATAGACTGGGTTTGCAGTGCAGTGTCTTGCGTTTAAATTTTTCCCACATAATCCTGAGTTGGTGAATGGAGTTTTTTTTCAATTTTCAAAAAGCAGCACACCACACTGCATAAGGAAATCACAGCTTGGGTTCTGTCCTCCATGATTCGGATGTTCTCCTCTTTACTGTTTTTATCCATGCCTTATCTCTTGCTGCTCTCTTTTTCAAACAGTGCATACTCCATGCCCCCAAATTCTGAATAATTAGTCTGCAAAAGTGTTGGGCCACACCCAACTAAGGTCCCTGCTTTGATGGAGCAGAAAGAAGACAAGACTGGCCAGTAAAATGGAAACAAATCCTGGCCATTTTTCTGGGACTGCATTGGCAAGATGACCAGGATTTTGGTGGGTCAAGTTCCACCACTGCTCGCCCTTTTGGAATCCAATGCAGAAGTTCGATTTCATTTTACATAGAAAGGTTATCCATTGCCCTGACCTGGGATATATGTGGTGTTTTGTGACCTTTGATAATGAAGGCTCTTCATTGAGATGGCAATACTTTCTCATTATGTACTGATTTCTTTATCTGCCCTTGATTCCCTTGCTCTTAGGTTCCATATTTGAAATTAATATGGTTTTCAAAGAGATCTTGTTATGTGTGGTAATTTAGGCAAAGTACCTGTGAGCACTTTACAATGACGATATTTTTTACTTAGAAAGATTGAATGCCTCAAAGTAAACTACACGATTAAACAAATATTTATTTCACTGGTGAAGATTAAGATGTCCACTATATCATGGGGAATAAAATAATTAAAATTTGGTTATAATTTATTTTCCATAAATCAGACTGATTATTTTCCTTTACATGTGTCAGTGTATTCTTAAAATTTTATTGTGGTGGATTATATTAAATCTAATCTTACCTAGAATCCCTTTTCAAGTAAACATTTTCTTTGGAACTAATAAGTGTTTCAGTTCAAAATTTTAAAATAAAAATTTCAACAGCTTTAAAAAATCCATGCAATGTTCACATGTCCACTTGATGCACTATGGGGTGAATTATGAAAAAAGCTGAGAGATAAACAGAAAAAGTTGTTCAAGGATGGCAATCAAAGCACATATGCATGTCCGTGTCAAGTAATGGGTTAAGAGGTGAATAATATTTTCTTTATGTTCTGTATTCTCTTTATTTCCTATAATTCATAAAGATCTATTGAAAACATTTAATAATGATTGAAGAGAGGAATGCACACCTCTGTGATTATTCGAAGGACCAGGGATGGTACACATTGGATGAGTATTATATTGGTTTAATATGATTTAATAAAAGAGCCTTTTTTTTAAATTGTGGGGATGTCTGGAATTGTACACATTATTAGAGCCATGGATAATAGGCATTAGTCATGTTTAAAGATGCTCTGGCCAATTTTTAAAAAAGAAATCACTATTCAAGGATCTGCTGGAGATATATGTATGAGACTCCTGTTAGGAGTTTTGCGCCTATATTTTCTAAGGTTGAGATTTTTGCTCTAGGGGTCAGGTTTATGTATGTTCAGAATCGATTGATATGCATCACTAAAAATATATATTATGAGAAAGAGGGAGGGGAGGGACAAATATGAAGCTTGGAATTACCTATTTCTCTAAAGTTGTCTTCTTTTGTGTTTCTTCATTATCAGAGTTTGTAATCTGTCATGCATAGGATGGAGGGCAGTACCCTCTGCTTAATGCAATTGGTCCTTGTTTTTTATGAGCCATTCCTCTTCCACATGATAACTTGTAATCGTTGAGGCACTCTTTCTCACCTTGTGGACCTTACAGGTCCATTTTGCACTTCTGGGTGTTGGCAAGGTACTTCATAAGCCATAGGAAACATTTGGAGGATGGGAGATATTTGTACTGTAGTTCCTTGTTTTCTATTCTTATGTGTAGTTCTGTTTGTTTGTAAGAATAATTTTGATTTTTTCTTCCAATATATTTATCAAAAATTAAAATATGTCAAAATACCAGGTATTTTTCTATAGACACGTGCCTCACAATCTCTGCTCCAAGGGCAACAGCCCAATGAAGTCCAGAAAATCAGCAATGGATACCTTGAAAAAAAATGCAGAGCTTGCTAAACATTCAGAAACGAATCCTGAGGTCATGTAAAAAGAGGTCCTTGGAATTATTGATTTAAAATTGTGGTTATTCATAACGAAGAATCAGTGAGAAACATTTCTTGTGCTCCATTATTTTTCTGCCATTTAGATTAGTGTAATAATATTCAAATAAGTATTAGGAAGAAAATGTATTCAGAAACTTAAGTTAAAATATGCATTCCACAGTAGCTCTCTATTTGTAGCATTTTATTTTACAGAGTTTACTCTTTAAAAGGGCTAAAGTCTTTCCTTTTCAATTAACATTGACAGGGTAAGGGGAAGAATTATTATTTCCTATGTACAGGTAATTTTATATACCAAAATATATAAATAATCATTCTTTAAAATGTTTGTTTTAACGAAGTCTTAAAATTTATTTTTTTTTATTTTAAATACTCCAAATTAGTCTATGAGAGAACACCATCATTCTAATCAGACTTATATCTAGTGTTCACCTCCAATTGGAAACAGTCTTGTTTTCCTTAACATATATTTCTAACTGAATGTATAAATTAAAAAAAAAAACTTTTACACAGTCAGTCACAATACTCAAACCTCTATACCCCAGTATGACACCACATGTCTTGGAAGCTTTATGACAGATTATGAGAAAATATTATGGCATTTTTCTACTAGCCACTGACCATAATTTATGTGTAAAATTCACTTTCATTCACGTCTTCAACATATCTCATTAGTTCGTGGTATTGGCTGTGTCTGTATTGAAGATTCTTGTGATTTCATTTTTTCCACATTCTCCTGAGGTGGCTAAAGTAGTTTTCTTTCTTTCACAATTTTCAAAGAAGCCCCATACCACCCTGCACAAGGAAATCTGAGATTGGATTCTTTCCTCCAGGATTCCATTTTTCTCCTCTTTTCTGTTTTTAGCAGTGCCATGTCTCCTACTGCCGTCTTCTCCAAATATCCCTTTCTCCCTGCCCAAAGGTCCAAATAATTAGACTGAAAACGTTTTGGTGACACACATCGCTATGATCCCTGCTTTTGAAGAGCAGAAAGAAGACAAGACTGGCCAGTAACCAGGAAATGAATCCTGTCCATTTTTCCTGGGAATTCATTGGCCTGATGACCAGGAATTTGGTGTGCCACAATGCCCCTCTGCAAGCCCATTTGGGATCCATTGCTGAAGTATGATTTTATTTAACAAGCAAAGATTTCCCATTGCCCTGATGCAGTATATATGTGGTTTATGGTGGCCTTGGATAATAAGGCTCTTCATTGAGATGGCAATATTTTCTCAATCTATTCTAATTTCTTCCTCTGCCTTTGATTCCATTGCTCTCAATATCTCTAGTTGGAAATAATTTGGTTTTCAAAGGGATCCTCTTATGTTTGGTAATTTAGGCAAAGACCTTGTGAGCACTTCACAAAGGGGACGTTTTTTACTCAGAAAGAATGAATGACTCAATGCAAACTGCACGATGAAACAAAAATTTATTTCACTCCTTGAGATTATAACTTCAACAATTTCATGCGGAATAAAATAATCAATAATTTTTAATAATTTATTTAACTAAAATCAGACTGATTATTTTCCTTTACGTGTGCCAGTGCCTCCTTAAATCTTTATTAAGATTGATTATATTAAATCAGATCTTACCTAAAGTCACTTTTCAAATCATCATTCTCTTTCAATCTAATAAACGTTTCCGTTAATAATTTTAAATTAAAGCCTTTTTAATAGCTTTAAAAAAGCAATGCATTTTTCACTTTGTCCACATGATGCACTATGGGATGAGTTATTAAAATAACTGAGAGAGAATCAGAAAAATTTTTCAAGGATACTGAGAAAAGCACCTTTGCATGGCAGTGTCAACAATTGGATTGAGAGCTGAGTAATATTTTATTTACTTTTCAGGATTCTGTTTATTTATTATAATTCTTAAAGAGCTGTTAAAACGTTTAGTAATGATTGAAGAGAAGAATGCGCACCACTGTGATTATATGAAGGACCAGGGAATGTACACATTGGATAAGAAAGAGAGTGGTTTAATATGTATTAATAAAACAGATTGGTTTCAATAATCGTGAGTATGGCTGGAACTGTACATCCAGTTAAGCCATGATTACTAGGCATTAGTCATGTTTTAAAGATGTTTTTCCCAATTTTTTAAAAGGGAATCACAGTTCAAGGTTCCGCTGGAGATGTGTGTATGGGACGACTGTTAGGTGTTAATCCCCTTTTTTTTCTTATGATGAGATATTTAGTCTTGGCGTCAGGTTTATATATGTTCATGTATGATTGACATGCATCACTAAAAATATATATTAATTGAAAGCAGGGGAAGAAAGACAAATATGAACCTTTGGAATTACCTATTTCTCTAAAGTGGACTTCCTTTTGTGTTTCTTCAGTATGGAGGCTGAAATCTGGCATGCATAGAGTGAACATTTTATTCTTGACCGGTGAAATATATATTTGTTTTATCGTGCAGTTTACTTTGAGGCATTCATTCTTTCTAAGTAAAAAATGTCCTCTTTGTAAAGGGCTCCCAAGTCCTTTGCCTAAATTACCACGCATAACAAGATCCCTTTGAAAACCATATTATTTCCAAATAGAGATCGTAAGAGCAATGGAATCAAGGGCAGAGGACGAAATTAGAGCATTTATTTTTATGAACCATTCCATATCCTGTGATATCCTGTAAACAGTCGAGTCACTTTTTCTCACCTTGCAGACCTTATAGTTCCCTTTTTCATTTCTGGGTTTTGGCAATGTTCTTCATAAGCCTGAAGAGAAATTTGGACACCGTTAGCTAGTTTTACTCTGGTTCCTTGGTTTCATTTGTTTATATGTGGATATGTTTCTGGGTAAGAACGATTTCGATCTTTTCCCAATAATTCTCAATAATTACAGTATGACAAAAGAGCAGCTACGTGTATATGGACACCTGAATCACAATCTCTGCACCATCAACAACAGCCCAATAATGTCTTGAAAATCAGGAATGCTTTCCTTGAAAAAAAAATCCAGGAACTTGTAAACATTCAATAAACACTCATGAGGTCAGGTAAAAAGAGGTCCTCTGAATTATCAATTCAAAATTGTGATAATTCCAAAAAGGAGAATCAGTGAGAAATATTTCTTGTGCTCCCATTATTTTTCTGCCAGTTAGAGTAGTTTAAAATTATTCCAATAAATAATAGGAAGGAAATATAGTCCAAAATTTTATGTAAAATATTCATTCCACAGGAACTCTTCTATCTGTGGTCTTTTATTTTTACAGAGTTTTCTATTTAAAAGGGCTAAAGACTTTTCTTTCCAGTTTACATTGACAGTGTAGGGGAAAAATTCATTTTGCCTAAATAAGATTGATTTATATACCATAATTTATAATTAATCATTCTTTTAAAATGTGTGTTTTTATGAAGTCTTATATTTATTTTTTTGTATTTTAAATAATTCCAAATACTCTATGAGAGAACACTGTCATTCTATTCTGATTTATTGCTAATTTTCAAGTCCAATTGGTCACACTTTTTTTTCCTTAATATATATTTATAATAGAGTCTATAAATTAAAAAAAAAAACATTTATGCAGTCAGTCAGAATTGTCACACCTCTATTCCCACATGTGTTTTAAACTTTCTGAAAGATCATGAGTAAATATTTTTGCATTTTTTTTCCACCAGCCACTAACTATATTTTATGTTTAAAATACAATTTCATACCCTGACTTCAGCATATCTGGATAGTTGTTTTTATGGGAAGAGTCTTTGATGAAGACACTTGAGTTTTAATATTTCCACATACTCCTGTGTTGCCTATTGGAGGTTTCCTTCTTTTTTAATTTCAATCAGCACTGCAGCACACTGTACAGATGAGTCAGCACTTGGTTGCCATTGTTCAGGATTCCATTGTTCACCTCTTTTCTGTTTTTAGCAATGCCTTCTCTCCTTCTGCTCTCTTTTCCAATCAGCCCATTCTTCCATGCCCCCACAATCCAAATAATTATCCTTCAGAAGTGTTTGTGCCACATCCAGCTAAGGTCCCTGCTTTGGAGGAGCAGAAAGTAGACAAACCTGGCCAGTAACAGGAAACAAATCCTGGCCATTTGTCATGGGACTGCATTGGCAGGATGACCAGGATTTTAGTGTTAAAACGCTTCTCCCCTGTGAGCCCTTTTGGAATCCAATGCAGAAGTTAGATTTCATTTTACATGGAATGGTTATCCATGGCCCTGATCTGGGATATATGTGGTGTCTGATGATCTTTTATAATGAAGACTCTTCACTGAGGGGGCAATCCTTTCTCATCTTATACAAAATTTTTCCTCTGCCTTGATTCCATTGCTATTAGATCTCTAGTAGGAAATTATACGGTTTTCCAAGTCATCTTGTTTTGTGGGTAATTTAGCCAAAGTATAAGTGAGCACTTTACAAAGAGGACATTTTTTTACTAAGAAATAATGAATCCCTCAAAGTAAAGTGCATGATAAATCAAAAATTTATTTCACCAGTAGAGATTATAAGGTCCACTATTTCCCAAGGAATAGAATAATTAAAATTTTGTTATTATTTATTTCCCCTAAATATGACTGATTATTTTCCTTTACACATATCTGTGCCTTCTTAAAACTTTATTATGACTGTTCATATTAAATCTAATCTTACCTAAAATCCTTTTCAAATCAACATTCTCTTTCAATCCAATATACATTTCAGTCCATTATTTAAAGTCCTTTCAAAAGCTTTAACACAGCTATGCAATGCTCACTTTGCAAAAATCATGCACTATGGGATGAGTTATCAAAAAAACAGAGAGATAAATGGAAAAATTTGTTCAAGAATGGTGAGAAATGCACCTTGGCATGGCAGTGTCAACAAATGGATTGAGAGTTGACTAATATTTTATTTATTCTTCTGGATTCTCTTTATTTATTTTAATTCTTAAAGAGCTTTTGAAAATGTTTAATAATGATTGAAGAGAAGAATGCACACCTCTGTGAATATATGATGCACCGGGAATGTACACATTTGATCAATAAGATATTGGTTTAATATGTATTAATATATCAGACTTGTTTTAAAAGTCATGGAGATGTCTGAAATTGTACACACTATTTGAGCCATGAAAAATAGGCATTAATCATATTTTAAAGATGCTTTTGCCAATTTTTAAAAAAGGAATTGCAATTCAACTATCTCCTGGAGATGTGTGTATTGGACCACTGTTTGTTGTCATGCCTCTTAATTTTCTAAACTTGAGATTTTGGTTCTCAGCTTCAGCTTTTGTATGTTCATTTATGGTTGATATGCATCACTAAAAATATATATTAAGTGAAAGGGGTGCAGAGAAACAAATATAAATCTTTTGAATTACCTATTTCCCTAAAGTCAGCTTCCTTTAATGTTGTTTCATTATCTAACATTGTAATCTCCCAAGCATAGAAGGGAGTACTGTGCCCTCTGCTGGATGGATTTGGTCTTTGACTTTAAGATTGTTTATATTAAATCTAATCTTACCTTGAGCTTCTTATTCAGTAATTTCCCACTCGCTGTATATATTGATTCTGTATTATAAACTATCGCTTATCCTTCCTGCATCTTTCTGCCATCTGTTTTCTGTTGTGGCTCTTAGAGACAACATTTTTTCATAGGCCCACAACTTAAGGGTGTCAATTTCTATCCCATCTATTTTGTTTTCTTCTTCTTCTTTTTTCTTTTTTTTTTATTTGTATTAACTTTTTCCTTTCAGACCTTTCTCTACTATTTCTCTCCCTCCTCATAATTCTAGCCTTCTAAATCACTATGTATATATATTCCTCCATTTGTTTTCCCAGTCCATTGTAGGAACTCCATATTTTTTCCTAGTACTCTACACTGCTTACACAAGTTAAATATTCATCTCATTAATTCTCATTTTGCCCCTCTTCTAACTTTCATCAATATTTCTATTATCCTTCTGCCTTCCTTACATCTTTTGATTCTTCTGGCCCTAACCTTTTGCCTTCAAGGGAACGTAGAAAGAAGCAAAGAAATAAAATAAGAAGAAAAACTGCCAAAGAGAAAACTTAACTCACATGCAGAACCAACAGCTAAATAAAATTCTAGAGCATAGAGAAAAGCTAATCAGCTGAACAAACTCATCAAGATAATATGATGACCAGAGGGCAACAGAAAAATACAAATGACTCTGAGAAACTGGAAAACATGGACCAGTCCAGTGCACAAAATAAAAACCAGGAAGCAATGCAGTACATCGAACAACTAATCAAAGCTATCCAAACAAATATCATGGACCAACTTAAAGAACTGAAGGAAGAAATTAAGGATTTGTAAAGTGCTCACACTTCCTTTGCCTAAATTACTGCACATAACAAGATCTCTTGGAAAACCATAATATTTCCAAATAGAGAACCTAAGCAAAATGGCATCAAGGGTAGAGGAAGGAATTTGAACATTGATTTTTATGAACCATTCCTCTTCTACATGATATATTTTAAACAGTTGAGTCACTCTTTCTCACCTTGGGGACCTTACAGGTCCCTTTTGCATTTCTGGGGTGTTGGCGATGTCCTTAATAAGCCAGAAGAGAAATTTGGACGCTGGGATCTAGTTTTAGTCCAATTCCTTGGTTTCATTTGTCTATACTTGGATATGTTTCTTGGTAAGTATGATTTTGATTTTTTCCCAATAATTCTCAAAAATTACAATATGACAAAAGAGCAGCTATTTGTATATGGACACATGCATCACAATCTCTGCACCATCACCACAGCCCAAAAATGTCTTGAAAATCAGGAATGGTTTCCTTGAAATAAAATCGAGGACCTTCTAAACATTCAATAAACACACATTAATTCATGTAAAAAGAGGTCCTCCGAATTATCGATTCAAAATTGTGATTATTCCAAAAAAGAGAATCAGTGAGAAACATTTCTAGTGCTCCCATCATTTTTCTGCCAGTTAGAGTAGTTTAAAATTATACCAATAAATAATACGAAGAAAATGTTGTCCAAATTTTATGTAAAATATGCATTTCACAGGAACTCTTCTATCTGTGGTCTTTTATTTTTACAGTGTTGACTATTTAAAAGGGCTAAAGACTTTCCTTTCCAAGTAACATTGACATGGTAGGGGGAAAAATTCATCTTGCCTAAGAAAATATTGATTTATATACCATAATATATAATTAACCATTCTTTTAAAATATAATGTTTTAACTAAATCTTAAATTTATTTATTTTTATTTTAAATACTCCCAGTTACTCTATGAGAGAACACTGTCATTCTATTTATATTGCTAATTTTCACATCCAATTGGTCACATTCTTGTTTTCTTTAAAATATATTTTTAATAGAATCAATAAATTAAAAAAAAAAAAAAAAACATTTATGCAGTCGGTCAGAATTGTTAAACTTCTATTCCCAGCATGACTCCACATGTGTTTTAAATTTTCTGAAAGATCATGAGTAAATATTTTTCCATTTTTTCCCACCAGACACTGACTATATTTTATGTTTAAAATACACTTTGAAACCCTGACTTCAACATACCTGGATAGTTTTTTATGGGAAGTGTCTTTATTGAAGACGCTTGAGTTTAAATTTTTCCACATACTCCTGCATTGCCTATTGGAGGTTTTTTCTAATTTAATTTTCAACCAACACTACAGCACTCTGTACAGATGAATCAACACTTGGTTGCCATTGTTCAGGATTCCATTGGTCACCTCTTTTCTGTTTTTAGCAATGCCTTCTCTCCTGCTTCTGTCTTTTCCAAAGTGCCCATTCTTCCATGCCCCCAAGGTCCAAATTATTATCCTGCAGAAGTGTTTGTGCCACATCCAGCTAAGCTCCCTGCTTTGGAGGAGCAGAAAGTAGACAAGCCTGGCCAGTAACTGGGAAACAAATCTTGCCCCTTTGTCATCGGACTGCATTGGCAGGATTACCAGGATTATAGTGTTAAAACACTCCACCCCTGCGAGACTTTTGGAATCCAATGCAGAAGTTCGATTTCATTTTACATGGAAAGGTTATCCATTGCCCTGATCTGGGATATACGTGGTGTCTGGTGAACTTTTATAATGAAGACTTTTCACCTAGGTGGCAATCCTTTCTCCTTCTATTCTAATTTTTTCCTCTTCCTTTGATTCCATTGCTCTTAGGATCTCTAGTTAGAAATTACATGGTTTTCCAAGTGATCTTGTTATGCGTGGTAATTAACCAAAGTATAAGTCAACACGTTACAAAGAGGACATTTTTTACTAAGATAAATGAGCCCTGAAAGAAAATTGCATGATAAAACAAAAAATTTATTTCACCCCTAGAGATTATAAGGTCCACTATTTCCCAGGGAATAGAATAATTAAAATTTTGTTATTATTTATTTCCCCTAAATATGACTGATTATTATCCTTTACGTGTATCTGTGTTTTCCTAAATCTTTATTATGACTGATCATAATAAATCTAATCTTACCTAAAATCCCTTTTCAAATCAACATTCTCTTTCAATCTTATATAATTTTCGGTCCATAATTTAAAGTGCTTTCACCAGCTTTAACACAGCCATGCATTTTTCACTTTGCCCACATCATGCACTTTGGGATGAGTTATCCAAAAAACTGAGAGATAAATGGAAAAATTTGTTCAAGGATGGTGAGAAAAGTACCTTTGCATGGCAGTGTAAACAAATGGATTGAGAGATGAATAATAATTCATTTATTCTTCTGGATTCTCTTTATTTATTTTAATTTCCACAATTTCTTGTGGAATAAAATAATTAAAAATTTTAAATAATTTTTTCCCTAAAATCAGACAGATTACTTTCCTTTACATGTGCCTGTGCATTCTTAAATCTGTACTATGATTGATTACATTAAATCTAATCTTACCTAAAATCTCGTTTCAAATCAACATTCTCTTTCAATCTAATATACGTTTCCATTCATAATTTTAAAATAAAGTCTTTACAATAGCTTTAAAAAAGCCATAAATTTTTCCCTTTGTCCACATGATGCACTATGGGATGAGTCATGAAGATAACTGAGAGAAAAACGGAAAATGTTGTTCAAGGACACTGAGAAAAGCACCTTTGCATGGCAGTGTCAATAAATGGATTGAGAGGTGAATAATATTTTATTTTCTGTTCTGGATTCTGTTTATTTATTATAATTCATAAAGAGCTGTTGAAAACTTTTAATAATGATTGAAGAGAAGAATGCGCACCTCTATGATTATATGAAGGACCAGCAATGTACAAACTGGATAAGAAAGATAGTGGTTTCATATGTATTAAAAAAACAGATTTGTTTTAATAATCGTGGGTATGTCTAGAACTGTGCACCCAGTTAAGCCATGGATACTAGGCATAAGGCATGTTTTAAAGATGTTCTTGACAATTTTTAAAAAAGCAATCACAATTCAAGGTTCCGCTGGAGATATGTGTATGGAACGACTGTTAGGTGTTATGCCCCTTTATTTTCTTATGATGAGATTTCTACTCGGCGTAAGGTTTAGATATGTTCGTGAATGATTGACATGCATCACAAAAAATATATATTAAGGGAAAGCAAGGGGAGAGAGACAAATATGAAGCTTTGGAATGACCTATTTCTCTAAAGTGGTCTTCCTTTAGTGTTTCTTCAGTATGGAGGCTGTAATCTGGAGTGCATAGAATGGAGGGCGGTCCACTCTGCTGGATGGAAATGGTACTTGATTTTTATGAACCATTGTACTTCTACAAGATATCCTGAAAATAGTTGAGTCACTCTTTCTCCCCTTGGGGATCATACACGTCCTTTTTTCCCTTCTGTGTATTGGCATGGTCCTTCATGAGCCATAGGAGAATTTTGGAGGCTATAAATTATTTGTACAGTAGTACAATGGTTTCATTTTTGTATATGTCGATCTGTTTCTTTGCAAAAATTTTTTTGAAAATATTTCCAATACATTCTCAAATTTACAACATGTCAAAAAGCAGATATTCATATATGGACACCTGAATCACAATCTCTCTGCCATCGGGAACAGTCCAATTGTGTCTAGAAATTCAGGAATATTTCCTTGAAACAAAATCCCGAGTGATGTAAACATTCAGTACAGAATTGTGAAGTCATGTAAAATGATGTCCTCTGGGTTATAGATTTACAATTGTGATTATTCAAAAAAGGAGTCATCAGTGAGAAGGATTTCTTGTTGTCCCATTATTTTTCCTCGAGTTAGAGTTTTTTAATATTATTCCAATAATTATTAGGAAGTAACTGTCGTCCAAAAGTTAAGGTAAAATATGCATGCCACAGGAACTCTTCTATTTGAAGCCTTTTATTTTTACAGCGTATTCTATTTAACGGATTAAATCTTACTTTTCAAATTAACACAGGGTATAGGGAAAAATTCTTTCCACGTAAGAAAGGATTTATTTTATAGCAAAACAAATAATTAACCATTTGTTTAACATGTATACTTTAACAAAGGCTTAAAATTTATTTTTTCAAATTTAAATTCTCCAAATTGCTGTATGAGAGTATATCGTCATTTTAAGCTGACGTAGAGTTAATTTTCACCTCCAATGGGACACATGCTTGTTTTTTAATGGTATAATTATGACAGAATCTATAAGTTAAAAAATAATTATTTCATGCTGTCGGTCAGGATTCTCAAACATCTATTCCCAGCATGATTCCCCACATGTCGGATTCTTTCTGACAGAACATGAAAAAATAGTATGGCATTTTTTCCACCAGCCACTGACTACACTTTAGGTTTAAAATGAACTTTAATACCCTGACTTCAACATAACTGTCTAATTGGTTGTATAGGCTGGGTCTGCAGTGCAGTCTCTTGGGTTTTAATATTTCCCACATAATCCTGAGTTGGTGAGTGGAGTTTTCTTTCTGTTCCAATTTTCAAGAAGCAGCACATCACACTACACAAGGAAATCCCAGCTTGGATTCTGTCCTCCATGTTTCTGTTATTCTCCTCTTTACTGTTTTTAGCAGTTCCTTATCTCTTGCTGCTCTCTTTTCCAAACAGTGCCTTCTCCATACCCCCAAAGTCTGAATAATTAGTCTGCTAAAGGTTTGGGCCACACCCAACTAAGATCCCTGCTTTGAAGGAGCAGAAAGAAGACAATACTGGCGAGTAAAAGGGACACGAATCCTGGACATTTTTCTTGGAATGCATGGGCAAGATGACCTGGATTTTGGTGTGCCATGCTCCACCCCTGCTAGCCCTTTTGGAATCCAATGCAGAAAGTTGATTTCATTTTACTCGGAAACGTTATCCATTGCCCTGATCTGTGGTATATGTGGTGTTTGTTGACCTTTGATAATGAAGGCTCTTCATTGATATGGCAGTACTTTCTCATTATGTTCTAATTTCTTCCTCTGCTCTTGATTCCATTGCTCTTAGAATCCCTATTTTAAAATAGCATGGTTTTCAAAGAGATCTTGTTATGTGTGGTAATTTAGGCAAAGGACGTGTGAGCACTTTACAAAGAGGATTTTTTTACTTAGAAATATTGAATGCCTCAAAGTAAATTGCATGATGAAAGAAATATTTAATTCACCGGTCAAGATTAAAATGTCCACTGTATCACGGCGAATAAAAAAAAATTTGGTTATAATTTATTTCCCATAAATCAGACTAATTATATTCCTTTAAATGTGTCAGTGCATTCTTAAAATTTTATTATGATTAATTATATTAAATGTAATATTACTTAGAGTCCCTTTTCAAATCATCATTCTTCTTGGAATTAATATTCGTTTCAGCACATAATTTTAAAATAAAAATTTTCAACAGCTTTAAAAAATCCATGCAATGTTCACTTTGTGCACATGATGCACTATGGGTTGAATTATCAAAAAAAACTGAGAGATAAACCGAAAAAGTTGTTCAAGGACGGCAGGAAGAGTACATATGCATGTCAGTGTCAATAATGGATTAAGAGGTGAATAATATGTTTTTCATTTTCCTGTATTGTCTTTATTTCCTATAATTATTAAAGAGCTGTTCAAAACATTTAATAATGATTGAAGAGAAGATTGCGCACCTCTGTGTTTATACAAAGGATCAAAGATGGTATATATTCGATAAGTAATATAGTGGTTTAATATGATTTAAAAAAAGAGATTTTTTTTAAGATTGTGGGGATATCTGTGGTTGTACAAATAAGTTGATACATGGGTAATAGGCATTAGTCATGTTTTAAAGATGCTTTGGCCAATTTTTAAAAAATGAATCACAATTCAATATTCTGATGGATATATGTGTATGAGACTACTGTTAGGTGTTTTGCCTTTAATATTTCTAAGGTTGAGATTTCTGCTCTCGGTGTCAGGTTTATGCATGTTCAGGAATGATTGATATGCATCATTAAAAATATATATTATGAGAAAGAGGGTGGGGAGGGACAAATATGAAGCTTGGAATTACCTATTTCTCTAAAGTGGTCTTCCTTTGTGTTTCTTCTTTATCAGAGGTTGTAATCTGGCATGCATAGAATGGAGGGCATCAATGGAGCAGAACCCTCTGCTTGATGCAATAGGTCCTTGTCTTTTATGAACCATTCCTCTTCCACATGGTAACTTGTAAACAGTTAGGGACTCTTTCTCACCTTGTGGAACTTACAGGTCCCTTTTCCACTTCTGGGTGTTGGCAAGGTCCTTCTTAAAACATAGGAGACAGTTGGAGGCTGGGAGATACTTGTACAGTTGTTCCTTGGTTTCAACTCTTATGTGTAGATCTGTTTCCTCGTAAGAATGGTTTTGATTTTTTCTTTCAATACATTTATCAAAAATTAAAATATGACAAAAGACCACATATTTGACTATTGACACCTGCGTCACAATCTCTGCTCCAAGGGCAACAGCCCAATGATGTCCAGAAAATCAGCAATGGGTACCTTGAAAAAAAATTCAGAGCCTGCTAAACATTCAGTAACGAGTCCTGAGGTCCTGTAAAAAGAGGTCGTCTGAATTATCGATTTAAAATGGTGGTTATTCAAAACGAAGAATCAGTGAGAAACATTTCTTGTGCTCCCATTATTTTTCTGCCATTTAGAGTAGTGTAATATTATTCCAATAACTATTAGGAAGAAAATCTATTCAAGAAAAATAGGTAAAATATGCATTCCAAAGGAGCTCTCTATTTCTAGCATTTTATTTTACAGAGTTTATTCTTTAAAAGGGCTAAAGTCTTTCCTTTCCAATTAATATTGACAGGGTTTGGGGAAAAATTCTTATTTCCTATGTACAGGTGGATTTATATACCAAAATATATAAATAACCATTCTTTAAAATTTTTGTTTAAACGAAGACTTAAAATTTATTTTTTTAATTTTAAATACTCCAAATTCGTCTATGAGAGAACACCGTCATTCTAATCAGACTTATATCTACTTTTCACCTCCAATTGAAAACAATCTTGTTTTCCTTAATATATATTTCTATCAGAATGTATAAATTAAAAATAAAAAACACTTTTACACAGTCAGTAAAGATATTCAAAACTCTATCCCCCAGTATGACACCACATGTGTTGGAATCTTTCGGACAGATCACGAGAAAATATTATGGCATTTTTCCACTAGCCACTGACCACACTTTATGTGTAAAATTCACTTTCATTAACTTCTTCAACATATCTGGCTAGTTGGTGGTATTGGCAGTGTCTGTATTGAAGATCATTGTGATTTCATTTTTTCCACAGTCTTGTGAGGTGGCGAGAGGTGTTTCCTTTCTTTCACAATTTTCAAAGAAGCCCCCTACCACACTGCACAAGGAAATCTGAGTTTGGATTCTTTCCTCCAAGATTCCAATGTTTTCTTCTTTTCTGTTTTTAGCAGTGCCATCTCTCCTGCTGCTATCTTCTCCAAACATACCTTTCTCCCTGCCCACAAGGTCCAAATCAATAGGCTGAAAAAGTGTTAGTGACACACAACTCTATGGTCCCTGTTTTGGAAGACCAGAAAGAAGACAAGACTGGCCAGTAACCGGGAAATGAATACTGCCCATCTTTCCTGGGACTGCATTGGCAGGATGACCAGGAATTTGGTGTGCCACACTCCCCCCCCTGTGAAGTATTTTGGAATAAATTGCTGAAGTACGATTTTGTTTTACATGCAAAGTTTTCCCATTGCCATTATTTAGTATATATGTGGTGTTTTGTGGCCTTTGATAATGAAGGCTCTTCATTGAGATGGCAATACCTTCTCATTCTATTCTAATTTCTTCCTCTGCCTTTGATTCCATTGCTCTGAGTATCTTTAGTGGGAAATAATATGGTTTTCCAAGGGATCCTGTTATGTTTGGTAATTTAAGCAAAGGACATATGAGCACTTTACAAAGGGGAGGTTTTTTTTTTCTGAAAGAATGAATGCGTCAATGCAAATTGCATGATGAAACAAAAATTTATTTCATACCTTGAGATTATAATTTCCACAATATCAGGGGGTATAAAATAATTTAAAAATTTTAATAATTTATTTCCCTAAAATAAGACTAATTATTTTCCTTTACATGTGCCTGTGCCACCTTAAATCTTTATTAAGATTGATTATATTAATTCTAATTTACCTAAAAACTCTTTTCAAAACAACTTTCTCTTTCAAACTAATATATGTTTCCATTCATAAATTTAAAATAAACTTTTTCAATAGCTTTAAAAAAGCCATGCATTTTTCACTTTGTCCACATGATGCATTATGGAATGCTTTATTAAGATATCTGAAAGAGAAACGGAAAAATTTTTTCGAGGATGCTGAGGAAAGCACCTTTGCATGGCAGTGTCAACAAATGGATTGAGAGCTGAATAATATTTTATTTACTTTTCTGGATTCTGTTTATTTATTTTAATTATTAAAGAGCTGTTGAAAACGTTCAGTAATGATTGAAGAGAAGAATGCGTATCACTTTGATTATATGAAGGACCGGGAAATGTACACTTGGATAAGAAAGATAGTGCTTTAATATGTATTAATAAAACAGATTTTTTTTAATAAACATGGGTATGCCTTGAACTGTACACAGAGTTAAGCCATGGATACTAGGCATTAGTCATGTTTTAAAGGTGTTCTTGCCAATTTTTTAAAAAGGGAATCACAATTCAAGGTTCTGCTGGAGCTGTATGTATGGGACGAATTTTAGGGATTATGCCCCTTTATTTTCTTATGATGAGATTTCTACTCTCGGTGTAAGGTTTATATATGTTCATGTATAACTGATGTGCATCAATAAAAATATATATTAAGGGAAAACAGTGGAAGAGAGGCAACTATGAAACTTTGGAATTACCTTTTTTGCTAAAGTGGACTTCCTTTTGTGTTTCTTCAGTATGGGGGCTGTAATCTGGCTTCATTCTTTCTAAGTAAAAAATATCCTCTTTGTAAAGTGCTCACACGTCCTTTGCCTAAATTACCACACATAACAAGATCTCTTGGAAAACCATATTATTTCCAAATAGAGATCCTAAGAGCAATGGAATCAAGGGCAGAATATGGAATTAGAACATTGAGTTTTAATAACCATTCCTCTTCTACATGATATCTTGTAAACAGTTGAGACACTTTTTCTAACCTTGGGGACTGTACAGGTCCCTTTTGCATTTCTGGGTGTTGGCAAGGTTCTTCATAAGCCAGAAGAGAAATTTGGACGCTGGGAGAAAGTTTTACTCCAGTTCCTTGGTTTCATTTTTGTATACATGGATATGTTTCTTGGTAAGAATGATTTTGATTTTTTTCTCAATAATTCTCAAAAATTACAATATGACAAAAGAGCAGCTATTTGTATATGGACACCTGCATAACAATCTCTGCCCCATCAGCAAAAGCCCAATAATGTCTTGAAAATCAGGAATGTTTTCATAGAAAAAAAAATCCAGGACCTTGTAAACATTCAATTAAAACTCATGAAGTCCTTTAAAAAGAGGTCCTCTGAATTATTGATTCAAAACTGTGATTATTCAAAAAAGGAGAATAAGTGAGAAACATTTCTAGTGCTCCCATTATTTTTCTGCCAATTAGAGTAGTTTAAAATTATACCAATAAATAATAAGAAGAAATGTAGTCCAAATTTTATGTAAAATATGCATTCCACAGGAACTCTTCTATCAGTGGTCTTTTATTTTTACAGAGTTGACTATTTAAAAGGACTAAAGATGTTCCTTTCCAAATAACATTGACAGGGTTGGGGGAAAAATTCATCTTGCCTATGAAAAGATTGATTTATATCCCATGATATATAATTAACCATTCTTTTAAAATGTATGTTTTAATTAAATCTTAAATTTATTTTTTTGTTTTAAATACTCCCAATTACTCTATGAGAGAACACTGTCATTCTATTCTTATTGCTAATTTTCACGTCCAATTGGTGACATTCTTGTTTTCCTTAATATATATTTTTAATAGAATCTATAAATTAAAAGAAAAACAAACATTTATGCAGTCGGTCAGAATTGTCAAACCTCTATACCCAGCATGACTCCACATGGGTTTTAAAGTTTCTGAAAGATCATGAGTAAATATTTTTGCATTTTTTTCCACCAGCCACTGACTATATTTTTATGTTTAAAATACACTTTCATACCTTGACTTCAACATATCTGGATAGTTGTTTTTATGGGAAGTGTCTTTATTGAAGACGCTTGAGTTTTAATTTTTCCACATAAAACTGTGTTGCCTATTGAATGTTTTTTCTAATTTAATTTTCAACCAACACTACACCACACTGTACAGATGAATCAGCATTTGGTTGCCATTTTTCAGGATTCCATTGGTCGCCTCTTTTCTGTTTTTAGCAAAGCCTTCTCTCCTGCTGCTGTCTTTTCCAAAGAGCCCATTCTTCCATGCCCCCATGGTCCAAATTATTATCCTGCAGAAGTGTTTGTGCCACCTTCAGCTAAGTTCCCTGCATTGGCGGAGCAGAAAAAAGACAAGCCTGGCCAGTAACAGGGAAACACACCCTGTCCATTTGTCATGGGACTGCATTGGCAGGATCACAAGGATTTTAGTGTTAAAACGCTCCACCCCTGCGAGCCTTTTGGAATCCAATGCAGAAGTTCGGTTTCATTTTACATGGAAAGGTCATTCTTTGTCCTGATCTGGGATATTATTGGTGTCTGGTGACCTTTTATAATGAAGACTCTTCACTGAGGTGGCAATCTTTTCTCATTCTATTCTAAATTTTTTCTCTGCCCTTGATTCCATTGCTCTTACGATCTCAAGATGGAAATTATATGGTTTTCTAAGTGATCTTGTTATGTGTGGAAATTTAGCCAAGGTATGAGTCAGCACCTTACAAAGAGGACATTTTTTACTAATAAAGAATGAATCCCTGAAAGTAAATTTCATGATAAAACAAAAATTTATTTCACCCCTAGAGATTATAAGGTCCACTATATTCCAGGGAATAGAATAATTAAAATTTTGTTATTATTTATTTCCCCTAAATATGACTGATTATTTTCATTTACATGTGTCTGTGCCTTCCTAAATCTTTATTATGACTGATCATATTAAATCTAATCTTCCCTAAAATACCATTTCAAATCAACATTCTCTTTCAATCTAATATATGTTTCAGTCCATAATTTAAAGTGATTTCACCAGCTTTAACACAGCCATGCATTGTTCACTTGCCCACAACATGCACTATGGGATGAGTTATCAAAAAAACTGAGAGATAAAAGGAAAAATTTGTTCATCGATGGTGAGAAAAGCACCTTTGCATGGCAGTGTCAACAAATCGATTGAGAGGTGAATAATATTTTATTTATTCTTCTGGATACTCTTTAATTATTTTCATTCTTAAAGAGCTGTTGAAAACGTTTAAAAATGATTGAAGAGAATAATGCATACCTCTGTGAATATATGACGCACCAGGGAATGTGTGCATTGGATAAGTAAGATATTGGTTTAATATGTATTAATAAAACAGACTTGTTTAAAATTCTTGTGGGTGTCTGAAATTGTACACCCTAGATGAGCCATGAATAAAAGGCATTAGTCATATTTTAAAGATGCTTTAACCAATTTTTAAAAAATGAATCTCAATTCAACGATCTCCTGGAGATGTGTGTGCTGGACCACTGTTAGTTTTCATTTCCCTTAATTTTCTAAGGTTGAGATTTTTGCTCGGGTTCACCTTCTGTATGTTCATGTATGTTGATATGCATCAGTAAAAATATATATTAAATGAAAGGGTGTGCAGAGAAACAAATATGAAGCTTTTGAATTACATATTTCCCTAAAGTCAGTTTCCTTTAGTGTTGCTTCATTATCAAAGATTGTAATCTCCCAATCATAGAAAGTAGTATGGTGCCTACTGTTGGATGAATTTGGTCCTTGGCTTTCAGAAACGTTCATCTTACCCTTATAACTTGTAAACAGTTGAGTCACTATTTCTCACCTTGTGGACAATTCACGTCACTTTTTCCTTTCGGTGTATTTCCATGGTCCTTCATAAGCCATAGGAGAATTTTGGAGGCTGTAACTTATTAGTAAAGTAGTTCAATGTTTTCATTTTTGTATATGTCGATCTGTTTCCTTGCAAAATTTTTTTTGAAAATGTTTCCAATACATTCTCAAAAATTACAATATGTCAAGAAGCAGGTATTCATACAGGACAACTGCATCACAATCTCTCTGTCATCGGCAAAAGCCCAATTGTGTCTAGAAAATCAGGAAAGATTCCTTGAAACAAAACCCTGAGTGATGTAAACATTCAGTACAGAATTGTGAAGTCATGTAAAATGATGTCCTCTGGATTATTGATTTAAAATTGTGATTATTCGAAAAATGATTCATCAATGAGAAACATTTCTTGTCCTCCATTTATGTTTCCTTGAGTTAGAGTTGTTTAATATTATTCAAATAATTATTAGGAAAAAACTCTAGGCCAAAAGTTAAGGTAAAATATGCATCCCACAGGAACACTTCTATTTGAAGCCTTTTATTTTTCCAGAGTTTTCTATTTAACGGGCTAAAATCTTTCCTTTCAAATTAACACTGACAGGGTATGAGGAAAAATACTTTCTGCCTAAGTAAGGATTTATTTTTATACCAAAACAAATAATTAACCATTTTTTAAACATATATACTTTAACAAAGGCTTAAAATTTCTTTTTTCAATTTTAAATTCTCCAAATTGCTCTTTGGGAGAATATCATCATTGTAAGCTGAAGTAGAGTTAATTTTCACCTCCAAAGGCACACATTCTTGTTTTTTTAAGGTATAATTATAATAGAATCTATAAGTTAAAAAAAAAAAAAACTTTTATGCTGTCGGTCAGTATTCTCAAACCTCTATTCCCAGCATGACTCCACACATGTCAGATTCTTTCTGACAGATCATGAGAAAACATTATGGCATTTTTTCCACCAGCCACTGACTACAATTTACATTTAAAATGCACTTTCACACCTTGACTTCAACATAAGTGGTTAGTTGGTTGTATAGGCTGCGTCTGCAGTGCAGTCTCTTGGGTTTTAATTTTTCCCACATAACCCTGATTTGGTGAGTGGAATTTTCTTTCTGTTCCAATTTTTAAAAAGCAGCACACCACACTACACAAGAAAATCACAGCTTGGATTCTGTCCTCCATGATTCCGATGTTCTCCTCTTTACTGTTTTTAGCACTACTTTATCTCTTGCTGCTCTCTTTTCCAAACAGTGCACTCTCCATGCCCCCAAATTCTGAATAATTAGTCTGTAGAAGGTTTTGGGGCACACCCATCCAAGGACCCTTCTTTGATGGAGCAAAAAGAAGACAAGAATGGCCAGTAAAAGGGAAATGGATAAATCCTGGCCATTTTCTCTGGTACTGCATTGGCAGGATGACCTGGATTTTGGTGTGCCACACTCCACCCCTGCTAGCCCTTTTGGAATCCAATGCAGAAGTTCGATTTCATTTTACATGGAAAGGTTATCCATTGCCCTGCTCTGGGGTTTATGTGGTGTTTGGTGACATTTGGTGATAAAGGCTCTTCAGTGAGATGGCAATACTTTCTCATTATGTTCTAATTTCTTCCTCTGTCATTGATTCCATTGCACTTAAGATCTCTATTTGGAAAAAATATGGTTTTCCAAAAAATCTTGTTATGTGTGGTGATTTAGACAAAGGATGTGAGCACTTTAGAAAGAGGAAATTTTTTACTTAAAAAGAATGAAAGCCTCAATGTAAACTGCACGAATAAATGAATATTTATTTCACTGGTCAAGATTAAAATGTCCACTATATCATGGGGAATAAAATAATTAAAATTTTGTTATAATTTATTTCCCATAAATCAGACTGTTTATATTCCTTTACATGTGTCAGTGCATTCTTAAAATTTTATTATGACTGATTATATTAAATCTAATCTTACCTACAGACCCTTTTGAAATCAACATTCTCTTTGGAACTAATATGTGTTTCAGTTCATAATTTTAAAATAAAAATGTTTAACAGCTTTAAAAAACCCATGCAATATACACTGTGTCCACATGAAGCACTATGTGTTGAATTATCAAAAAAAACTGATAGA
This sequence comes from Tolypeutes matacus, assembly GCA_026826555.1. Lineage (NCBI taxonomy): Eukaryota > Metazoa > Chordata > Mammalia > Cingulata > Chlamyphoridae > Tolypeutes > Tolypeutes matacus. The sequence continues at coordinate 197,209 of JAKSZT010033014.1, forward strand.
TAAACTGAAAAAGTTGTTCAAGGACAGAAAGAAGAGCACATATGCATGTAAGTGTCAACTAATGGATTAAGAGGTGAATAATATGTTTTTTATATTTCTGTATTCTCCTTTTTTACTATAATTCTTAAAGAGCTGTAGAAAATATTTAATAATGATTGAAGAGAAGAATGCACACCTCTGTGATTATACAAAAGACCAGGTATGGTACACATTGGATAAGTAATATAGTGGTTTAATATGATTTAATAAAAGAGCTTTTTTTTTTTTTTTTTTTAATTGTGGGGATGTCTGTGGTTGTACAAATAAGTTGAGTCATGGGTAATAGGCATTAGTCAAGTTTTAAAGATGCTCTGGCCAATTTTTAAAAAAGGAATCACAATTCAATGTTCTGTTGGAGAGATGTTTATGGGACTTCTGTTAGGTGTTTTTCCCCTATATTTTCTAAGGTTGAGATTTCTGCTCTCGGTGTCAGGTTTATGTATGTTCAGAAATGAATGATATGCATCACTAAAAATATATATTATGAGAAAGAGATGGGGAGGGACAAATATGAAGCTTGGAATTACCGATTGCTCTAAAGTGCTCTTCTTTTGTGTTTCTTCATTATTAGGTTGTAATTTCTCTTGCATAGATTGGAGGGCGGTACCCCCTGCTTGATGCAATAGGTCCTTGAATTTTATGAATCATGCCCCTTCACATGATAACTTGTAAAAAGCTGAGGCACTCTTTCTCACCTTGTGGACCTTACATGTCCCTTTTGCACTTCTGGGTGTTGGCAAGGTCCTTCATAAGCCTTAAGAGAAATTTGGACGCTGGGAGCTATTTTTACTCTAGTTCCTTGGTTTCATTTGTGTATATTTGGATCTGTTTCTTGGTAAGAATGATTCTTATATTTTTCCCAAAAACTCTCAAAAATTACAATTGGATAAAATAGCAGCTATTTGTATATGGACACCTGCAACACAATCTGCACAATATGCAACAGCCCAATAATGTCTTGAAAATCGGAATGGTTTCCTTGAAAAAAAATCCTGTGCTTTGTAAACATGCAGTAATGAATCATGAAGTCATGTAAAAAGAGTTCCTCTGAATTATCGATTTAAAACTGTGATTACACCAGAAAGGACAATAAATGAGAAACATTCCTTGTGCTCCCATTATTTTTCTGCCAGTAAAAGTAGTTTAATATCATCCCAATAACTTTTAGGAAAAAAATCTAGCCCCAAAATTAAGGTAACATATGCATTGCAAAGGAACTCTTGTAGTTGTAGCATTTTATTTTAACAGAGTTTACTATTTAATAGGGTTAAAGCCTTTCCTTTCCAATTAATATTGACAGGGAAGCAGGAAAATTCTCTTTACTTAATTAAAGATTGATTTATATACCAAAATATAGAATTAATTATTCTTTTAAAATGTATGTCTTAACAAAGATTTAAATTTGATTTATTTTTATTTTAAATACTCCCAATTACTCTTTGCGAGAACACTGGCATTCTAATCTGACTTATTGCTAATTTTCACCTCCAATTGGCCACATTCTTGTTTTCCTTAACAAATATTTCTAACAGAATCTATAAATAAATAAAAAAAAAACAACATTAATGCAGTCGGTCAGGAAACTGAAAACTCTATACCCCAGCCTGACTCCACATGTGTTGGAATCTTTCTCACAGCTCAGGAGAAAATATTATTGCATTTTTTCCACCACCCACTGACCATATTTTGTGTTTAATATACAGTTTCATACCCTGACTTCAACATATCTGGCTAGTGGGAGTATAAGCTGTGTCTTTAATGAAGTCTCTTAGGGTTTAATTTTTCCACATACTCCTGAGTTGTGTAATGGTGTTTTCTCTCTGTTCCAATTTTTATAAAGCACTGCACCACACCGCACAAGGAAATCAGAGCTTGGATTCTTTCCTCCAGGATTCCATTGTTCTCCTCTTTTCTGTTTTTAGCAGTGCCTTCTCTCCTGCTGCTGTCATTTCCAAACAGCCTTTTCTCCATACACACAAGAACTGAATAATTATTATGCAAAAGTGTTTTGTTCACACCCAGCTAGGCTTCCTGCTTTGAAGGTGCTGAAAGGGGACAATACTGGCCAATAAAAGGGACATGAATACTGGCTGTATTTCCTGGGATTGCATTGGCTGGATGACAAGGAGTTTGGTGTGCCACACTCCAACCCGGTGAGTCCTTATGGAATTCAATGCAGAAGTTCGATTTCATTTCAAATGGTAGTTTATCCATGGTCCTGATCTGAGATATATTGGTGATTGGTGAACTTTTATAATGAAGGCTATTAATTGAGATGGCAATACTTTCTCATTCTATTCTAATTTCTTCCTCTGCCTTTGATTCCATTGCTCTGAGTATCTCTAGTTGGAAATAATATCGTTTTCCAAGGGATCCTGTTATATTTGGTAATTTATGCAAGGACGTGTGAGCACTTTACAAATGGGACATTTTTTACTCAGAAAGAATGAATGCCTAAATACAAACTGCACGGTGAAACAAAAATTTATTTCACCCCTTGAGATTATAATTTCCAAAATTTCATGGGAAATAAAATAATTAAAAAATTTTAATAATTTATTTCCCTAAAATCAGATGGATTATTTTCCTTTACGTGGGCCTGTGCATTCTTAAATCTTTACTATGATTGATTATATTAAATTTAATCTTACCTAAAATCCCTTTTCAAATCAACATTCTCTTTCAATTTAATATACTTTTCCATTCATAATTTTAAAATAAATTCTTTTCAATAGCTTTAAAAAAGCCATGCATTTTTCCCTTTCTCCACATGATGCACTATGGAAAGAGTAATTAAGATAACTGAGAGAAAAATGGAAAATGTTGTTCTAGGGCGATGAAAAAAGCACCTTTGCATGGCAGTGTCAACAAATGGATTGAGAGGTGAATAATATTTTTTTTTTTCTGTTCTGGATTCTGTTTATTTATTATAATTCTTAAAGAGCTGTTGAAAACTTTTAATAATGATTGAAGAGAAGAATGTGCACCTCTGTGATTATATGAAGGACCAGGGAATGTAAACATTGGATAAGAAAGATAGTGGTTTAATATGTATTAATAAAACAGATTTGTTTTAATAATCATGGGTATGTCTAGAACTGTACACCCAGTTAAGCCATGGATACTAGGTATAAGTCATGTTTTAAAGATGTTTCTTGCCAGTTTTTAAAAAGGCAATCACAATTCAAGGTTCTGCTGAAAATATGTGTATGGGACGACTGTCAGGTGTTATGCCCCTTTATTTTATTATGATGAGATTTTTACTCTTGGAGTACGGATTAGATATGTTCATGAATGATTGACATGCATCACAAAAAAATATATATATTAAGGGAAAGCAAGGGGAGAGAGACAAATATGAAGCTTTGGAATTACCTATTTCTATAAAGTGGTCTTCCTTTTGTGTTTCTGCAGTATGGAGGCTGTAATCTGGCATGCATAGAATGGAGGGCGGTCCACTCTGCTTGATGGAAATGGTCCTTGATTTTTATGAACCTTTCAACTTCTACATGATATCTTAAAAACTGTTGAGTCACTCTTTTTTCCCTTGTGGACCATACACATCCCTTTTTCCCTTATGACTGGTGGCATGGTCCTTTATGAGACTTAGGAGAATTTTGGAGGCTGTAAGTTATTTGTAGAGTAGTACAATGATTTCATTTTTGTATATATCGATCTGTTTCTTTGCAAAAATTTTTTTGAAAATATTTCCAATACATTCTCAAAAATTACAATATGTCAAAAAGCAGGTATTTATATATGGACACCTGCATCACAATCTCTCTGCCATCGGGAACAGTCCATTTGTGTCCAGAAATTCAGGAATATTTCCTTGAAACAAAATTCTGAGTGATGTAAATATTCAGTACAGAATTGTGAAGTCATGTAAAATGATGTCTTCAGGGTTATTGATTTAAAATTGTGATTATTCAAAAAAGGAGTCATCAGTGAGAAGCATTTCTTGTACTCCCATTATTTTTCCTCGAGTTAGAGTTGTTTAATATTATTCCAATAGTTATTAGGAAGAAATTCTAGCCCAAAAGTTAAGGTAAAATATGCATGCCACAGGAACTCAACTATTTGAAGCCTTTTATTTTTACAGAGTTTGCTATTTATCGGGCTAAAATATTTCCTTTCAAATTAACACTGACAGGGTATGGGGAAAAATTCTTTCTACCTATGTAAGGATTTATTTTTATATCAAAACAAATAAAAAAACCATTTTTTTAAAGATGTACACTTTAACAAAGGCTTAAAATTTCTTTTTACAATTTTAAATTCTCCAAATTGCTCGTTGAGAGAATATCATCATTGTTAGCTGACATAGAGTTAATTTTCACATCTAATGGGACACATGCTTGTTTTTTTAAGGTATAATTACAACAGAAATTATAAGTTAAAAAAAAACTTTAATGCTGCCAGTCAGGATTCTCAAACCACTATTCCTAACATGACTCCACACATGTCGAATTCTTTCTGAAAGATAATGAGAAAATATTGTGGCATATTTTCCACCATCCACTGACTACACTTTAAGTTTAAAATGCACTTTCATACCCTGACTTCAACATAACTGGCTACTTGGTTGTATAGGCTGGGTCTACAGTGCAGTCTCTTAGGTTTTAATTTTTCCCAAATAATCCTGAGTTTCTGAGTGGAGTTTTCTTTCTGTTCCAATTTTCAAAAAGCAGCACAACACACGGTACAAGGAAATCACAGCTTGGATTCTGTCCTCCATGATTATGTTGTTGTGCCCTTTACTGTTTTTAGCAGTGCCTTATCTCTTGCTGCTCTCTTTTTCAAACAGTGCATTCTCCATGCCCCCAAAGTCTGAATAATTAGTATGCAAAAGTTTGGGACCACACCCAACTAAGGTCCTTGCTTTGACGGAGCAGAAAGAAGACAAGACTGTCCAGTAAAAGGGAAACTAATCCTGGCCATTTTACTGGGACTGCATTGGCAAGATGACCAGGATTTTGGTGTGCCACGCTCCAACACTGCTAGCCCTTTTGGAATCCAATGCAGATGTTCGATTTCATTTTAGACGGAAAGGCTATCCATTGCCCTGATCTGGGGTATATGTGGTGTTTTCTGACCTTTGATAATGAAGGCTCTTCATTGAGATGGCAATACTTTCTCATTATGTTCTGATTTTTTTCTCTGCCCTTGTTACCCTTGCTATTACAATCCATATTTGGAAATAATATGGTTTTCAAAAATATCTTGATATGTGAGGTAATTTAGGCAAAGGATGTGTGAGCACTTTACAAAGAAGACATTTTTTACTTAGGAAGATTGAATGCCTCAAAGTAAACTGCACGATGAAACAAATATTTATTTCACCAGTCAATATTAAAATGTCCACTATATCACGGGGAATAAAATAATTAAAATTTTATTATAATTTATTTCCCATAAATCAGACTGAATATTTTCCATTACATGTGTCAGTGCATTCTTAAAATTTTATTGTGATTGATTATATTAAATCTAATCTTACCTAGAGTCCCTTTTCAAATCAACATTCTCTTTGGAACAAATATGTTTTTCAATTCATAATTTTAAAATAAAAATTTCAACAGTTTTAAAAAATCCATGCTATATTCACTTTGTTCACTTGATGCACTATGGGTTGAATTATAAATAAAACTGAGAGATAAACACAAAAATTGTTCAAGTACGGCAAGAAGAGTACATATACATGTCAGTGCAAACTAATGGATAAAGAGGTGAATAATATGTTTTTTTTTTCTGTATTCTATTTTTTACTCTAATTCTTAAAGAGCTGTTGAAAACATTTAATAATGATTGAAAAGAAGAATGCCCACCTCTGTGTTTATAAAAAGGACCAGGGATGGTACACATTGGATAAGTAATATAGTGGTATAATATGATTCAATAAAAGCCATTTTTTTTTTTAATTGTGGGGATGTCTGTGGTTGTACAAATAAGTTTAGTCATGGATAATAGGCATTAGTCATGTTTTAAAGATGATCTGGCCAGTTATTAAAAAAGGAATCACAATTCAATGTTCTTTTGGAGATATGTGTATGAGACTACAGTTGGGGGTTTTGCCTCTATATTTCCTAAAGTTGAAATTTCTGCTCTCGGTGTCAGGTTTATGTATATTCATGAATGATTGATATGCATCATTAAAAATATATATTATGAGAAAGAGGGTGGAGAGGGACAAATATGAAGCTTGGAATTACCTATTTCTCTTAAGAGGTCTTCCTTTTATGTTTCTTCATTATCAGAGGTTGTAATCTGGCATGCATAGAATTAAGGGCGGTACCCTCTGCTTGATGCAATAGGTCCTTTTCTTTTATGAACCATTCCTCTTCCACATGACAACTTGTAAACAGTTGAGGCACTCTTTCTCACCTTGTGGACCATACAGGTCCCTTTTCCACTTCTGGGTGTTGGCAAGGTCCTTCAGAAGCCATAGGAGACATTTGGAGGCTGGGAGATAATTGTACTGTAGTTCCTTGGTTTCAAATCTTAGGTGTAGATCTGTTTCTTTGTAAGAATGATTTTGATTTTTTTCTTCCAATAGATTTATCATAAATTAAAATATGTCAAAAGACCAGGTATTTGTCTATAGACTCCTGTGTCACACTCACTGCTCCAAGGAAAACAGCCCAATGATGTCCAGAAAATCAGCAATGGGTACCTTAAAAAAAATGCAGAGCCTGCTAAACATTCAGTAACGAGTCCTGAGGTTATGTAAAAAGAGGTCCTCTGAATTATCGATTTAAAATTGTGGTTATTCAAAATGAAGAATCAGTGAGAAACATTTCTTGTGCTCCCATTATTTTTCTGCCGTTTAGAGTAGTGTAATATAATTCCAATAACTATTAGGAAGAAAATCTAGTCAAAAAATTAAGGTAAAATATGCATTCCACAGGAGCTCTCTATTTGTAGCATTTTATTTTACAGAGTTTATACTTTAAAAGGGCGAAAGTCTTTCCTTTACAATTAACATTGACAGGGTATGGGGAAAAATTCTTATTTCCTATGTACAGGTCTATTTATATACCAAAATATATAAATAATCATTCTTTAAAATGTTTGTTTTAATGAAGACTTAAATTTTTTTTAAAATTTCAAATCCTCCAAATTAGTCTATGATAGAACACCGTCATTCTAATCAGGCTTATATCTAGTTTTCACTTCCAATTGGACACAATCTTGTTTTAATTAATATATATTTCTAACAGAATATATAAATTAAAAAAAAAACTTTTAAATAGTCAGTCAGGATATTCAATCCTCAATCCCCCAGTATGACACCACAGGTGTTGTAATCTTAGTGACAGATCATGAGAAAATATTATGGCATTTTTCCAATAGCCACTGACCATACTTTATGTGTAAAATTCACTTTCATTCACCTCTTCAACATATCTGGCTAGTTGGTGGTAATGGCAGTGTCTGTATTGAAGATTCTTGTGATTTTATTTATTCCACAGTCTTCTGACTTGGCTAGAGCCTTTTTCTTTCTTTTACACTTTACAAAGAAGTCCCATTCCACACTGCACATGGAAATCTGAGTTTGTATTCTTTCCTCCAGGATTCCATTGTTCTCCTCTTTTCTGTTTTTAGAAGTGCAATCTCTCCTTCTGCTGTCTTCTCCAAACATCCCTTTATCCCTGCCCACAAGGTCCAAATAATTAGGCTGAAAAATGTTGGTGACATACAACACTATGATCCCTGCTTTGGAAGAGCAGAAAGAAGACAGGACTGGCCAGTAACCTGGAATTGAATCCTGTCCATTTTTCGTGGATCTGCATTGGAAGTATAACCAGGAATTTGGTGTGCCACATGCCACCCCTTGAAGCTTTTTGGAATCCATAGCTGAAGTATGATTTTATTTTCCATGCAAATGTTTCCCATTACCCTTATATAGTATATATGTGGTGATTGGTGCCCTTGGATAATGAAGGCTGTTCATTGAGATAGCAATACTTTCTCATTTTATTCTAATTTCTTTCTCTGCCTTTGATTCCATTGCTCTGAGTATCTCTAGTTGGAAATAATATGGTTTTCCAAGGGATCCTGTTATGTTTGGTAATTTAAGCAGAGGACGTGTGATCACTTTACAAAGGGGATGTTTTTTACTCAGAAAGAATGAATGCCTCAATGCAAACTGCACGATGAAACAAAAATTTATTTCACCACTTGAGATTATACCTTCCTCAATTTCATGGGGAATAAAATAATTTAAAATTTTTAATAATTTATTTCCCTAAAATCAGACTGATGCTTTTCCTTTACATGTTCCTGTGCCTCCTTAAATCTTAATTAAGATTGATTATATTAAATCTAATCTTACCAAAAATCACTTTTCAAATCAACATTCTCTTTCAATCTTATATACATTTCCATTAATAATTTTAAAATAAAGTCTTTTCAATAGCTTTAAAAAAGCCATGCATTTTTCACTTTGTCCACATGATGCACTATGGAATGTGTTATTAAGATAACTGAGAGAGAAACGGAAAAATGTGTTCAAGGATGCTGAGAAATACACCTTTGCATGGCAGTGTCAACAAATGGATGGAGAGCTGAATAACATTTTATTAACTGTTCTGGATTCTGTTTATTTATTATAATTCTAACAGAGCTGTTGAAGACGTTTAGTAATAATTGAAGAGAAGAATGTGCACCACTGTGATTATATGAAGGACCAGGAAATGTACACATTGGACAAGAAAGACAGTGGTTTAATATGTATTAATTAAACAGATTTGTTTTAATAATCGTGGGTATGTCTGGAACTGTAGACCATGTTAAGGAATGGATACTAGGCATTAGACATATTTTAATGATGCTTTGGCCAATTTTTAAAAAAGGAATCACAATTCAACGATCTCCTGGAGATGTGTGTACTGGACCACTGTGAGTTTTCAGGCCCCTTAATTTTCTAAGATCGAGATTTTGGCTTTTGGCTTCAGCTTTTTTATGTTCATGTATGATTGATTTGCATCACTAAAATATATATATTTAGTGAAAGAGGGTGCGGAGAAACAAATATGAAGCTTTTGAATTACCTATTTACCTAAATCAGCTTCCTATATGTTGCTTCATTATCAAAGATTATAATTTCCCAAGCATAGAATGGAGTACGGTGCCCTCTGCTGGATGTATTTCGTCCTTGACTTTGAGAACCTTTCACTTAATCTGACAACTTGTAAATATTTGAGTCGCTCTTTCTCACCTTGTGGACCATGCACGTCACTTTTTCCTTTCTGTGTGTTCGCATGTTCCTTCATAAGCCATAGGAGAATTTTGGAGGCTGTAAATTACTTGTAGAGTAGTACAAAGGATAATTTTTGTATATGTTGATCTGTTTCTTTAAAAATTTTTTTTGAAAATGTTTCCAATACATTCTCAAAAATTACAACATGTCAAAAAGCAGGTATTCATATATGGACACCTGCATCACAATCTCTCTGCCATCGGGAACAGCCCAATTGTGTCCAGAAAATCAGGAATATTTCCTTGAAACAAAACCCCGAGTGATGTAAATATTCAGTACAGAATTGTGAAGTCATGTAAAATGATGTCCTCTGGTTTATTGATTTAAAATTGTGATTATTCAAAAAAGGAGTCATCAGTGAGAAACATTTTTTGTCCTCCAATTATTTTTCCTCAAGTTAGAGTTGTTTAATATTATTCAAATTATTATTAGGAAGAAATTCTAGTCCAAAAGTTAAGGTAAAATATGCATGCCACAGGAACTCTTCTAATTGAAGCCTTTATTTTTACAGAGTATTCTATTTAATGGGTTAAATCTTTCCTTTCAAATTAACACAGAGTATGGGGAAAAATTCTTTCTGCCTAAGTAATGATTTATTTTTATAGCAAAACAAATAATTAACCATTTTTTAACATGTATACTTTATCAAAGTCTTAAAATTTCTTTTTTCAATTTTAAATTTTACAAATTGCTCTGTGAGAGAATATCATCATTGTAAGCTCACGTAGAGTTAATTTTCACCTCCAATGGGACACATGCTTGTTTTTTTAAGGTATAATTATAACAGAATCTATAACTTAAAAAAAATACTTTTATGCTCTTTGTCAGGATTCTCAAACCTCTATTCCCAGCATGACTCCCCACATGCCGGATTCTTTCTGAAAGATAATGAGAAAATAGTATGGCATTTTTTCCACCACCCACTGACTACACTTTATGTTTGAAATGGACTTTCTTAGCCCGACTTCAACATAACTGGATAGTTGGTTGTATAAGCTAGGTCTGCAGTGCAGTCTCTTGGGTGTTAATATTTCCCAAATAATCCTGAGTTGTGGAGTGGAGTTTTCTTTCTGTTCCAATTTTCTAAAAGCAGCACACCGCACTTTACAAGGAAATCACAGCTTGGATTCTGTCCTCCTTGATTCCGTTCTTCTCCTCTTTACTGTTTTTAGCAGTGACCTATCTCTTGCTGCTCTCTTTTCCAAACAGCGCCTTCTCCATACCACCAAAGTCTGAATAATTAGTCTGCAAAAGGTCTGGGCCCCTCCCAACTAAGGTCCCAACTTTGAAGGAGCAGAAAGAAAACAAGACTGGCCAATAAAAGGGAAACAAATCCAGGCAATTTTTCTGGGACTGCATTGGGAAGATGACCAGGAATTTTGTGTGCCAGGCTACACCACTGCTAGCCGTTTGGGAATACAATGCAGAAGTTCGATTTCATTTAAATGGAAAGGTTATCCATTGCCCTGATCTGGGGTATATGTGGTCTTTGGAGACCTTTGATAATGAAGGCTCTTCATTGAGATGGCAAAACTTTCTCATTATGTTCTAATTTCTTCCTCTGCTCTTGATTCCATTGCTCTTAGGATCCTTATTTGGAAATAATATGGTTTTCAAAGAGATCTTGTTATGTGTGGTAATTTAGGCAAAGGACTCGTGATCACTTTACAAAGAGGACATTTTTTACTTACAAAGATTGAATGCCTCAGGGAGGCGGCTGTGGCTCGGTCAGTGGGGCTCCCGTTTGCCATGTGGGAGGCCCCGGGTTCGGTTCCCAGGGCCTCCTGGTGGGGGGGGGGGCCCGCCGCCCGCACGGCGCGGTTGGCTGGCCTGGCGAGCGCAGGCAGCAAGGGGGGGATGAATGAATAAATAAATAAAATCTTTAAAAAAAAAAAAAGATTGAATGCCTCAAAGTAAACTACACGATGAAACAAATATTTATTTCACTGGTCAAGATTAAAATGTCCACTATATCATGTGGAATAAAATAATTAAAATTTTGTTATTATTTTTTTCCCATAAATCAGACTGATAATTTTCCTTTACATGTGTCAGTGCATTCTTAAAATTTTATTATGATTGATTATATTAAATCTAATCTTACCTAGAGTCCCTTTTCAAATCAACATTCTCTTTGGAACTAATATGCCTTTCAGATCATAATCTTAAAATAAAAATTTTCAGCAGCTTTAAAAAATCCAGGCAATATTAACTTTGTCCACATGATGCACGATGGGTTGAATTATCAAAAAAATGGAGAGATAAACAGAAAAAGTAGTTCAAGGATGACAAGCAAAGCACATATGCATGTCAGTGTCAACTAATAGATTAAGAGGTGAATAATATGTTTTTTATTTTCTGTATTCTCCATATTTCTGATAATTCTTAAAGAGCTATTGAAATCATTTAATAATGATTGAAGAAAAGAATGCACACCTCTGTGATTATACCAAATACCAGGGATGGTACATATTGGATAAGTAATATAGTGGTTTAATATGATTTAATAAAAGAGCCTTTTTTTTTTTAATTGAGCCATGGATCATAGGCATTAGTCATGTTTTAAAGATGCTCTGGGCAATTTTTAAAGAAGGAATCACAATTCAAGGTCTGCTGGAGTTATGTGTATGAGACTACTGTTAGGAGGTTAGCCCCTATATTTTCTAAGGTTAAGATTTCTGCTCTCAGTGTCAGGTTTATGTATGTTCAGAAACGTTTGATTTGCATCACTAAAAATATATATGATGATAAAGAGGGAGGAGAGGTACAAATATGAAGCTTGGAATTCCCTATTTCTCTAAATTGGTCTTCCTTTGTGTTTCTTCATTATCAGAGGTTGTAATCCGGCATGTGTAGAATGGAGAGCGGTACCCTCTGCTTGATGCAATAAGTCCTTGACTTTTATGAACCATTCCTCCTCCACATGATAACTTGTAAACAGTTGAGGCACTCTTTCTCCTTGTGAACCTTACTGGTCCCTTTTGCACTTCTGGGTGTTCGCAAGGTCCTTCATAAGCCATAGAAGGCATTTGGAGGCTTGGAGGTAATTGTACTGTTGTTCCTTGTGTCTTATGTGTAAATCTTATGTGTAAATCTGTTTCTTGGTAAGAATGATTTTGATATTTTCTTCCAATACATATATCAAAATTAAAATATGTCAAAAGACCAGATATTTGTCTATAGACACCTGTGTCACAATCTCTGCTCCAAGGGCAACAGCCAATTATCTGAGAAAATCAGCAATGGGTTCCTTGAAAAAAAAATGCAGAACCTGCTAAACATTCAGTAAAGTATCCTGAGGTCATGTAAAAAGAGGTCCTCTGAATTATCAATTTAAAATTGTGGTTATTCAAAATGAAGAATCAGTGAGAAACATTTCTTGTGCTCCCGTTATTTTACTGCCATTTAGAGTAGAGTAATATTATTCCAATAACTATTAGGAAGAAAATCTGGTTAAAAAATTAAGGTAAAATATGCATTCCACAAGAGCTCTTTATTTGTAGCATTTTATTTTACAGAGTTTACTCTATAAAAGGGCTAAAGTTTTCCCTTCCCAATTAACATTGACAGGGTATGGGGAAAAATTCTTATTTCCTATGTACAGGTCGATTTATATACCAAAATATATAAATAACCATTTTTAAAATATTGTTTTAACGAAGACTTAAAATTTATTTATTTTAATTTTAAAAACTCCAAATTAATCTATAAGAGAAACCGTCATTCTAATCAGTCTTATATCTAGTTTTCCTCTCCAACTGGACACAATCGTCTTATGCTCAATTTATATTTCTAACTGAATCTATAAATTAAAAAAGTAGACTTTTACACCGTCAGTCAGGATACTCAAATCTCTATCCCCCAGTATGACACCACATGTGTTGGAATCTTTCTGACAAATCAAGACAAAATATTATGGAATTTTTCCACCAGCCAGTGACCATACTTTATGTTTAAAATTCACTTTCATACACTTCTTCAACATATCTGGCTAGTTGGTGGTATTGGCAGTGTCTGTATTGAAGATTCTTGTGATTTCATTTTTCCGCATTCTCCTGAGGTGGCTAGAGGAGTTTTCTTTCTTTCACAATTATCAAATAAGTCCCATACCACACTGCACAAGGAAATCCGAGTTTGGATTCTTTCCTCCAGGATTCCATTTTTCTCCTCTTTTCAGTTTTTAGCAGTGCCATCTCTCCTGCTGCTGCCATCCCCAAACATCCCTTTCTCCCTGCCCACAAGGTCCAAATAATTAGGCTGAAAAAGTGTTGGTGACAAACAACTTTATGGTCCCTGCTTTGGAAGAGCAGAAAGAAGACAAGACTGGACAGTAACCGGGAAATGAATCCTGTCCATTTTCCTGGGACAGCGTTAGCAGGATGAACAGGAATTTGCTGTGTCACACTCCACCCCTGTGAGCCCTATTGGAATCCATTGCTGAAGTACGATTTTATTTTACATGCAAAGGTTTCCCATTGCCTTGATGTAGTATATATGTGGTGTTTGGTGACCTTGGATTATGAACACTCTTCATTGCAATGGCAATACTTTCTCTTTCAATTCTAATTTCTTCCTCTGCCTTTGATTACATTGCTCTGAGTATCTTTATTTGGAAATAATATTGTTTTCCAAGGGATCCTGTTATCTTTGGTAATTTAGGCAAAGGACGTGTGAGCACTTTACAAAGGGGATGGTTTTTACTCAGTAAGAACCAATGCCTCAATGCAAACTGCACAATGAAAGAAAATTTTATTTCACACATTGAGATTATAATTGCCACAATTTCATGGGGGATAAAACAATTAAGAAGTTTAATAATTTATTTCCCTATAACCAGACTCATTATTTTTCTTTACATGTACCTGTGCCTCCGTAAATCTTTATTAAGATTGATTATATTAAATCTAATATTACCTAAAATACCTTTTCAAATCAACATTCTCTTCCAATGTAATATACGTTTCCGTTCATAATTTTAAAATAAAGTCCTTTCAATAGCTTTAAAAAAGCCATGCATTTTCACTTTTTCCAAATAATTCACTATGGGATGAGTTATTAAGATAACTAAAAGAGAAATGGAAAAAGTTGTTTAAGGATGCTCAGTAAAGCACCTTTGCATGGCAGTGTCAATAAATGGGTTGAGAGATGAATAATATTTTATTTACTGTTCTGGATTCTGTTTATTTATTATAATTCTTAAAGAGCTGTTGAAAATGTTTGGTGATGATTGAACAGAAGAATGCACACCACTGTGATTGTACGAACGACCACAGAATGTACACATTGGATAAGAAAGATAGTGGTTTAATATGTATTGATAAAACAGATTTGTTTTAATAATCATGAGTATGTCAAGAACTGTAGACCCAGTTAAGCCATGAATACCAGGCATTAGTCATGTTTTAACGATGTTCTTGCCAATTTTTTAAAAGGGAATCACAATTCAAGGATCCGCGGGAGATGTGTGTATGGGACGACTGTTAGTTGTTATGCCCCTTTATTTTCTTATGATGAGATTTCTACTCTCGGCGTCAGGTTTATATATGTTCATGTATGATTGACATGCATCACTAAAATATATATATTAAAGGAAAGCAGGGGAGAGAGACAAATATGTAGATTTGGAATTATCTATTTCTCTAAAGTGGACTTCCTTTTGTGTTTCTTCATTATGGAGGTTGTAATCTGGTGTGCATAGAGTGGACATTTTATTCTTGACCGGTGAAATAAAAATTTGTTTAATCGTGCAGTTTACTTTGAGGCATTCATTCTTTCTAAATAAAAAATATCCTCTTTATAAAGTGCTCACACGTCCTTTGCCTAAATTACCACACATAAGAAGATCTCTTGGAAAACCATATTATTTCCAAATAGAGATCCTAAGAGCAATGGAATCAAGGGCAGAGGAAGAAAGTAGAACATTGATTTTTATGAACAATTCCTCTTCTACATGATATCTTGTCAACATTTAAGTCACTCTTTCTCATCTTGGGGTCCTTACAGGTACCTTTTGCATTTCTGGTTTTTGGCAATTCCTTCATAAGCCAGAAGAGAAATTTGGATGCTGGGAGCTAGTTTTACTCTAGTTCCTTGGTTTCATTTGTGTATATGTGGATAACTTTCTTGGTAAGAATGATTTTGATTTATTTCCCCATAATTCTCAAAAATTACAATATGACAGAAGAGCAGCTATTTGTATATGGAAACCAGGATCACAATCTCTGCACCATCAGCAACAGCTCAATAATGACTTGAAAATTAGGAATGGTTTCCTTGAAAAAAAATCCAGGACCTTGTAAACATTCAATAAACACTGATGAAGTCATGTAAAAAGAGGTCCTCTGAATTATAGATTCAAAATTGTGATTTTTCCAAAAAGGAGAATCAGTGAGTAACATTTCTTGCGCTCCCATTATTTTTCTGCCAGTTAGAGTAGTTTAAAATTATTCCAATAAATAAAAGGAAGAAAATATAGTCCAAAATTTTATGTAAAATATGCCTTCCACAGGAACTCTTCTAAGAGTGGTCTTTAATTTTATAGAGTTTACTATGTAAAAGGGCTAAATATTTCCTTTCCATTTAATATTGACACGGTAGGGCAAAAATTCATTTTGCCAAAGTAAAGATTGCTTTATATACCATAATATATAATTAACCATTCTTTTAAAATGTATCTTTTAATGAAGTCTTAAATTTATATTTTTGTATTTTAAATATTTCCAAATACCCTAGAGAGAACACTGTCATTCTATTCTGACTTATTGCTAATTTTCACGTCCAATTGTTCACATTCTTGTTTTACTTAGCATATATTTATAATAGAATCTATAAATTAAAAAAAAAAAAAACATTTATGCAGTCGGTCAAAATTGTCAAACCTCTATTCCCAGCATGACACCACATGTGATTTAAACTTTCTTAAAGATCATGAGTAAATATTTTGCATTTTTTTCCACCAGCCACTGACTAAATTTTATGTTTAAAATACACTTTCATACCCTGACTTCAACATATCTGGATAGTTATTTTTATGGGAAGTGTCTTCATTGAAGACGCTTGAGTTTTAATTTTTCCACATACTCCAGTGTTGTCTATTGGAAGTTTCTTTCTATTTTAATTTTCAACCACCACTGTAGCACATTGTACAGATGAATCAACACTTGGTTGCCATTTTTCAGGATTCCATTGGTCACCTCTTTTCTGTCTATAGCAATGCCTTCTCTCCTGCTGCTTTCTTTTCCAAACAGTCCATTCTTCCATGCCCCCAAGGTCCAAATTATTATCCTGCAGAAGTGTTTGTGCCACATCCAGCTAAGTTCCCTGCTTTGGAGGAGCAGAAAGAAGACAAGCCTGGCTAATAACAGGGAAACAAATCCTGATCATTTGTCATGGGACTGCATTGGCAGAATGACCAGGATTTTATTGTTAAAATGCTCCACCCCTGCGAAATCTTTTGGAATCCAATGAAGAAGTTCGATTTCATTTTACATGGAAAGTTTAGCCATTGCCCTGATCTGGGATATACGTGGTGTCTGGTGACCTTTTATTGTGAAGACTCTTCACAGAGGGGGTAATTCTTATTCATTCTATTCTAATTTTTTCTCTGCCCTTGATTCCATTCCTCTTAGATCTCCAGGAGGAAATTATATGGTTTTCCAAGTGATCTTGTTATGTGTGGTAATTTAACCAAAGTATAAGTCAGCACTTTACAAAGAGGAAATTTTACAAAGAAAGAATGAATCCCTTAAAATAAACTGCATGATAAACCAAAAATTTATTTCACCCCTAGAGATTATAAGGTCCTCTATTTCAAGGGGAATAGAATAATTAAAATTTTGTTATTATTTATTTCCTCTAAATATGACTTATTATTTTCATTTACTTGTGTATCTGTCTTCTTAAATCTTTATTATGACTGATCATACTTAATCTAATCTTACCTAAAATCCCTTTTCAAATCAACATTCTCTTTCAATCTAATATACATATCAGTCCATAATTTAAAGCCCTTTCAACAGCTTTAACACAGCCATGCATTGTTCACTTTGCCCACATCATGCACTAAGGGATGTGTTAACAAAAAACTTGAGAGATAAACGGAAAAATTTGTTCACGGATGGTGAGAAAAGCACCTTTGCATGGCAGTGTCAACAAATGGATTGAGAGGTGAATAATATTTTATTTATTCTCCTGGATTATCTTTATTTATTTTAATTCTTAAAGAACTGTTGAAAACGTTTAATATTGATTAAAGAGAAGAATGCAAACCTCTGTGAATATATGACGCACCAGGAAATGTACGCATTTGATATGTAAGATAGTGGTTTAATATGTATTAATAAAACAGACTTGTTTTAAAAGTCGTGAGGATGTCTGAAATTGTATACCCTAGTTGAGCCATGAATAATAGGCATTAGTCATATTTTAAAGATGCTTTGGCCAATTTTTAAAAAAGGAATCACTATTCAACGATCTCCTGGAGTAGTGTGTACTGGAACTTTTAGGTTTCATGCCCCTTAATTTTCTAAGGTTGAGATTTTGGCTCTCGGCTTCAGATTTTGTATTTTCATGTATGATTGATATACATCACTAAAAATATCTATTAATTGAAAGATTGCGGTGAAAAAAATATGAAGCTTTTGAATTACCTATTTCCCTAAAGTTAGCTTCCTTTAGTGTTGTTTCAATAGCAAAGATTGTAATCTCCCTCTAATGAATGGATTTGGTCCTTGGCTTTGAGAACCTTTGGTCTTACCCTTATAACCTGTAAACAGTTGAGTCACTCTTTCTCACCTTGTGGAAAATACACGTCACTCTTTCCTTTCTGTGTGTTGGCATGGTCCTTCATAATCCATAGGAGAATTTTGGAGGCTGTAAGTTATTTGTACAGTGGTTCAATGGTTTCACTTTTGTATATGTCGATCTGTTTCTTTGCAAAAAACATTTTGAAAATATTTCCAATATATTCTCAAAAATTACAATATGTCAAAAAGCAGGTATTCTTATATGGACACCTGCATCACAATCTCTCTGCCATCGGTAACAGCCCAATTGTGTCCAGAAAATCAGGAATATTTCCTTGAAACAAAGCCCCAAGTGATGTAAACTTTCAGTACAGAATTTTGAAGTCATGTAAATTATGTCCTCTTAATTAGTGATTTAAAATTGTGATTATTCAAAAAAGGAGTCATCAGTGAGAAGTATTTCTTGTCCTCCCATTATTTTTTCTCGAGTTAGAGTTGTTTAATATTATTCCAATAATTATTAGGAAGAAACTCTAGTCCAAAAGTTAAGGTAAAATATGCATGCCACAGGAACTCTTCTATTTGAAGCCTTTTACTTTCACAGAGTTGTCTATTTAACGGGCTAAATCTTTCCTTTAAATTACCACTGACAGGGAATGGGGAAAAATTCTTTCTGCCTAAGTAAGGATTTATTTTTATAGCAAAATAAATAATTAACCATTTTTAAAACATGTATACTTTAACAATGGCTTAAAATTTCTTTTTTCAATTTTAAATTCTCCAAATTGCTCTGTGAGAGAATATCGTCATTGTAAGCTGAAGTAGAGTTAATTTTCACCTCCAATGGGAGACTTTCTTTTCTTTTTAAGGTATAATTAAAATAGAATCTATAAGTTAAAAAAAAAAAAAACTTTTATACTGTCTGTCAGGATTCTCAAACATCTATTCCCAGCATGTCTCCACACATGCTGGATTCTTTTTGACAGTTCATGAGAAAATATTATGGCATTTTTTCCACCAGCCACTGACTACACTTTACGTTTAAAATGCACTTTCATCCCCTGACTTCAACATAACTGGCTAGTTCGTTGAATAGGCTGGGTCTGCAGTGCAGTCTCTTGGGTTTTAATTTTTCCCACATAATCCTGATTTGGTAAGTGGAGTTTTCTTTCTGTTCCAATTTTCAAAAAGCAGCACACCACATGGCACAAGGAAATCACGGCTTGGGTTCTGTTCTCCATGATTCCGTTGTTCTCCTCTTTACTGTTTTTAGCAGTGCCTTATCTCTTGCTGCTCTCTTTTTCAAACAGTGCATTCTCAGTGCCACCAAAGTCTGAACAATTAGTCTGCAAAAGGGTTTGGGCCAAACCCAACTAAGCTCCCTGCTTTGAAGGGGCAGAAAGAAGACAAGAATTGCCAGTAAAAGGGAAACGAATCCTGGCCATTTTTCTGGGACAGCAATGGCAAGATGACCAGGATTTTGGTGTGCCTGGCACCACAACTGCTAGCCATTTTGGAATCCAATGCAGAAGTTCGATTTCATTTTACATGGATTGGTTATCCATTGCCCTGATCTGGGCTGTATGTGATGTTTGGTGACCTTTGATAATGAAGGCTTTTCATTGAGATGGCAATACTTTCTCATTATGTTCTGATTTCTTCCTCTGCCCTTGATTCTCTTGCTCTTAGGTTCCCTATTTGGAAATGTTATGGTTTTCAAAGAGATCTTGTTATGTCTGGTAATTTTTGACAAAGGACCTTTGAGCAATTTAAAAAGAGGACATTTTTTACTTAGAAAGATTCAATGCCTCAAAGAAAACTGTACGATGAAACAAATATTTATTTCACCGGTCAAGATTAAAATGTCCACTATATCATGGGGAATTAAATAATTAAAATTTTGTTATAATTTATTTCCCATAAATCAGACTGATTATTTTCCTTTACATGTGTCAGTGCATTCTTAAAATATTATTATGAATGATTATATTATATCTAATCTTACCTAGAGTCCGTTTTCAAATCAACATTCTCTTTGGAACTAATATGCGTTTCAGTTTATAATTTTAAAATAAAAATTTTCAACACCTTTAAAAATCAATTCAATGTTGACTTTGTCCACATGATGCACTATGGGTTGAATTATCAAAAAAAACTGAGAGATAAACAGAAAAAGTTGTTCAAGGACGGCAAGCAATGCACATATGCTTGTCAGTGTCAACTAATGGATTAAGAGGTGAATAATACGTCTTTTATTTTCTGTATTCTCTTTATTTCCTATAATTCTTAAAGAGCTATTGAAAACATTTAATAATGATTGAAGAGAAGAATGCACACCTCTGTGATTATAAGAAGGACCAGGGATGGTACACATTGGATAAGTAATGTAGTGGTTTAATATGATTTAATAAAAGAGCCTTTTTTTATAAATTTTTGGGATGTCTTGGATTGTACACATAATTTAAGCCATGGATAATAAGCATTAGTCATGTTTTAAAGTTGCTCTGGCCAATTTTTCAAAAAGAAATCACAGTTCAATGTTCTGCTGTATATATGTGTATGAGACTACTGTTAGTTGTTTTGCCCATATATTTTCTAAGGTTGAGATTTCTGCTCTCGATGACGGGATTTTGTATGTTCAGAAAAGATTGATATGCATCACTAAAAATATATATTATGAGAAAGAGGGTGGGGAGGGACAAATATGAAGTTTGGAATTACCTATTTTTCTAAAGAGGTTTTCCTTTGTATTTCTTCATTACCAGAGGTTGTAATCTGGCATGCGTAGTATGGAGTGTGGTACCTCTGCTTGATGTAATAGGTTCTTGACTTTTATGAATCATTCCTCTTCCACATGATAATTTGTAAACAGTTGCAGCACTCTTTCTCAATTTGTAGACCATACACGTCACTTTTTCCTTTCTGTGTGTTGGCATGATCCTTCATAAGCCATAGGAGAATTTGGAGGCTGTAAGTTATTTGTACAGTGGTTCAATGGTTTCATTTTTATATATTTCAATGTTTCTTTGCAAAAATTTTTTGAAAAAATTTCCAATACATTTTCTACAATTACAATATGTCTAAAAGCAGGTATTACTATGTGCACACCTGCATCACAATCTCTCTGGCATCGGGAACTGCCCAATTGTGTCCAGAAAGTCAGGAATATTTCCTTGAAACAAAACCCTGAGCAATGTAAACATTCAGTACAGAATTGTGAAGTCATTTAAAATGATGTTCTCTGAATTATTAATTTAAAATTATGATTATTCATAAAAGGAGTCATCACTGAGAAGCATTTCTTGTCCTCCCATTAATTTTCCTCGAGTTAGAGTTGTTTAATATTATTCCAGGGGGGCGGCTGTGGCTCAATCAGTGGGGCTCCCGTTTGCCATGTGGGGGGCCCCGGGTTCGGTTCCCGGGGCCTCCTGGTGGGGGCGGGCCCGCCCGCACGGCGTGGTTGGCTGACCGGGTGAGCACGGGCAGCAGGGGGGGGATAAATGAATAAATGAATAAAATCTTTTAAAAATATATATATATTATTCCATTAATTATTAGGAAGAAAGTCTAGTCCAAAAATTAAGGTAAAATATGCATGCCACAGGAACTCTTAGATTTGAAGCCTTTTATTTTTCCAGAGTTTTCTATTTAACAAGTTAAAATCTTTCCTTTCAAATTAACACTGACTGGGTATGGGGAAAAATTCTTTCTACCTAAGTAAGGATTTATTTTTATAGCAAAACAAATAATTAACCATTTTTTAAAAACATGTATACTTTACCAAATGCTTAAAATTTCTTTTTTCAATTTTAAATTCTCCAAATTGCTCTGTGAGAGAATATCGTCATTGTAAGCTGACGTAGAGTTAATTTTCACCTCCAATGGCACACATTCGTCTTTTTTTTAAGGTATAATTATAACAGAATGTATAAGTTAAAAAAAAAAAAAAACCTTTTATGCTGTCTGTCAGGATTCTCAAACCGCTATTCCCAGGATGACACCACACATGTCGGATACTTTCTGACAGATCATGAGAAAATAGTATGGCATTTTCTCCACCAGCCACTGACTACACTTTAAGTTTAAAATGCACTTTCCTACCCTGACTTCAACATAACTGGCTATTTGGTTGTTTAGGCTGGGTCTGCAGTGCAGTCTCTTGGGTTTTTATTTTTCACACATAATCCTGATTTGGTGAGTGTAGTTTTCTTTCTGTTCCAATTTTTAAAAAGCAGCACACCACAAGGCACAAGAAAATCACAGCTTGGGTTCTGTCCTCCATGATTCCATTGTTCTCTTTACTGTTTTAAGCAGTGGCTTAACTCCTGCTTCACTCTTTTTCAAACAGTGCATTCTCCATGCCACCAAATGCTGAATAATTAGTCTGCAAAAGGGTTTGGGCCACACCCAACTAAGTTCCCTGCTTTGAAGGAGCAGAAAGAAGAAAAGACTGGCCAATAAACGGGAAATGAATCCTCGCAGTTTTTCTGGGATTGCATTGGCAAGATGACCAGGATTATGATGTGCCACGCACCACAACTGGTAGACCTTTTGGAATCCACTGCATAAGTTCGATTTCATTTTACACGGAATGGTTATCCATTGCCCTGATCTGGGGTGTATGTGGTGTTTGGTGACCTTTGATAATGAAGGCCTTTCATTGAGATGGCAATAATTTCTCATTATGTTCTGATTTCTTCCTCTGCCCTTGATTCCCTTGCTCTTAGGATTGCTATTTGGAAATAATATGGTTTTCAAAGAGATCTTGTTATGTCTGGTAATTTTTGACAAAGGATGTGTGAGCAATTTACAAAGAGGACATTTTTTACTTAGAAAGATTGAATGCCTCAAAGTAAACTGAACGATGAAATAAATATTTATTTAACAGGTCAAGATTAAAATGTCCTCTAAATCACGGGGAATAAACAAATTAAAATTTTGTTATAATTTATTTCCCATAAATCAGACTGATTATTTTCCTTTACATATGTCAGTGCATTCTAAAAATTTTAGTATGATTGATTATATTAAATCTAATCTTACCTCGAGTCCCTTTTCAAATCAACATTCTCTTTGGAATTAATATGCGTTTCCGTTCATAATTTTAAAACAAAAATTTTCAACAGCTTTAAAAAATCCATGCAATGTTCACTTTGATCTCTTGATGCATTATGGGTAGAATTTTCAAAAAAACTGAGCGATAAACAGAAAAAGTTGTTCAAGGATGGCAAGCAAAGCACATATCCATGTCAGTGTCAAATAATGGATTAAGAGGTGAATAATATGTTTCATATTTTCTGTATTATCTTTATTTCCTATAATTCTTAAAGAGTTATTGAAAACATTTAATAATGTTTGAAGAGAAGAATGCACACCTCTGTGATTATACGAAGAACCAGGGATGGTACACATTAGATAAGTATTATAGTGGTTTAACTTGATTTAGTAAAAGAGCATTTTTTTTTTTAATTATAGGGATGTCAGGGATTGTACACTTAATTTGAGCCATGGATAATAGGTATTATTCATGTTTTAAGTATGCTCTGGTCAATTTTTAAAAAAGAATTCACAATTCAATGTTCTGCTGGAGATATGTGTGTGAGACTAATGTTAGGGTTTTTCCCCTATATTTTCTATGGTTGAGAATTCTGCTCTGGGTGTCTGGTTTATGTGTGTTCATAAACGATTCATATGCATCACTAAAATATATATATTATGAGAAGGAAGTTGGGGAGGGACAAATATGAAGCTTGGAATTACCTATTCATCTAAAGTGGTCTTTCTTTGTGTTTCTTCAATATCAGAGGTTGTATTCTGGCATGCATAGAATGGAGGGTGGTACCCTCTGCTAGATGCAATTGGTCCTTGACCTTTATGAACCATTCCTCTTCCACATGATAACTTGTAAACAGTTGAGGCACTCTTTCTCACCTTGTGGACATTACTGCTCCCTTTTGCACTTCTGGGTGTTGGCAAGGTCCTTCATAGGAGACATTGGGAGGCTGGGAGATACTTGTACTGTAGTTCTTTGGTTTCAATTCTTATGTGTAGATTTGTTTCTTTGTAAGAATTATTTTGATTTTTTATTTCAATACATATATCAAAAATTAAAATATGTCAAATGACCAGGTATTTATCTATAGACACCTGCATCACACTCTCTGCTCCAAGGGCAACAGCCCAATGATGTCCAGAAAATCAGCAATGGGTTCCTTGAAAAAAAATTCAGAGCCTGCTAAACATTCAGTATCGAATCCTGAGGTCATGAAAAAAGAGATCCACTGCATTATCAATTTAAATTGTGGCTATTCAAAACAAAGAATCAGTGAGAAACATTTCTTGTGCTCCCATTATTTTTCTGCCATTTAGAGTAGTGTAATATTATTCCAATAACTATTAAGAAGAAAATCTTGTCAAAAAATTAAGGTAAAATATGCATTGCTCAGGATTTCTCTATTTCTAGCATTTTATTTTACAGAGTTTAATCTTTAAAAGGTCTAAAGCCTTTCCTTTCCAATTAACATTGACAAGATTTGGGGAAAAATTCTTATTTTTTATGTACAAGTCGTTTTATATACCAAAATATATAAATAACTATTCTTTAAAATGTTTGTTATAATGAAGACTTAAAATTTAGTTTTTTTATTTTTAAATATTCCAAATTAGTCTATGAGAGATCACTGTCATTCTAATCAGGCTAATATCTAATTTTCTCCTCCAATTGGACACAATCTTGTTTTCCTTAATATATATTTCTAACAGAATCTATAAATTAAAAAAAAAAAACTTTTACACAGTCATGCAGGGTACTAAAACCTCTATGCCCCGGTATGACTCCACATATGTTGGAATCTTTCTGACAGATCATGAGAAAATATTATGGAACTTTGCCACTAGCCACTGACCATACTTAATGTTTAAAATTCACTTTCAGGAAGCGGCTGTGGCTCAATCAGTAGGGCTCCCGTTTACCATATGGGAGGCCCTGGGTTTGGTTCCCGGGGCCTCCTGGTGAAGGCAAGCCTGTCCGCATGGCGTGGTTAGCTGACCCAGCGAGCACAAGCAGCAAGGGGGGGATAAATGAATAAATAAATAAAATCTTTAAAAAAAAATTCACTTTCATACACTTCTTCAACATATCTCGTTAGTTGGTGGTATTGGCTGTATCTGTATTGAAGATTCTTGTGATTTCATTTTTTCCACATTCTCCTGAGGTGGCTAGAGTAGTTTTCTTTCTTTCACAATTTTCAAAGAAGCCCCATACCACATTGCACAAGGAAATCTGAGTTTGGATTCTTTCCTCCAGGATTCCATTGTTCTTCTCTTTTCCATTTTTAGCAGTGCCATGTCTCCTGCTGCCGTCTTCTCCAAATATCCCTTTCTCCCTGCCCACAAGGAACAAATAATTAGACTGAAAAAGCATTGGTGACACACAACGCTATGGTCGATGCTTTGTAAGAGCAGAATGAAGACAAGAGTGGCCAGTAACCGGGAAATGAATCCTGTCCATTTTTCCTGGGACTGCATTGGCAGTACGACCAGGAATTTGTTGTTCCACACTACACCACTGCAAGCCCTTTTGGAATCCATTGCTGAAGTTTGATTTTATTTTACATGCAAAGGTTTTCCATTGCCCTGATGTAGAATATATGTGGTGTTTGGTGGCCTTTGATAATGAAGGCTTTTCATTGAGAAGGCAATACTTTCTCATTCTATTCTAATTTCTTCCTCTGCCTTTGTTTCCATTGCTTTGAGTATCTCTAGTTGGAAATTTTTCAAGGGATGCTGTTAAGTTTGGTAATTTAGGCAAAGGACGTGTGAGCACTTTTCAAAGGGGACGTTTTTTTCTCTCAAACAATGAATGCCTCAATGCAAACTGCACGATGAGACAAAAATTTATTTCACCCCTTAAGATTATAATTTCCTCAATGTCATGGAAATAAAAGAATTAAAAATTTTTAATAATTTATTTCCCTAAATCGGACGGATTATTTTCCTTTACATGTGCCTGTGCCTCTTTAAATCTTTATTAAGATTGATTATATTAAATCTAATTTTACCTAAAATCCCTTTCAAATCAACATTGCCTTTCAATCTAATATACACTTCCATTCATAATTTTAAAATAAAGTCTTTTCAATAGCTTTAAAAAAGCCATGCATTTTTCACTTTGTCCACATGGTGCACTATGGGATGAGTTATTAAATAACTGAGAGAGAAACAGCAAAAGTGGTTCAAGGATTCAGAGAAAAGCACCTTTGCATGGCAGTGTCAACAAATGGATTGAGAGCTAAATAATATTTTATTTACTGTTCTGGATTCTGTTTATTTATTATAATTCTTAAAGAGCTGTTGAAAATGTTTAGTAATGATTGAAGAGAAGAATGCGCCCCACTGTGATTATATGAAGGACCAGAGAATATACACATTGGATAAGAAAGAGAGTGGTTTAATATGTATTGATAGTTGCTGACCTTGTAAGAGTGACTCCAGATTTCATTGCACAGGACAGTAGGTGTGGGGAAGTAGAAATGGAAGGGCTGGCAGGTAGCTTTCACTGGACATTGGTTATACCCTGAGGTCCAGTTCCAGCCCTTGTGCCAGTTGCTCTTACAGGTGTAGGAGGTGCGGCAGTCCTTCCACCACTACATGTTGTTTAAAGACACATGTAGAAAACCCAACTACATGTTGTTTAAAGACACAGGTAGATGAAAAGTAAAGGGATGGTGAATAATATACCATGCTGACACTAATGGAAAGAAATCTAGAGTGGTTATATTAATTTCAGATGAAACAGACTTCAGAATAAGGAAAGTTATCAAAGATAAGGCAAGGCATTATATAATGTTAAAGGGGTCAATTCTCCAAGAACACGTAAATATCCTTTTTATGTATGTGCCTAACAACTCAGCATTTGATGAATATTTGGGTTGTTTCAAATTTTTAAAGAGAGTCAATCTGTTGATGTCTTTCTTAGCCCTATGAGACAGAATCATCTCTCTTATCAAATAAAAAAGTGAAGATCAAAGTAAAAAATATATATATATGTATTGATAAAACAGATTTGTTTTAATAATCGTATGGCTGGAACTGTACACCCAATTAAGCCATGGATACTAGGCATTAATCATGTTTTAAAGATGTTCTTGACAATTTTTTAAAAGGGAATCGCAATTCAAGGTTCCGCTGGAGATGTGTGTATGGGACGACTGTTAGGTATTATGCCACTTTATTTTCTTATGATGACATTTCTACTCTCAGCGTCAGGTTTATAAATGTTCATGTATGATTGACATGCGTCACTAAAAATATGTATTAAGGGAAAGCAGGGGGAGAAAAACAAATGTGAAGCTTTGGAATTACCTATTTCTCTAAAGTGGACTTCATTTTGTGTTTCTTCATTATGGAGGCTGTAATCTGGCATGCAGAGAGTGGACATTTTATTCTTGACCGGTGAAATAAAGATTTGTTTAACCGTGCAGTTTACCTTGAGGCATTCATTCTTTCTAAGTAAAATGTCCTCTTTGTAAAGTGCTGACACGTCTTTTGCCTAAATTAACACACGTAAGAAGATCTCTTGGAAAACCATATTTTTTCCAAATAGAGATCCTAAGAGCAATGGAATCAAGGGCAGAGGAAGAAATTAGAACATTGATTTTTATGAACCATTCCTCTTCTATGTGATATCTTGTAAACAGTCGAGGAACTCTTTCTCACCTTGGGGACCTTACAGGTCCCTTTGCATTTCCAGGTTTTGGCATGATCCTTCATAGGCCAGAAGAGAAATTTGGATGCTGGGAGCTAGTGTAACTCTAGTTCCTTGGTTTCATTTGTGTATATGCGGATATGTTTCTTGATAAGAATGATTTTGATTTTTTCCCAATAATTTTCAAAAATTACAATATGAAAAAAGTTCAGGTATTTGTATATGGACACCTGCAACAAAATCTCTGCACCATCAGCAAAAGCCGAATAATGTCTTGAAAATCAGGAATGGTTTCCTTGAGAAAAGTCCAGGACATTGTAAACATTCAATAAACACTCATGAACTCATGTAAAAAGAGGTCCGCTGAATTATCAATTCAAAATAGTGATTAATCCAAAAAGGAGAAGCAGTGAGAAACATTTGTTGTGCTCACATTGTTTTTCTGCCAGTTAGAGTAGTTTAAATTTATTCCAATAAATAATAGGAAGAAAATGTAGTCCAAAATTTTAAGCAAAATATGCATTCCACAGTGACTCTTCTATCTGTGGTCTTTTATTTTTACAAAGTTGACTATTTAGGAGGGTTAAAGGCTTTCCTTTCCAATTAACATTGACAGGGTAGGGGAAAAATTCATTTTGCTTAAGTAAAGATTGATTTATATATCATAATATATAATTAACCGTTCTTTTAAAATGTATGTTTTAATGAACTCTTAAATTTATTTTTTTGTATTTTAAATACTCCCAATTACTCTATGAGAGAACACTGTCATTCTATTCTGACTTATTGCTAATTTTCACGTTCAATTGGTCACATTCTTGTTTTCCTTAATATATATTTATAATAGAATCTATAAATTAAAAAAAAAAAGCATTTATGCAGTCGGTCAGAATTGTCAAACCTCTATTCCCAGCAAGTCTACACATGTGTTTTTAACTTTCTCAAAGATCATGAGTAAATATTTTTGCATTTTTTTTCCACCAGCCACTGACTATATTTTATGTTTAAAATACACTTTCATACCCTGACTTCAAAATATCTGGCTAGTTGTTTTATGGGAAGTGTCTCTATTGAAGACGCTTGAGTTTTAATTTTTCCACATACTCCTGTGATGCCTATTGGAGGTTTCTTTCTATTTTAATGTTCAATCAGCTTTGAAGCACACTGTACAGATGGTTGCCATTGTTCAGGGTTCCATTTTTCACCTCTTTTCTGTTTTTAGGAATGCCTTCTCTCCTGCTGCTGACTTTTCCAAACAGCCAATTTTCCATGCCACCAAGGTCCAAATTATTATCCTGCAGGAGTGTTTGTGCTGCATCCAGCTCAGATCCCTGATTTGGAGGAGCAGAAAGAAGACAAGCCTGGCCAGTAAAAGGCAAACAAATCCTGGACATTAGTCATGGGACTGCATTGGCAGGATGACCAGGATTTTAGTGTAAAAACGCTTCACCCCTGGGAGCCCTTTTGGAATCCAATGCAGAACTTCGATTTCATTTTACATGGAAACGTTATCCATTGCCCTGATCTGGGGTATATGTGGTGTTTGGTGAACTTTGATGATGAAGGCTCTTCATTGAGATGGCAATACTTTCTCATGTTCTAATTTCTTCCTCTGCCCTTGATTCCAATGCTTTTAGGATCTCTATTTGGAAATTAGATGTTTTTCCAAGAGATCGTGTTATGTGTGGCAATTTAGGCAAAGGAGCTGTGAGCACTTTACAAGGGGATATTTTTTTCTTATAAAGAATGAATGCCTCAAAGTCTACTGCACGATTAAATAAATATTTATTTCACCAGTCAAGATTAGAATATCCACTATATCCTGGGGAATAAAATAATTAAAATTTTGTTATAAATTATTTCACATAAATCTGACTGATTATTTTCCTTTACACATGTCAGTGCATACTTAAAATTTAATTATGATTGATTATATTAAATCTAAGCTTACCTAGATTCCCATTTCAAATCAACATTCCCTTTGGAACTAATATGCATTTCATTTCATAATTTTAAAATAAAAATTTTCAACAGCTTTTAAAAATCCATGCAATGTTCACTTTGTCCACATGATGGACTATGGGTTGAATTATCAAAAAAACTGATAGATAAATGGAAAAAATGTTCAAGGACGGTAACGAAAGCACTTATGCATGTCAGCGTCTACTAATGGATTAAGAGGTGGATAATATGTTTTTTTTAATATTCTGTATTCTCTTTACTTATTATAATTCTTAAAGAGCTGTTGAAAACATTTAATAATGATTGAAGAGAAGAATGCACACCTCTGTGATTATAAGAAGGACCAGGGATGGCACACATTGGATAAGTAATATAGTGGTTTAATATGATTTAATAAAAGAGCCTTTTTTTTAAATTGTGGGGATGTCTGGGATTGGACACATAATTTGAGCCATGGATAAGAGGCATTAGACATATTTTAAAGATGCTCTGGCCAATTTTTAAAAAAGGAATCACAATTCAAATTGCTGCTGGAGATATGTGTATGAGACTACTGTTAGGTGTTTTGCCCCTATATTTTCTAAGTTTGACATTTCTGCTCTTGGTGTCAGGTTTATGTATGTTCAGAAATGATTGATATGCATCACTAAAAAGATATATTATGAGAAAGAGGGTGGGGAGGGACAAATATGAATCTTGGATTTACATATTGCTCTAATGTGCTCTTCCTTTTGTGCTTCTTCATTATCAGGTTGTAATCTGGCATGCGTGGAATGGAGGGCGGTAACCTCTACTTGATGCAATAGGTCCTTGACTTTTTTGAACCATGCCTCATCCACATGATAACTTGTAAACAGTTGAGGCACTCTTTCTAACCTTGTGGACCTTACAGTTCCGTTTTGTACTTATGGGTGTTGGCAAGTTCCTTCATAAGACATAAGAGAAATTTGGACGCTGGGAGCTATTTTTACTCTAGTTCCTTGGATTCATTTGTGTATATGTGGATCTGTTGGCATTTTATTCTTGACCGGTGAAATAAGTATTTGTTTAATCGTGCAGTTTACTTTGAGGCATTCATTCTTTCTAAGTAAAAAATGTCCTCTTTGTAGTGCTCACAAGTCCTTTGCCTAAATTACCACACATAACAGGATCCCTTGGAAAACCATATTATTTTCAAATAGAGATCCTAAGAGCAATGGAATCAAGGGCAGAGGAAGAAACTAGAACATTGATTATTTTTTTCATAATTTATTTTATTTTATTTTTTAAAAGATACTTAGATTACATAAATGTTACATTAAAAATGTAGAGGCTTCCCATATGCCCCACTCCCTACCTCCCCACACTTTCTCACATTAACAACATTCTTCATTAGTGGGATACTTTTGTTACAGTTGACAAACACATATTGGAGCTTTGTTCATTGATTTTTATGAACCATTGCTCTTCTACATGATATCTTGAATACAGTAGAGTCACACTTTCCACCTTGGGTACCTCAGAGGTCCCTTTTGCATTTCTGGGTGTTGGCAAGATCCTTCATAAGCCAGAAGAAATATTTGGACGCTGGGAGCTAGTTTTACTCTAGTTCCTTGGTTTCATATGTGTATGTGTGGATATGTTTCTTGGTAAGAATGATTTTGATTTTTTTCCCAATAATTCTCAAAAATTACAATATGACAAAAGAACAGCTATTTGTATATGGACACCTGCATCACAATCAATGTGCCATCAGCAACAGCCCAATAATGTCTTGAAAATCAGGAATTATTTCCTTGGAAAAAAACCCAGGACGTTGTAAACATTCAATAAACAATCATTGTATTAGTCAGCCAAAGGGGTGCTAATGTAAAATACCAAAAATGGGTTGATCTCTATAAAGGGTATTTATTTGGGGTAGAAGTCCACAGATACCAGGCCATAAAGCGTTAAGTTTCTTCTCTCACCACAGACATTGCCACGTGTTAGAGCAAGACAGTTGCCGGCGTTTGCCAGTGTTCAGGCTTCTGGGTTCCTCTCTTCCCGGGGCTGCATTTCTCTCCGGGCTTAGCTCCTGTTTCCTCCACAAGGTCAGCTGTAGATGATTAGGGGAACGGCTTGCTTCTCTTCCCCTGGGACCTTCTTTCTAACACTAAAACTGCTTCTCAAAAGACTGCTTCAACTTCCTTTGCCTTGCCTTTTATATTTAATTCCCCACCCACCAAGGGGTGGGGCTCAACCCCTAATCCTAACCTAATCATGCCCAGATTAACAGATCAGTTTACAAGCATGATTCAATTACATTTTTGGAATTCATAATTACATCAAACTGACACAATAATGAAGTCATGTAAAAAGAGGTCCTCTGAATTATCTATTCAAAATTGTGATTATTCCAAAAAGGAGAATCAGTGAGAAACGTTTCTTGTGCTCCCATTATTTTTCTGCCAGTTAGAGAAGTTTAAAAATATTCCAATAAATATAGGAAGAAAATGTAGTCCAAATTTTATGTAAAATATTCATTCCACAGGAACTCTTTTTTCTGTCGTCTTTTATTTTACAGAGTTGACTATTTAAAAGGGCTAAAGACTTTCCTTTCCAATTAACATTGACAGGGTATGGGAAAAATTCATCTTATCTAAGTAAAGATTTATTTATATACCATAATATATGATTAAACTTTCTTTTAAAATGTATGTTTTAATGAAGTCTTAAATTTATTTTTTTGTATTTTAAATACTCCCAATTACTCTATGAGAGAACACCGTCACTCTATTCTGACTTATTGATAATTTTCACTTCCAATTGGTCACATTCTTGTTTTCTTAGTATATATTTTTCATAGAATCTATAATTTAAAAAAAAAATAACATTTATGGAGTCAATCAGAAGTGTCAAACCCCTATTCCCAGCATGTGTCCACTTGTGTTTTAAACTCTCTGAAAGATCATGAGTAAATATTTTTGCATTTTTTTTCCACCAGCCACTGACTATATTTTATGTTTAAAATTCACTTTCGTACAATGACTTCAACATATCTGGATAGTTGTATTTATGGGAAGTGTCTTTATTGAAGACGCTTGAGTTTTAATATTTCCACATAATCCTGTGTGGCCTATTGGAGGTTTCTTTCTGTTTTAATTTTCAACCAGCACTGGAGCACACTGTACAGATGGTTGCCATTGTTCAGGGTTCCATTTCTCACCTCTTTTCTGTTTTTAGGAATGCCTTCTCTCCTGCTGCTGTCTTTTCCAAACAGTCAATTTTCCATGCCCCCAAGGGCCAAATTATTATCCTGCAGAAGTGTTTGTGCTGCATCCAGCTCAGTTCCCTGCTTTGGAGGAGCAGAAAGAAGAGAAGCCTGGCCAGTATTAGGAAAACAAATCCTGGCCATTATTCATGGGGCTGCTTGGCAGGATGACCAGGATTTTAGTGTAAAAACGCTCAACCCCTGCGAGCCCTTCTGGAATACAATGCAGAACTTTGATCTCATTTTACATGGAAAGGTTATCCATTGCCCTGATCTGGGTTGTATGTGGAGTTTGGTGAACTTTGATGATGAAGGCTCTTCATTGAGATGGCAATATTTTCTCATTATGTTCTAATTACTTCCTCTGCCCTTGATTGCATTGCTATTAGGATCTCTATTTGGAAATTAGATGTTTTTCAAAGAGATCTTGTTATGTGTGTTAATTTAGGCAAAGGACATGTGAGCACATTACAAAGAGGACATTTTTTACTTAGAACGAATGAATGCCTCAAAGTAAACTGCACGATTAAACAAATATTTATTTCACCGGTCAAGATTAAAATATCCACTATACCATGTGGAATAAAATAATTAAAATTTTGTCATAAATTATTTCTCATAAATGAGACTGATTATTTTCCTTTACACATGTCGGTGCATTCTTAAAATTTTATTAAGATTGATTATATTAACTCTAATCTTACCTAGATTCCCTTTTCAAATCAACATTCTCTTTGGAACTAATATTCATTTCAGTTGATAATTTTAAAATAAAATTTCAACAGCTTTAGAAAATCCATGCAATGTTCACTTTGTCCACATGATTCACTATGGGTTGAATTATCAAAAAAACTGAGAGATAAACAGAAAATATTGTTCCAGGATGGCAAGCAGAGCACATGTGCATGTCAGTGTCAACTAATGGATAAAGAGGTGAATAATATGTTTTTTATTTTCTGTATTCTCTTTATATCCTGTAATTCTTAAAGAGCTATTGAAAACATTTAATGATTGAAGAGAAGAATGCACACCTCTGTGATTATGTGAAGGAACATGGATGGCACACATTGGATAAGTAATTAATATGATTTAATGAAAGAGCCTTTTTTTTAAAATTGTGGGGATGTCTGGGATTGTACACATAATTTGAGCCATGGATAATAGGCACTAGTCATGTTTTAAAGATGTTTTGGTCAATTTTTAAAAAAGAAATCAAAATTCAAGGTTCTGCTGGAGAAATGTGTATGAGACTACTGTTGGGTGTTTGTCCCTATATTTTCTAAGATTGAGATTTCTGCTCTCGGTGTCAGGTTTATGTATGTTCAGAAAGGAATGATATGCATCACTAAAAGTATAGATTATGAGAAAGAGGATGGTGAGGGACAAATATGAAGCTTTGAATTACCTATTTCTCTAAAGTGGTCTTCCTTCTGTTTCTTCATTTTCAGAAGTTGTATTCTGGCATGCTTTGAATGGAGGGCGGTACCATCTGCTTGATGCAATAGGTCCTTGACTTTTATAAACCATTCCTCTTCCACATGATAACTTGTAAACAGTTGAGGCACTCTTTCTCACCTTGTGGACCTTAGAGGTACCTTTTGCACTTCTGGGTGTTGGCAAGGTCCTTCATAAACCATAGGAGTCTTTTGGAAGCTCGGAGATACTTGTACTGTAGTTTCTTGATTTCAATTCTTATGTGTAGATGTGTTTCTTTGTAAGAATGATTGTGATTTTTTCTTATACTACATTTATCAAAAATTAACATATGTCAAAAGACCAGATATTTGTCTATAGACACCTGCGTCACAATCTCTACTCCAAGGACAACAGCCCAATGATGTCCAGAAAATCAGCAATGGGTTCCTTGAAAAAAAAATGCGGAGACTGCTAAACATTCAGTAAAGAATCCTGAGGTCATGTAAAAAGAGATCCTTTGAATTATCGATTTAAATTTGTGGTTATTCAAAATGAAGAATCAGTGAGAAATATTACTTGTGCTCCCATTATTTTTCTGCCAGTTAGAGTAGTTTAAAATTATTCCAATAAATAATAGGAAGAAAATGTAGTCCAAAATTTTATGTAAAATATGCATTCCACAGGAACTCTTCTAATTGTGGTCTTTTATTTTTATAGGGTTTACTATTTAAATAGGCTAAAGACTTTCCTTTCCAATGACATTGACAGGATAGGGGAAAAATTCATTTGGCCTAAGTAAAGATTGATTTATATACCCTATTTTATAATTAACCATTCCTTTAAAATATATGTTTTAATGAAGCCTTAAATTTATTTTTTTTTGTATTTTAAATACTCCCAATTACTCTATGAGAGAACACTGTCATTCTCTTCTAACTTATTGCTATTTTTCACCTCCAATTGGTCACATTCTTGTTTTCCTTAATATATATTTATAATAGAATCTATAAATTAAAAAACAAACAAACATTTATGCAGTCGGTGAGAATTGTCAAACCTCAAAACCCAGCATGTCTCCACATGTGTTTTAAACTTTCTGACAGATCATGAGTTAATATTTTTGCATATTTTCCACCAGCCACTGACTATATTTTATGTTTAAAATACAGTTTCATACCCTGACTTCAACATATCTGGATATTTGTTTTTATGGGAAGTGTCTTTATTGAAGATGCTTGAGTTTTAATTTTTCCACATACTCCTGTGTGGCCTATTGATTGTTTCTTTCTGTTTAATTTTCAACCAGCACTGGAGCACACTGTACAGATGGTTGCCATTATTCAGGGTTCCATTTTTCACCTCTTTTCTGTTTTTAGGAATGCCTTCTCTCCTGCTGCTGTCTTTTCCAAACAGCCCATTTTCCAAGGTGCAAATTATTATCCTGCAGAAGTGTTTGTGCTGTATCCAGCTCAGGTCCCTGCTTTGGAGGAGCAGAAAGAAGACAAGCCTGGCCAGTAACAGGTAAACAAATCATGGCCATTAGTCATGGTACTGCATTGGCAGGATGACCAGGATTTTAGTGTAAAAACGCTCCACCCCTGCGAGCCCTTCTAGAATCCAATGGAGAACTTCGATTTCATTTTACATGGAAAGGTTATCCATTGCCCTGATCTGGGGTATATTTGGTGTTTGGTGAACTTTGATGATGAAGACTCTCCATTGAGATGGCAATACTTTCTCATTATGTTCTAATTTCTTCCTCTGCCCTTGATTCCATTGCTCTTAGGATCTCTATTTGGAAATTAGATGTTTTTCCAAGAGATCTTGTTATGTATTGTAATTTAGGCAAAGGACATGTGAGCACTTTACAAAGAGGACATTTTTTACCTATAAAGAATGCGTGCCTCAAATTAAACTGCACGATTAAACAAATATTTATTTCACCGGTCAAGTTTAAAATGTCCACTATATCATGTGGAATAAAATAATTAAATTTTGTTATAATTTAGTTCCCATAAATCAAACTGATTATTTTCCTTTAAATGTGTCAGTGCATTCTTAAAATTTTATTATGATTGATTATATTAAATCTAATCTTACCTAGAGTCCCTTTTCAAATCAATATTCTCTTTGGAACTAATATTCGTTTCAGTTCATAATTTTAAAATAAAAACTTTCAACAGCTTTAAAAATCCATGCAATTTTCACTTTGTCCACATGATGCACTATGTGTTGAATTATCAAAAAAACTGAGAGATAAACAGAAAAAGTTGTTCAAGGATGGAAAGGAAAGCACATATGCATCTCAGTGTCAACTAATGGATTAAGAGGTTAATTTTTTTTTTTAATTTTGTGTATTCTCTTTATTTCCCATAATTCTTAAAGAGCTATTGAAAATCTTTAATAATGATTGAAGAGAAGAATGCACACTTCTATCATTATACGAAGGACCAGGGATTGTACACATTGGATAAGTATTATAGTGGTTTAATATGATTTAATGAAAGAACCTTTTTTTTTTTTTTTAATTGTGGGGTTGTCTGGGATTGTACACATAATTTGAGCCATGGATAATAGGCATTAGTCACGTTTTAAAGATGATTTGGTCAATTTTTAAAAAAGAAATCACAATTCAAGGTTCTGCTGGAGATATGTGTATGAGGCTACTGTTGGGTGTTTGCCCGTATATTTTCTAAGGTTGAGATTTCTGCTCTCCGTGTCAGGTTTATGTATGTTCAGAAACGATTGATGAGCACCACTAAAAATATAGATTATGAGAAAGAGGGTGGGGAGGGACAAATATGAAGCTTGGAATTACCTATTTCTCTAAAGTGGTCTTCCTTTGTGTTTCTTCATTTTCAGAAGTTCTATTCTGGCATGCATAGAATGGAGGGCGGTACCCTCTCCTTAATGCAATAGGTCCTTGACCTTTATGAATCATTCTTCTTCCACATGATAACTTGTAAACAGTTGAGGCACTCTTTCTCACCTTGTGGACCTTACAGGTCCCTTTTGCACTTCTGGGTATTGGCAAGGTCCTTCTTAAGAGATAGGAGACATTTGGAAGCTCGGAGATATCTATTCTGTAGTTCCTTGGTTTCAATTCTTCTTAAGAATGATTTTGATTTTTTGTTCCAATACATTTATCAAAAATTAAATTATGTCAAAAGACCAGATATTTGTCTATAGACACCTGCATCACAATCTCTGCTCCAAGGGGAACAGCTCAATGATGTCCAGAAAATCAGCAATTGGTCCCTTGAGAAAAAAAACAGATCCTGCTAATCATTGAGTAAAGAATCCTGAGGTCATGTAAAAAGAGGTCCTCTGAATTTCTGATTTAAAATTGTGGTTATTCAAATTGAAGAATCAATGAGAAACATTTCTATTGCACCCATTGTTTTTCTGCCCTTTACAGTGGTGTAATAATATTCCAATAACTGTTTTTAAGAAAATCTAGTCAAAAAATTAAGGTAAAACATGCATTCCACAGGAGCTCTCTCTTTGTAGCATTTTACTTTACAGAGTTTACAATTTAAAATGGTTAAAGTTCTTTCCTTTCCGATTAATATTTACAGGGTATGGGGAAAAATTCTTATTTCCTATGTAAAGGTCGATTTATATACCAAAATACATAAATGACCATTCTTGAAATTGTTTGTTTTAACGAAGACTTAAAATTTAGTTTTTTTTATTTTAAATACTCCAAATTAGTCTATGAGAGAACACCGTCATTCTGATCAGACTTATATCTAGTTTTCACCTCCAATTGGACACAATCTTGTTTTCCTTAATATATATTTCTAACAGAATCGATAAATTAGAAAAAAAACACTTTTACACAGTCAATGAGGATACTTAAACCTCTATCCCCCAGTAT
The DNA here is from genome assembly GCA_026826555.1 of Tolypeutes matacus. NCBI lineage: Eukaryota > Metazoa > Chordata > Mammalia > Cingulata > Chlamyphoridae > Tolypeutes > Tolypeutes matacus. The sequence goes on from JAKSZT010033014.1 coordinate 235,447, forward strand.
GACACCACATGTGTTGGAATCTTTCTGACAGATCATGAGAAAATATCATGGCATTTTTCTACTAGCCACTCACCATACTTTATTTTTAAAATTCACTTTCATACACTTCTCCAACATTTCTGGCTAGTTGGTGGTATTGGCAGTGTGTGTATTGAAGATTCTTGTGATTTCATTTTTTCCACATTTTCCTGAAGTGGCTTGAGTAGATTTGTTTCTATCACAATTTTCAAAGAAGCCCCATACAGCACTGCACAACGAAATCCTAGTTTGGATTCTTTCCTCCAGGATTCCATTGTGATCCTCTTTTCTGTTTTTAGCAGTGCCATCTCTCCTGCTGCTGCCATCTCCAAACATCCCTTTCACCCTGCCCAGAAGGTCCAAATAATTAGCCTGAAAAAGTGTTGGTGACACACAACGCTATGGTCCTTGCTTTGGAAGAGCAGAAACAAGACAAGACTGGCCAGTAACCGGGAAATGAATCCTGTCCATTTTTCCTGGGACTGCATTGGCAGGATGACCAGGAATTTGGTGTGTCACACTCCCCCCTTGTAGCCCTTTTGGAATCCATTGCTGAAGTACGATTTTATTTTACATGCAAAAGTTTCCCATTGCCCTGATGTAGTATATATGTGGTGTTTGATCGCCTTTGATATTGAAGGCTTTCCATTGAGATGGCAATTCTTTGTCATTCTATTCTAATTTCTTCCTCTGCCTTTGATTCCATTGCTCTGAGTATCTCTAGCTGGAAATAATATGGTTTTCCAAGGGATCCTGTTATGTTTGGTAATTAAGGTAAAGGATGTGTGAGCACTTTACAAAGGGGAAGTTTTTCCTCAGAAAGAATGAATGCCTCAATGCAAACCGCACGATTAAACAATAATGTATTTCACCCCTTGAGATTATAATTTCCACAATTTCATGGGGAATAAAATAATTAAGAATTTTTAATAATTTATTTCCCTAAAATCATACTGATTATTTTCCTTTACATGTGCCTGTGCATCCTTAAATTTTTATTAAGTTTGATTATATTAAGTCTAATCTTATCTAAAATCCCTTTTCAAATCAAAATTCTCTTTCAATATAATATACATTTCCGTTAATAATTTTAAAATAATGTCTTTTCAATAGTTTTAAAAAAACCATGCATTTTTCACTTTGTCCACATGATGCACTATGTGATGAGTTATTAAGATAACTGAGAGAGAAAAGGAAAAAGATGTTCAAGGATGCTGAGAAAAGCACCTTTGCATGGAAGTGTAAACAAATGGATTGAGAGCTGAATAATATTTTATTTTCTGTTCTCAATTTTCTTTATTTATTATAATTTTTAAAGAGCTGTTGAAAAACATACCACATACACACAACACACGTATTCCACAACAATACACAATGCACACAACACACACAACACATACCCCACACAATACACAACACACACAACACACAACACATACAATACACAAAAAACATACCCCATACAACACACACAAAACACACAACCACACACAATACACAACACACACAACACACAGCACACATCCCCCACACAACATGCACAAACACATAATACACAACACACACATCACACACACCCCACACAGCACACACAACACTCAATACACAACAAACACAATACACAACACACATACCCCACACAGCACACACAACACACACCATACACAACACGTAACACACAAACCACACACAGCACACAACACACACAACACACATACCCCACACAACACATACACCTCAAAACACACAACACACAACACACACAACACACATACCCCACAAAACACACACAGCACAAACAATACACAACACCCAGAACTCACACAACCACATACCACAGACAATACACAACACACACAAAACACATGCCACACACAACACACAACCCACACAACACAATGCACACAACACACATACGCCACACAACACACATACCCCACACAATACCCAAGACACACAACACTCAGAATACACAACATACACAACACAAACAATACACAACCCACACACCCCACACAACACATAACCCACACAACACACAACACAGACAATACACAACACCCACAATACACAATACACATACCCCACACAACACACAACACACACAACACACATAAACCACAAACACACGGCACACACAATACACATACCACATAAACACAGCACACATACCCAACACAATCCACAACAAAAACAACACACAACACAGACAGTACAAAACACACACAAAAACACACAACCACACACAATACTCAACACACACAAAACACATACAACACACAACACACACACACCACATACACACAACACACGTACCCCACACAATACACAATGCACACAACACACACAATACATACTCCACACAATACACCACACACAACACATAAAACACACCACAAACATACCCCACCCAACACACACAAAACACAAAATACACAACACACAAAACACACAGACCTCACACAACACACAACACACGCAATGAACAAAACAAAACACTCACAATACACATAAAACATACACAGAGCACATACAACACATAACACACAAGCACACACAATACACAAAACACAAAATACACAACACACACAATACACTTACCCCACAAAATAGAAAAAAATGCACAACACACAACACACACAATAAATATACCATATAGAAACTACACATACAATACACAACACACACAACACACAGCACACACAACACACATACCCCACACAACACACAAAACACACAACATACACAATGCACAACACCCAACACATATACCACATTCCACATACACACAACACACATACCCCATACAATACACAACACACACAGTACACAACACACACAATACACAACACAGACAATAAAAACACACACAAACACAATAAACATATCCCACACTACACTCAACACCAAACACACATACCAGATACACACAACACACATACCCCACACATTACAAAACACACTCGAAACACACAACATACCGCACACAATACACAACAAACAGTACACACAACCCATACATTACACAACAAACATATACCACACAACACACAAAACACAAAATACACAACACACAAAACACACACAAATACAACACACAAAACACACACAATATACATACCACATACACACAACACATACACCACACACCACACACAACGTACACAACACACACAATAAACAACACACAAATCACACATTACAAACATACCACACACAATACACAACACACAAAACTCAATACACATACCCAACACAACACACACAACACAAACAATACACAACACAAATACCACAAACAATACACAACACACACAACACACACAGCGCACATACCACATACACACAACACACAAACAACACAACGTACACAATACAAAAAACACACATACCCCAAACAATACACAACGCACACACCCCACAAAACACACGCAAAACACACAACACACAACACACACAATACACATACCACATACACACAACACATACAATACACAACACACACATAACCCCCCACACAATACACAACAGACAAGACTGACACAACACCCAATACACATACCCCACACAACACACACAACACACAACACAAATACCACACACAATACACAACACACAACACACATAACACATACACTCAATACACAACCCCACACATTAAACAACACCCACAACACTCAACACACAGAATACACAATTCACATACCCCTCACAACACACAATACACACATCACACACAACACACACAGTTCAGAACCCACATAATACACACACCACACAACACATAACAAATACAAAATACAACACAGACAATACACAACACACTCAATACACAATAAACATAACCTACACAACACACAATACACACAACACACATATTGCATACACACAACACACATTCCCCACACAATACACAACACCCACAACACATACAGTACAAAGCAAACATACCCCACACAACACACACAAAACACACAACCACACGCAAAACACAACGCACACAACACACATACCCCACACAACACCCACGACACACACAATACACAAGACACATAACACACACAGCACACACAAAACACAAAATAAACAACACACAACACACACACAGCACACAACACACAAAACACACAATATGCAACAACACAATATACAACACACATACCCAACACACCACACACACAACACAAAATAGACAACACTCAACACACACACCACACACAACACACAACACACACAACACACATACCCCACACAACACACACAGCACACACAATATGGTGAGAAAACCACCTTTGCATGGCAGTGTCAACAAACGGATTGAGAGGTGAATAATATTTTATTTATTGTTCTGGATTCACTTTATATATTATAATTCTTAAAGAGCTGTTGAAAACGTTTAATAATGATTGCAGAGAAGTATGCACACTTCTGTGATTATATGAAGGACCAGGAATGTACACATTGGATAAGAAAGATTGTGGTTTAATATATGTTAATAAAACAAACATGTTTTAAAAATCGTGGGGATGTCTGGAATTGTACAATGGAGTTGAGCCATGGATAATAGGCATTAGTCATGTATTAAAGATGCTTACACTAATTTTTAAAAAAGCAATCACAATTCATAGTTCTGCTGGAAATGTGATTATGGGACCACTATTAGGTGTTATGCCCCTTTTTTTTCTAAGTTTGGGATTTCTGCTCTCAGCCTCAGGTTTATTTATACTCATTTATGATTGATATGCATCACTATAAATATATATTAAGAGAAATAGGGTGGGGAGGGACAAATATGAAGCTTTGGAATTACCTATTTCCATAAAGTGGTCTTCCTTTTGTGTTTCTTCAGTATCAGAGGTTGTAATCTGGCATGCATAGAATGGAAGGAGGTGCCCTCTGCTTGATGGTATAGGTCCTTCTCTTTGGAGATCCATGCTTCTTACCCAGAGATCTTGTAAACAGTTGAGTCACTCTTTCTCACCTTCTGGATCATACAGGACCCTTTTTAACTTCTGGGTGTTGGCAAGGTCCCTCATAAGCTGTAGAATAATTTTGGAGGCTGTAAGCTATTTGTAGTCTAGTTCCTTGCTTTCCTTTTTTTCTATGTCGATCTGTTTCTTTTTAAGAATTTTTTTGAATTTTTTTTTCAAATTATTCTCAAAAATTAAAATATGTGAAAAGAGCAGGTATTCATATATGGATACCTGCATCACAATCTCTCCACCATCAGGAGCAGCCCAATGATGTCCAGAAAATCAGGAATGTTTTCCTAGAAACATAATCCTGAGCAATCTGAACATTCAGTAAAGAATCCTGAAGGCATGTAAAAAGATGTCCTCTGAATTACTGATTTAAAATTGTGATTATTCAAAAAAGGAGCCATCAGTGAGAAGCATTTCTTGTCCTCACATTATTTTTCTGCCAGTTAGAATAGTTTATTATTATTAAAAACTTATTAGAAAAAAATCTATCCCAAAAATTAAGGTAAAATTTGCATGCCTCAGGGACCCTTCTTTTTGTAGCCTTTTACTTTTACAGAGTTTAATATTTAAGAGGGATAAAACCTTTCCTTTCTAATTAATACAAACAGTGTATGGGGAAAAATACTTTCTGCCTAAGTAAAGATTTGTTTTTATAACAAAACCTATAATTATCCGTTTTTTGAAATATATATATATATATTAACGAGGGTTTAAATTTTTTTTAAATTTTAAATTCTCCAAATTGCTCTATGAGAGAATATCATCACTGTAATCTAATGTATAGTTAATTTTTACCTCCAATGGCACATATTCTTGTTTTATTTAAAATATAAGTATCACAGAATCTATAAATTCAAAAACAAACTTTTATGCTGTCGGTCAGGATTGTCAAACATCTATTGCCAACATGATTCCACACGTGTCAGAATTATTCTGACAGATCATGAGAAAATATTATGGCATTATTTCCACCAGCCAATGACTACACTTTATGTTTAAAATGCACTTTCATACCCTGACTTCAATATATCTGTCTAGTTCGTTGTATAGGCTGGGTCTGTAGTGAAGTCTCTTGGGTTTTAATGTTTCCCACATAATCCTGAGTTGGTGAGTGGAGTTTTCTTTCTGTTCCAATTATCAAGAAGCAGCACACCACACTGCACAAGGAAATCACAGCTTGGATTCTGTCCTCCATGATTCCATTGTTCTCCTCTTTACTGTTTTTAGCATTGGCTTCTCTCTGGCTGCCCTCATTTCCAAACAGTGCATTCTCCATGCCCCCAAGGTATGAATAATTTGTCTGCAAAAGGGTTTGGGCCAAACCCAGCTAAGGTCCCTGTTTGAAGGTGCAGAAAGAAGACAAGATTGGCCAGTAACATGGAAACATTTAAAAATGATTGAAGAGGAGAATGCACACCTCTGTGATTATACGAAGGACCAGGAATGGTAAACATTGGATAAGTAATATAGCGGTTTAATATGATTTAAGAAAAGGGCCTATTTTTTAAATTGCGGGGATGTCTGGGATTGTACACATAATTTGAGACATGGATAATAGGCAATAGTCATGTTTTAAGGATGCTCTGGCCAAATTATAAGAAAGGAATTAAAGTTTAAGTTTCTGCTGGAGATATGTGTATGAGACTACTGTTAGGAGTTTTGCCCTTATATTTTCTAAGGTTGGGATTTCTGCTCTCGGTGTCAGGTTTATGTATGTTCAGAAACGATTGATATGCACCACTAAAAATATATATTATGAGAAAGAGGGTGGGGAGGTACCAATATGAAGCTTGGAATTACCTATTTCTCTAAAGTGGTCTTCCTTTGTGTTTCTTCATTATCAGAGGTTGTAAACGGGCATGCATAGAACGGAGGGCAGTATCCTCTGCTTGATACAATAGGTCCATGACTTTTTTGAACAGTTCCTCTTCCACATGAAAACTTGTAAGCAGTTGAGGCACTCTTTCTCACCTTGTGGACCTTACAGGTCCCTTTTGCCATTCTGGGTGTTGGCAAGGTCCTTCATAAACCATAGGACACATTTGGAGGCTGAGAAACACTTGTACTATAGTTCCTTGGTTTCAATTTTTATGTGGTGATCTGTTTCTTTGTAGGAATGATTTTGATTTTTCTTCCAATATATTCTCAAAAATTAAAATATATCAAAAGACCAGGTAATTGTCTATGGACACCTGCCTCACCATCTTTGTTCCAAGGGAAACAGTCCAATGATATCCCAAAAATCAGCAATGGGTTCCTTGAAAAAAAAAAAAACAGAGCCTTCTGAACATTCAGTAAAGAATCCTGAGGTCATGTAAAAAGAGGTCCTCTGAATTATTGATTTAAAATTGTGGTTATTCAAAACTAAGAATCAATGAGAAACATTTCTTGTGCTCCTATTATTTTCTGCCCTTTAGAGTAGTGAAATATTATTCCAAGAAGTATTAGGATGAAAATCTAGTCAAAAAATTAAGGTAAAATATGCATTCCACAGGAGCTCTATATTCTTAGCATTTTATATTACACAATTTACTCTTTAAAAGGGCTAAAGTCTTTCCTTTCCAATTAACATTGAAAAGGGTATGGGGAAAAATCCTTATTTCCTATGTACGAGTCGATTTATATACCAAAATATATAAATAACCATTCTTTAAAATGTTTGATTTAACAAAGAATTAAAATTTATTTTTTTTTTTTAATTTTAAATACTCCAAATTAGTCTATGAGAGGACATTGTCATTCTAAACTGACTTATAGCTAGTTTTCACCTCCAATTGGCCACAATCTTATTTTCCTTAATATATATTTCAAACAGAATCTATAACTTAAAAAAAAAAAAATTACGCAGTCAGACAGGATACTTGATCCTCTATCCCCCAGTATGAAACCACAAGTTTTGGAATCTTTCTGACAGATCATAAGAAAATATTTTTGCACTTTTCCGCTAGCCACTGACCATACTTTATGTTTAAAATACACTTTGAGAACCTTCTTCAACTCCTCTGTCTGGTTGGTTGTATTGGCAGTTTCTGTAGTGAAGAGTCTTGTGATTTCATTTTTTCCACATACTCCTGAGGTATCTAGAGGAGTTTTCTTTCTTTCACAATTTTCAAAAAAGCCCCATACAACATTGCACAAGGAAATCTGAGTTTGGATTCTTTCCTCCAGGATTCCATTGTTCTCCTCGTTTCTGTTTTTAGCAGTGCCATTTCTCCTGCTGCTGTCTTCTCCAAACATCCCTTTCTCCCTGCACAAAAGGTCCAAATAATTTGACTGATAAAGTGTTGGTGACACACAACGCTAAAGTTCCTGCTTTGAAAGAGCAGAAAGAAGACAAGACTGGCCAGTAACCGGGAAATGAATCCTGTCCATTTTTCCTGGGACTGCATTGGCAGCATGACCAAGATTTTGGTGTGCCACACTACCCCCTGCGAGCCCTTTTGGAATCCATTGCTGAAGTACGATTTTATTTTACATACAAAGTTTTCCCATTGCCCTGATATAAAATGTATGTGGTGTTTGGTGGACTTTGATAATGAAGGCTCTTCATTGAGATGGCAATACTTTCTCATTCTATTCTAATTTCTTCCTCTGCCTTTGATTCCATTGCTCTGAGGATCTCTAGTTGGAAATAATATGGTTTTCCAAGGGATCCTGTTATGTTTGGTAATTTATGCAAAGGACCTGTGAGCACTTTACAAAGGTGACGTTTTTTACTCATAAAGAATTATGCCTCGGTGCAAACTGCGCGATTAAACAAAAATTTATTTCACCCCTTGAGAGCATCATTTCCACAATTTCATAGGGAAGAAAATAATTAAAATTTTTAAATAATTTCTTTCCCTAAAATAAGACTGATTATTTTCTTTTACATGTGCCTGTGCCTTCTTAAACGTTTATTATGATTGATTGTATTAAATCTAATCTTAACTAAAATCCCTTTTCAAATCAACATTCTCTTTCAATCTAATTTACATTTCCATTCATAATTTTAAAATAAATTCTTTTCAATAGCTTTACAAAAGACATGGATTTTTCACTTTGTCAACATGATGCACTATGGGAGGACTTAATAAGTTAACTGAGAGAGAAATGGAAAAAGTTGTTCAAGGATGCTGAGAAAAGTACCTTTCCATGGCAGTGTCAACAAATGGATTGAGAGATAATTAATATTTTATTTACTGTTCTGGATTCTTTTTATTTATTATAATCCTTAAAGAACTGTTGAAAACGTTTAATAATGATTGAAGAGAATAATGCGCCCCTCTGTGATTATATGAAGGACCAGGGAAAGTACACATTGGATAACAAAAATATTGGTTTAATAAGTATTAATAACACAGATTTGTTATAATAATGGTGGGTATGTCTGGAACTGTACACCTAGTTAAGCCATTGATACTCGTCATTAGTCATGTTTTAAAGATTTTCTTGCCAATTTTTTAAAAGGGAATCACAATTCTAGTTTCCACTGGAGATGTGGTTATGGGACGACTGTTAGGTGTTCTGCCCCTTTATTTTCTTATGATGAGATTTCTACTCTCAGCGTCAGGTTTAAAAATGTTCGTGAATGATTGACATGCATCACTAAAAATATATATTAAGGGAAAGCAGGGGGAGAGAGACAAATATGAAGCTTTGGAATTACCTATTTCTTTAAAGTGGTCTTCCTTTTGTGTTTCTTCAGTATGGAGGCAGTAATCCTGCGTGCATAGAATGGAGGACTGTCGACCCTGCTTGTCGGAAATGGTCCTTGATTTTTATGAACGATTCCTCTTCTATGTGATATCTTGTAAACAGTTAAGTCACTCTTTCTCACATTGGGGACCTTATAGGTCCCGTTTGCATTTCTGGGTTTTGGCAAGTTCCTTCATAAGCCAGAAGAGAAATTTGGAATCTGGGATCTAGTTTTACTCTGGTTCTTTGTTTCATTGTGTATATGTGGATATGTTTCTTGGTAAGAATGATATGGATTTTTTTCCCAATATTTCTCATAAATTACAATATGACAAAAGAGCAGATATTTGTATATGGACTCCTGCACCACAATCTCTGTGACATCAGCAACAGCCCAATAATGTCTTGAAAATCAGGAATGGTTTCCTTGAAAAAAAAATCCAGAACCTAGAAAACTTTCAATAAACACTCATGAAGTCATGTAAAAGAGGTCCTCTGAATTATCGATTCAAAACTGTGATTATTCCAAAAGGGAGAAGCAGTGAGAAATATTTCTTGTGCTCCCATTATTTTTCTGCCAATTAGAGTAGTTTAAAATAATTCCAATAAATAATATGAAGAAATGTAGTCCAAAATTTAACGTAAAATATGCATTCCACAGGAACTCTTCTATCTGTGGTCTTTTATTTTTACAGAGATTACTATTTAAAAGGGCTAAAGACTGTCCTTTCCAATTAACATTGACAGGGTAGGGGTAAAAATTCATTTTCCCTGAGTAAAGTTTGACTTATATACCATAATATATAATTAACCATTCTTTTAAAATGTACATTTTAATGAAGTCTTAAATTTTTTTATTTTATTTAAAATACTCCCAATTACACTATGAGAGAACACTGTCATTCTATTCTGACTCTTTGCTAATTTTCACGTCCAACTGGTCACATTCCTGTTTTCCTTATTACATATTTATAATAGAATCTATAAATTAAAAAAAAAAACATTTATGCAGTCGGTCAGAATTATCAAATCTCTATTTCCAGCATGACTCCACATGTGTTTTAAACTTTCTGAAAGATCATGAGTATATACTTTTGCAATTTTTCCAAAAGCCACTGACTAAATTTTAAGTTTAATGTACACTTTCATACCCTGACTTCTACAGATCTAGATAGTTATTTTTATGGGAAGTGTCTTTACTGAAGACGATTGAGTTTTAATTTTTCCACATACTCCTGTGTTGCCAATTGGAGGTTTCTTTCTATTTTAATTTTCAACCAGCACTGGAGCAGGCTGTACAGATGGTTGCTATTGTTCAGGATTCCATTGGTCACCTCTTTTATGTTTTTAGCAATGCCTTCTCTCCTGCTGCTCTCTTTTCCAAACAGCCCATTCCTCCATGCCCCCAAGGTCCAAATTATTACCCTGCAGAAGTGTTTGTGCCACATCCAGCTAAGATCCTTGCTTTGGAGGAGCAGAAGGAAGACAAGCCTGGCCAGTAACAGGGAAACAAATCCTGGCCTTTTATCATGGGACTGCATTGGCCTGATGACCAGTATTTTAGTGTTAAAACACTCTTGTTATGTGTGGTAATTTAGCCAAAGTATAAGTGAGCACTTTACAAGAGGACATTTTTAACTAAGAAAGAATGAATCCCTCAAAGGAAACTGCATGATAAAACAAAAATTTATTTCACCCCTAGAGATTATAAGGTCCACTATTTCCAGGTGAATAGAATAATTAAAGTTTTGTTATTATTTATTTCCCCTAAATATAACTGATTATTTTCCTTTACATGTGTCTGTGCCTTCTTAAATCTTTATTATGACTGATCATATTAAATCTAATCTTACCTAAAATCTCTTTTCTAATCAACATTCTCTTTCATTCTAATATATGTTTCAGTCCATATTTTAAAATTAAAGTCCTTTCAACAGCTTTAACACAGCCATGTATTGTTTACATTGCCCACATTATGCACTATGGGATGAGTTATCAAAAAACTGAGAGATAAATGGAAAAATTTTTCACGGATCTTGAGAAAAGCACCTTTGCATGGCAGTATCAACAAATGGATTGAAAGGTGAATAATATTTTATTTCTTATGGATTCTCATTATTTATCTTAATTCTTAAAGAGATTTTGAAAACATTTAATCATGATTGAAGAGAAGAATGCACATATCTGTGAATATATGATGCACCAGGGAATGTATGCATTTGATAAGTAAGACAGTGGTTTATTATGTATTAATAAAACAGATTTGTTTTAAAAGTAGTTGGGATGTCTGAAATTTTACACCCTAGTTGAGCCATGAATAATAGGCCTTAGTCATATTTTAAAGATGCTTTGGCCAATTTTTAAAAAAGGAATCACAATGCAACGATCTCCTGTAGATGTGTGTACTGGACCACTGTTTATTGTCATGCCTCTTAATTTTCTAAAGTTGAGATTTTGGTTCTTGGCTTCAGCTTTTTTATGTTCATGTATGATTGATATGCATCACTAAAAATATATATTAAGTGAAAGATGGAGTGGAGAAACAAATATGAAACTTTGAATTACCTGTTTCCCTAAATTTAGCTTCCTTTCGTGTTGTTTCATTATCAAAGATTGTAATCTCCCAAGCATAGAAGGGAGTACGGTGCCCTCTGCTCGACGGATTTGGTCCTTGACTTTGAGAACTTTTCCTCTTACCCTGATTACTTGTAAACAGTTGAGTCACTCTTTCTCAACTTGTGGAACATACACGTCCCTTTTTCCCTTCTCTGTGTTGGCATGGTACTTCATAAGCCATAGTAGAATTTTGGAGGCTGTAAGTTATTTGTACAGTAGTTCAATGGTTTCATTTTTGTATATGTCGATCTGTTTCTTTGCAAAAAATTTTTAATTATTTCCAATACATTCTCAAAAATTCCAATATGTTCAAAAGCAGTTATTCATATAAGGACAACTGCATCACCATCTCTCTGCCATCGGGAACAGCCAATTTGTGTCTAGAAAATCAGGAATGTTGCCTTGAAACAAAATCCTGAGAGGTGTAAACATTCAGTGCAGTATTGTGAAATCATGTAAAATGATGTCCTCTGGATTATTGATTTAAAATTGTGATTATTCAAAAATGGGGTCATCAGTGAGAAGCATTTCTTTTCCTCCCATTATTTTTCCTCGAGTTAGAGTTGTTTAATGTTATTCCAATAATTATTAGGAAGAAACTGTAGTCCAAAATTTAAGGTAAAATATGCATGCCCAGGAACTCTTCTATTTGAAGACTTTTATTTTTCCAGAATGTTCTATTTAACGGGATAAAATATTTCCATTCAAATTAACACTGACAGGGTATGAGGAAAAATTCTTTCTGCCTAAGTAAGGATTTATTTTTGTAGCACAATAAATAATTAACCTTTTTTAAAAACATGTATACTTTAACAGAAGCTTAAAATTTCTTTTTTCAATTTTAAATTCTCCAAATTGCTCTATGAGAGAATATCGTCATTGAAACCTGACGTAGATTTAATTTTCACCTCCAATGGAACACCTTCTTTTTTTTTATGGTATACCTATAACAGAATCAATAATTTATATAAAAAACTTATATGCTGTCAGTCAGAATTCTGAAACCTCTATTCCCAGTATGACTCCACACATGTCAGATTCTGTCTGACAGATCATGAGAAAATATTATGGCATTTTATTCCACCAGCCTCTGGCTACACTTTATGTTTAAATGCACTTTCATACCCTGGCTTCATCATAACTGGATAGTTGGCTGTATAGGCTGACTCTATAGTGAAGTCTCTTGGGTTTTAATTTTTCCCACATAATCCTGAGTTGATGAGTGGAGATTTCTTTCTGTTCAAATTTTCAAAAAGCAGCACACCACACTGCACAAGGAAATCACAGCTTGGATTCTGTCCCCCATGATTCCATTGTTCTCCACTTACTGTTTTTAGCAGTGCCTTATCTCTTGCTACTCTCTTTTCCAAACAGTGCATTCTCCTTGGCCCCAAAATCTGAATAATTAGTGGGCAAAAGTGTTTGGCCCACACCAACTAAGGTCCCTGCTTTGAATTAGCAGAAAGGATACAAGACTGGCCAGTAAAATGGAAATGAATTCTGGCTATTTTTCTTGGACTGCATTAGCAAGATGACCAAGATTTTGGTGTGACCCGCTCCACCCCTGCAAGCCCTTTTGGAATCCAATGCAGAAGTTTGATTTCATTTTACAGTGAAAGATTATCCATTGCCCTGATCTGGGGTATATGTGGGGTTTGGTGACCACTGATGAAGAAGGCTCTTCATTGAGATGGCAATACATTCTCATTATGTTCTAATTTCTTCCTCTGTCATTGATTCCATTGCTCTTAGGATCTCTATTTGGAAATAATATAGTTTTCCAAGAGTTGTTGTTATGTGTGGTAATTTAGGCAAAGGACGCGTGAGCACTTTAGAAAAAGGATATTTTTTACTTAGAAAGATTGAATGCCTCAAAGTAAACTGCACGATGAAACAAATATTTATTTCACCGGTCAAGATGAAAATGTCCACTCTATTATGGGGAATAAAATAATTAAAATTTGGTTATAATTTATTTCCCATAAATCAGACTGATTATTTTGCTGTACATGTGTCAGTGCATTTTAAAATTTGATTATGATTGATTGTATTAAACCTAATCTTACCTAGAGACCCTTTTCAAACGAACATTCTCTATGGAATGAATTTGCGTTTCAGTACATAATTTTAAAATAAAATTTTTCAACAGCTTTAAAAATTCCATGCAATGTTCACTTTGTTCACATGATGCACTCTGGGTTGAATTATCAAAAAAACTGAAAGATAAACGGAAAAAGTTGTTCAAGGACAGCAAGCAAAGCACATATGCATGTCACTGTCAACTAATGGATTAAGAGGTGAATAATATGTTTTATATTTTCTGTATTCTCTTTATTAAAGAAGCTCTGGCCAATTTTTTAAAAAGGAATCACAATTCAATGTTTTGCTGGAGATGTGTGTATGAGACTTCTGTTAGGTGTTTTGCCCCTATATTTTCTAAGGTTGAGATTTCTGCTCTCGGTGTCAGGTTTATGTATGTTCAGAAAGGATTGATATGCATGACTAAAAATATATATTATGAGAAAGCGTGTGGGGAGGGACAAATATGAAGCTTGGAATTACCTATGGCTCTAAAGTGCTCTTCCTTTGTGTTTCTTCATTATCAGGTTGTAATCTCGCATGCATAGAATGGAGGGCAGTACCCTCTGCTTGATGCAATAGGCCCTTGAATTTTATGAACCATCCTTCTTCCACGTGATAACTTGTAAACAGTTGAGGCACTCTTTCTCACCTTGTGGATCTTACACGTCTCTTTTGCACTTCTGGGTTTTGGTGAAGTCCTTCATAAGCCATTGGATAAATTTGGACCCTGGGAGCTATTTTTACTGTAGTTCCTTGTTTTCATTTGTGTATATGTGGATATGTTTCTTGGTAAGAATGATTTTGATTTTCTTCCCAATAATTCTCAAAAATTACAATATGCCAAAAGAGCAGGTACATGGACACCTGCAACACAATCTCTGCACCATCATCAACAGCCCAATAATGTCTTTAAAATCTGGAATTGTTTCCTTGAAAAAAAAATCCAGAACCTTGTAAACATTCAATAAACACTCATGAAGTCATGTAAAAAGATGTCCTCTGAATTATCGATTCAAAATTGTGATTATTCCAAAAAGGAGAATCAGTGAGAAATATTTCTTGTGCTCCCATTATTTTTTTTTCCAGTTTGAGTAGTTTAAAATTATTCAAATATATAATAGGAAGAAAATGTATTCCAAAATTTGAGGTAAAATATGCATTCCACAGGAACTCTTCTATTTGTGGTGTTTTATTTTTACAAAGTTTACTACTTAAAAGGGATAAAGACTTTCCTTTCCAATTAACATTGACAGGGTAGGGGGAAAATTCATTTTCCCTAAGTAAAGATTGATTTATACACCATAATATATAATTAACCATTCTTTTAAAATGTATGTTTTAATGAAGTCTTAAATTTATTTTTTTTATTTTAAATATTCCCAATTACTCCATGAGAGAACACTGGCATCCTATTCTGACTTATTGCTAATTTTCATGTCCAATTGGTCACATTCTTGTTTTCCTTAATATATATTTATAATAGAATATATAAATAAAAAAAAAAAAACATTTATGCAGTCGGTCAGAATTGTCAAACCTCAATTCCAAAAATGACTCAACAAGTGTTTTAAACTTTCTGAAAGATCATGAGTAAATATTTTTGCATTTTTTCTACCAGCCACTGACTATACTTTATGTTTAAAATATACTTTCATACCCTAACTTCAACATAACTAGATAGTTGTTTTTATGGGAAGTGTCTTCATTGAAAACACTTGTGTTTAATTTTTCCACATACTCCTGAGTTGCTTATTGGAGGTTTCTTTCTATTTTAATTTTCAACCAGCACTGCAGCACACTGTACAGATGAATCAGCACTTGGTTGCCATTGCTAAGGATTCCATTTTTCACCTTTTTTCTGTTTTTAGCATTGCCTTCACTCCTGCCGTTGTCTTTTCCAAACATCCCATTCCTCCATGCCACCAAGTTCCAAATTATTATCCTGCAGAAGTGTTTGTGCCGCATCCAGAGAAGGTCCCTGCTTTGGAGGAGCAGAAAGAAGACAAGCCTGGCCAATAACAGGGAAAGAATTCCTGGCCATATGTCATGAGACTGCATTTGCAGGAGGACCAGGATATTAGTGTTAAAACGCTCCACACCTGCGAACCCTTTTGGAATCCAATGCAGAAGTTCGATTTCATTGTAAATGGAAAGGTCATCCATTGCCTGATCTGGGATATACGTGGTTTCTGGTGACCTTTTATAATGAAGACTCTTCACTGAGGTGGCAGTCCTTTCTCATTCTACTCTAATATTTTCCTCTGCCCTTGATTCCATTTCTCTTAGGATCTCAAGTTGGGTATTATATGGTTTTCAAAGTGATCTTGTTCTGTGTGGTAATTTAGCCAAAGTATAAGTGAACACTTTACAAAAGGGACATTTTTTACTAAGAAAGAATCAAACCCTCAAAGTAAACTGCATGATACAACAAAAATTTATTTCACCCCTAGAAATTATAAGGTCCACTATTTCCCAGGGAATAGAATAACTAAAATTTTGTTATTATTTATATCCCCTAAATTTGACTGATTTTTTTCCTTTACATGTGACTGTGCCTTCTTAACTCTTTATTATGACTGATCATATTAAATCTAATCTTACCTAAAATCCCTTTTCAAATCAACATTCTCTTTCAATCTAATATATGTTTCAGTCCATAATTAAAAATTAATGTCATTTCAACAGCTTTAACACAGCCATACATTGTTCACTTTTCCCACATCGTGCACTAGGGGTTGAGTTATCAAAAAACCTTTGAGTTAAACGGAAAAATTTGTTCAAGGATGGTGAGAAAGCACCTTTGCACGGCAGTGTCAACGAATGGATTGAGAGGTGAATAATATTTTATTTATTCCTCTGGATTCTCTTTATTTGTTTTAATTCTTAAAGAGCTGTATAAAACATTTAATAATGATGGAAGAGAAAAATTCACACCTCTGTGAATATGTGATGCATCAGGGAATGTACGCATTTGATAAGTAAGATAGTTGTTTAATATGTATTAATAAAACAGACTTGTTTTAAAAGTCGTGAGGATATGTGAGATATTTACACCTTAGTTGAGCCATGAATAATAAGCATTAGTCATATTTTAAAGATGCTTTGGAAAATTTTAAAAAAGGAATCACAATTCAAATATTTCTAGCAGATGTGTGTACTGGACGACTGTTAGGTGTCATGCCCCTTAATTTTCTAAGGTTCAGATTTTGGCTCTTGGCTTCAGCTTTTATATGTTCATGTATGATTGTTATGCATCACTAAAAATATATATTAAGTGAAAGAGGGTGAGAAGAAACAAATATGAAGCTTTTGAATTACCTATTTCCCTAAAGTCAGCTTCCTTTAGTGTTGCTTCATTATCAAAGATTGTAATCTCCCAAGCACAGAAGGGAGTACGGTGCCCTATACTGGATGGATTTGGTCCTTGACTTTGAGAAACTTTCATCTTACCTTGATAATTTGTAAAAAGTTGAGTCACTCTTTCTCACCTTGTGGACCATACACATCCCTTTTCCCTTCTGTGTGTTTTCATGGTCCTTCATAAGCCATAGGAGAATTTTGGAGGCTGTAAGTTATTTGTACAGTAGTTCAATGGTTTCATTTTTGTATAGGTCGATCTGTTTCTTTGAAAAAAAATTTTTGAAAGGTTTTCCATTACATTCTCAAAAACTACAGTATGTGAAAAAGCAGGTATTCATATATGGACACCTGCATCACAATCTCTGTGCCATCGGGAACAGCTCAGTTGTTTCCAGAAAATCAGGAAAGTTTCCTTGAAATAAAAACATCGAGTGATGTAAACATTCAGTACAGAATTGTGAAATCATGTAAAATGATGTCCTCTGTATTAGTGATTTAAAATTGTGATTATTCAAAATAGGAGTTATCAGTGAAAAGCCTTTCTTGTCCTCCCGTTATTTTTTTTTTTGAGTTAGAGTTGTTTAATATTATTCTGAAAATTATTAGGAAGAAACTCTAGTCCAAAAGTGAAGGTAAAATATGCATGACACACAAACACTTCTATATAAAGCCTTTTATTTTTACAGAGTTTTCTATTTAACAAGTTAAATCATTACTTTCAACTTAACACTGACAGGGTATGGGGAAAAATACTTTCTGCCTAAGTAAGGATTTATTATTATAGCAAAACAAATAATTAACCATTTTTTAACATGTATATTTTAACAAAGGATTAAAATTTCTTTTTTCAATTTTAAATTCTCCAAATTGCTCTTTGAGAGAATATAGTCATTGTAAACTTATGTAGAGTTAATTTGAACCTCCAATGGGACACATTCTTGTTTTTTTAAGGTAAAATTATAACAGAATCTAAAAGTTAAAAAAAAAAAAAAAAACATTTATGCTGTCTGTCAGGATTCTAAAACCTTTATTCCCAGCATGACTCCACACTTGTCGAAAACTTCCTGACAGATCATGAGAAAATATTACGGCATTTATTCCATCACCCACTGAATACACTTTATGTTTAAAATACACTTTCATACCCTTACTTCAACATATCCCATATTTTTATGGGAAGTGTCTTTATTGAAGATGTCTGTGTTTTTATTTTTCCACATACTCCTGTGTTGCCTATTGGAGGTTTATTCTCTTTTAATTTTTAACCAACACTACAGCAAACTGTACAAATGAATCAGCACTTGGTGGCCATTGTTCAGGATTCCATTGGTCACCTCTTTTCTGTTTTTAGCAATGCCTTCCCTCCTGCTGCTGACTTTTCCAAACAGCCCATTCTTCCATGCCCCCAAGGTCCAAATTACTATCCTGCAGAAGTGTTTGTGCCACATCCAGCTAAGTTCCCTGCTTTGGAGGAGCAGAAAGAAGACAAACCTGGCCCGTAACAGGGTAACAAATCCGGCCCATTTGTCATGGGACTGCATTGGCAGGATGACCCAGATTTTAGTGTTAAATCGCTCCACCCTGGCAAGCCTTTTGGATTCCAATGCAGAATTTCACTTTCTTTTACATGGAAAGGTTATCCATTGCCCTCATCTGGGATATACGTGGTGTCTGCAGAATTTTATAATGAAGACTCTTCACTGAGGTGGCAATCCTTTTTCATTCAATTTTAATTTTATCCTCTGCCCTTGATTCCATTGCTCTTAGGATATCTAGTTGGAAATTATATGGTTTTCCAAGTGTTCTTGTTTTGTGTGGTAATTTAGCCAAAGTATAAGTCAGCACTTTACAAAGAGGACATTTTTTATAAGAAAGAATGAATACCTCAATGTAAACTGCATGATAAAACAAAAATTTATTTCACCCCTAGAGATTATAAGGTCCACTATTTCCCAGGGAATAGAGTAATTGAAACTTTGTTATTATGTATTTCCCCTAAATATGACTGATTATTTTTCTTTACATGTGTCTGTGCCTTCTTAAATCTTTTTTATGACTGACCATATTAAATCTAATCTTACCTAAAATCCCTTTTGAAATCAACATGCTCTTTCAATCTAATATAGGTTTCAGTCCATAATTTAAAGTCCTTTCACCAGCTTTAACACAGCCATGCATTGTTCACTTTGCCCACATCATGCACTATGGGAAAAGTTATCAAAAACCTGAGAGATAAATGGAAAAATTTATTCAAGGATGGTGAGAAAAGCACCTTTGCATTGCAGTGTCAACAAATGGATTGAGAGGTGAATAATATTTTATTTATTCTTCTGGATACTCTTTTTTTATTTTAATTCTTAAAGAGCTGTTGAAAACGGTTAATAATGATTGAAGAGAAGAATGCACACCTCTGTGAATATATGACACACCAGGGAATGTACGCATTTGATAAATAAGATAGTGGTTTAATATGTATTAATAAAACAGACTTGTTTTAAAACTCGTGGGGATGTCTGAAATTGTACACCAGAGTTGAGCCATGAATAATAGGCATTAGTCATATTTTAAAGAAGCTTTGCTAATTTTTAAAAAAGGAATCACAATTCAATCATCTCCTGGAGATGTGTGTACTGGACCACTGTTAGATTTCATGTCCCTTAATTTTCTAAGGTTGAGATTTGGCTCTCGGCTTCAGCTTTTGTATGTTCATGTATGATTGATATGCATCACTAAAAATATATATTAAGTGAAAGAGGGTGCAGAGAAACAAATATGAAGCTTTTGAATTACCTATTTCCATAAAGTCAGCTTCCTTGAGTGTTGCTTCCTTATCAACGATTGTAATCTCCTAAGAATAGAAGGGAGTACGTTGCCCTCTGCGGGATGAATTTGGTCCTTGACTTTCAGAACTTTTCGTCTTGCCCTGATAACTAGTCAACAGTTGAGTAACTCTTTCTCCCCTTGTGGACCATACCCGTCCCTTTTTCCCTTCTGTGTTTTGGCATGGTCCTTCATGAGCCATAGGAGAATTTTGAAGGCTGTAAGTTATTTGTACAGTAGTACAATGGTTTCATTTTTGTATATGTCGATCTGTTTCTTTGCAAAAAATTTTTTGAAAATATTTCCAACACATTCTCAAGAATTACAATATGTCAAAAACCAGGTATTCATACATGGACACCTGCATCACAATCTCTCTGCCATCGGGAACAGCCCAATTGTGTCCATAAAATCAGGAATATTTCTTTGAAATAAAACTCCGAGTGACGTAAACATTCAGTACAGAATTGTGAAGTCATGTAAAATGATGTCCTCTGGATTATTGATTTAAAATTGTGATTATTCAAATAATGAGTCATCAGAGAGAAGCATTTCTTGTCCTCCCATTATTTTTCCTCGAGTTAGATTTGTTTAATATTATTCCAATAATTTTTAGGAAGAAACTCTAGTCCAAATTTAAGTAATAAATATATGGATGCCACAGGAACTCTTCAACTTGATGCCATTTATTTTTACAGAGTTTTCTATTTAAAGTACTAAAATCTAACCTTTCAAATTAACACTGACAGGGTATGGGGAAAAATTATTTCTGCCTAAGTAAGGATTTATTTTTATAGCAAAACAAATAAATAACCATTTTTTAAAACATATATACTTTAACAAAGGCTTAAAATTTCTTTTTTCAATTTTAAATTCTCCAAATTACTCTGTGAGAGAATATCGTCATTGTAAGCTGACGTAGAGTTAATTTTTACCTCCAATGGGGGACACATTCTTTTTTTTTTTAATGTATACTTATAACAGAAACTATAAGTTAAAAAAAAACAAAACTTTTATGCTGTCGGTCAGGATTCTCAAATCTCTATTCCCAACATGACTCCACACATGTTGGATTCTTTCTGACAGATCATGAGAAAATATTATGGCATTTTTCCACCAGCCACTGACTACACTTTACGTTAAAAATGCACTTTCATACCCTGACTTCAACATAACTGGCTAGTTTGTTGTATAGGCTTTGTCTGCAGTGCAGTCTCTTGGGTTTTAATTTTTCCCACATAATCCTGAGTTGGTGAGTGGAGTTTTCTTTCTGTTCCAATTTTCAAAAACCATCACACCACAGTGCACAAGGAAATCACAGCTTGGATTCTGTCCTCCATGATTACGTTGTTTTCCTCTTTACTGTTTTTCATAGCGCTTTATCTCTTGCTGCTCTCTTTTCCAAACAGTGTGTTCTCCATGCTCCCAAAGTCTGAATAATTAGTCTGCAAAAGGTTTTGGGCCACACCCATCTAAGGTCCCTTCTTTGATGGAGCAAAAAGAAGACAAGACTGGCCAGGAAATGCATAACGAATCCTGGCCTTTTTCTCTGGTATTGCATTGGAAGGGAGACATGGATTTTTGTGTGCCACGCTCCACCCCTGCTAGTCCTTTTGGATCCAATGCAGATGTTGGATTGTATTTTTACATGGAAAGGTTAACCATTGCCTTGCTCTGGGGTTTATGTGGTGTTTCATGACCTTTGTTGATGAAGGTTCTTCAGTGAGGTGGCAATTCTTTCTCATTATGTTCTAATTTCTTCCTCAGCCCTTGATTCCATTGCTCTTAGGATCTCTATTTGGAAATAAAATGGTTTTCCAAGAGATCTTGTTATGTGTAGTAATTTAGTTAAAGGACCTGAGCACTTTACAAAGAGGACATTTTTTTACTTAGAAAGAATGAATACCTCAAAGTAAACTGCACGATTAAATCAATATTTATTTCACCGGTCAAGATTAAAATGTCCACTGTATCATGGGGAATAAAATAATTAAAATTGGGAAGCGGCTGTGGCTCAATCAGTGGGGATCCCGTTTACCTTATGGGAGGCCCCGGGTTCGGTTCCCGGGGCCTCCTGGTGAAGGCAAGCCCGCCCGCATGGCGTGGTTAGCTGACCCAGAGAGCATGAGCAGCAAGGGGGGGATAAATGAATAAATAAATAAAATCTTTAAAAAAAATAAAATAAAATAATTAAAATTTTGTTATAATTTATTTCCCACAAATCACACTGATTATTTTCCTTTACATGTGTCAGTGCATTCTTAAAATTTTATTATGATTGATTATATTAAATCTAATCTTAGAGTCCCTTTTCAAATCAACATTCTCTTTGGAACTAATATGCGTTTCGGTTCATAATTTTAAAATAAAAATTTTCAACAGCTTTAAAAAATCCATGCAATGTTCACTTTGTCCACATGATGCACTATGGATTGAATTATCAAAAAAAATGAGAGATAAACTGAAAAAGTTGTTCAAGGACTCTAGGAAAAGCACATATGCATGACAGTGTCAACAAATATAT
Source organism: Tolypeutes matacus (assembly GCA_026826555.1). NCBI lineage: Eukaryota > Metazoa > Chordata > Mammalia > Cingulata > Chlamyphoridae > Tolypeutes > Tolypeutes matacus. Next base: position 258,526 of record JAKSZT010033014.1, read on the forward strand.
TAAGAGGTGAATAATACGATTTTTAATTTTCTGAATTCTCTTTATTTCCTATAATTCTTAAAGAGCTGTTTGAAAAATATAATAATAATTGAAAAGAAAAATGCACACCTCTGTGATTATACGAGGGAACAGGGTTGGTACACATTGGATAAGAAATATAGTGGTTTAATATGATTTAATAAAAGAGTCTTTTTTTTTTAATTTTGGGGATGTCTAAGTTTGTACACATAATTTGAGCCATGGATAATAGGCATTAGTCATGTTTTAAAGATGCTGTGTCAAATTTTTAAAAAAGGAATCACAATTCAATGTTCTGCTTTAGATATGTGTATGAGACTTCTGTTAGGGGTTTTGCCCCTATATTTTCTAATATAGATTTTTGCTCTCGGTGTCAAGTTTATGAATGTTCAGAAACGATTGATATGCATCACTAAAAATATATATTATGAGAAAGAGGGTGGGGTGGGACAAATATGAAGCTTGGAATTGCCTATTGCTCTAAAGTGTTCTTCCTTTGTGTTTCTTCATTATCAGAGTTTGTAATCTGGCATGCATAGAATGGAGGGCGGTATCCTGTGCTTGATGCTATAAGTCCTTGACATTTATGAAACTTTCTTCTTCCACATGATAACTTGTAAACAGTTGAGGCACTCTTTCTCATCTTGTGGACCTTACAGGACCCTTTTACATTTCTGGGTGTTGGCAAGGTCCTTCATAAGGCATAGGAGACACTTGGAGGCTGGGAGATATTTGAACTGTAGTTCCTCCATTTCAATTCTTATGTGTATATCTGTTTATTTGTAAGTATGATTTTGATTTATTCTTCCAATACATTTATCAAAAATTAAATTATGTCAAAAGGCCAGATATTTGTCAATAGACACCTGCGTCACAACCTCTGCTCCAAGGGCAACGGCCCAATAATGTCCAGAAAATCAACAATGGGTTTGTTGAAAAAAAATGCAGAGCCTGCTAAACATTCATTAAAGAACCCAGAAGTCATATAAGAAGAGGTCCTCTGAATTATCAATTTAAAATTGTGGTTATTCAAAATGAAGGATCAGTGAGAAACATTTCTTGTGCTCCCATTATTTTTCTGTCATTTAGAGTAGTGTAATATTATTCTTATAATTATTAGGAAGAAAATCTAGTCAAAAATTTAAGGCAAAATATGTATTCCAGAGGAGCTCTCTATTTGTAGCATTTTATTTTACAGAGTTTACACTTTAAAAGGTCTAAAGTCTTCCCTTTCCAATTAACATTGACAGGGTATGGGGAAAATTCTTCTTTCCTATGTACAGTTCGATTTATATTGCAAAATATATAAATAACCATTCTTTAAAATGTTTGTTTTAATGAAGACTTAAAATTTATTTTTTTTTATTTTAAATACTCCAAATTAGTCTATAAGAGTACACCATCATTCTCATCAGAATTATATTTAGTTTTCACCTCCAATTGGACACAACCTTGTTTTCCTTAATATATATTTCTAACAGAAAGTATAGATTTAAAAGAAACCAAACTTTTACACTGTCACTCAGGATACTCAAACCTCTATCCCCCAGAATGACACCACATGTGTTGGAATCTTTCTGACAGATCTTGAGAAAATATTATGGCATTTTTCCTCTAGTCACTGAACATAATTTATGTTTAAAATTCACTTTCATACATTTCTTCAACATATCTGGCTAGCTGGTGGTATTGGCAGTGTCTGTATTGAAGATTCTTGTGATTTCATTTTTTCCACATTCTCCTGAGGTGGATAGAGGAGTTTACTTTCTTTCACAATTTTCAGAGAACCCCTATACCACACTGAACATGGAAATCCGAGTTTGGAATCTTTCTTCCAGGATTCCATTGTTCTCCTCTTTTCTGTTTTTAGCATTGCCATCTCTACTTCTGCTATCTTCTCCAAACATCCCTTTCTCCCTGCCCACAAGGTCCAAATAATTATACTGAAAAAGTATTGGTGACACACAATGCTTTGGTCCCTGCTTTGGAAGAGCAGAAAGAAGACAAGACTTGTCAGTAACCAGGAAATAAATCCTGTCCATTTTTCCTAGGACTGCATTGGCAGGATGACCAGGAATTTTGTGTGCCACACTCCCCCCCCTGCGAGCCCTTTTGGAATCCATTGGTGAAGTACGATTTTACTTTACATGCAAAGGTTTCCCATTGCCCTGATGTAGTATATATGTGGTGTTTGGTGGCCTTGGATAAGGAAGGTCTTCCTTGGGGTGGCAATATTTTCTCATTCTAATCAAATATCTTCCTCTGCATTTGATTCCATTGCTCTGAGTATCTCTAGTTGGAAATAATATGGTTTTCCGAGGGATCATATTATGTTTGGTAATTTAGGCAAAGGACATGTGAGCACTTTCAAAGGGGATGATTTTTACTCAGAAGGAATGAATGCCTCAATGCAAACTGCACGATGAAACAAAAATTTATTTCACCCCTTGAAATTTTAACTTCCACAATTTCATGGGGAATAAAATAAATAAAAAAATTTAATAATTTATTTCCCTAAAATCAGACTGATTATTTTCCTTTACATGTGCCTGTGCCTCCTTAAGTCTTTATTAAGATTGATTATATTAAATCAAATTTTACCTAAATTCCCTTTTCAAATCAACATTCTCTTTCAATCTAATATATGTTTCCATTCATAATTTTAAAATAAATCTTTTAATTAGCTTAAAAAATCCATGCATTGGGAGACGGACGTGGCTCAAAGGTTCAGCGTCTGTCTACCATATGGAGAGACCAGGGTTCGATCCCCGGTACCTCCCGGTAAAAAAAAAAAAAAAAATCCATGCATTTTTCACTTTGTCCATATGAAGCACTATGGGATGAGTTATAAAGGTAAATGAGAGAGAAACAGAAAAAGTTGTTAAAGGATGCTGAGAAAAGCACCTTTGCATGGCAGTGTCAACAAATTGATTGAGAGCTGAATAATATTTTCTTTACTGTTCTGGATTCTATTTATTTATTATAATTATTAAAGAGCCTTTGAAAACGTTTAGTAATGATTGAAGAGAAGAATGCGCACCACTGTGATTATATGAAGGACCAGGGAATGTACACATTGGATAAGAAAGGTATTGGTTTAATATGTTTTGGAAAACAGATTTGTTTTAATAATCGTGATTATGTCTGGAACTGTACAACCAGTTAAGCCATGGATACTAGGCATTAGTCATTTTTTAAAGATGTTCTTGCCAATTTTTTCAAAGTGAATCACAATTCAAGGTACTGCTGGAGATGTGTGTATGGGACAACTGTTAGGTGTTATGCCCCTTTATTTTCTTATGATGAGATTTCTAATCTCAGCGTCATGTTTATATATGCTTATGTATTATTGACATGCATCACTAAAAATATATATTAAGGGAAAGTGGGGAAGAGAGACAAATATGAAGCTTTGGAATTACCTATTTCTCTAAAGTGGATTCCTTTTGTGTTTCTTCAGTATGGAGGCTCTAATCTGGCATACATAGAGTGGACATTTTATTCTTGACTGGTGAAAGATATATTTGTTTAATCGTGCAGTTTACTTTGAGGCATTCATTCTTTCGAAGTAAAAAATGTCCACTTTGTAAAGTGCCTACACATCCTTTGCTAAATTACCACACATAACAAGATCTATTAGAAAACAATATTATTTCCAAATAGAGATCCTTAAACCAATGTAATCAAGGGCAGAGGAAGTAATTAGAAAATTGATTTTTATAAACCATTCCTCTTCTACATGATATCTTGTAAACAGTCTAGTCACTGTTTCTAACCTTGGGACCTTACAAGTCCTTTTTGCATTTCTGGGTGTTGGCAAGGTCCTTCATAAGGTAGAAGAGAAATTTGGACTCTGGGAGCTAGTTTTACTCTAGTTCCTTGGTTTCATTTGTGTATATCTGGATATGTTTCTTGGTAAGAATGATTTTGATTTTTTTCCCAATCATTCTCAAAAATTACAAAAAGACAAAAGAGCTGCTATTTGTATATGGACACCTGCATCACAATCTCTGCACCATCAGCAACAGCCCAATAATGTCTTGAAAATCAGGAATGGTTTCCAAGAAAAAAAATTCAGTACCTTGTAAACATTCAAAAACACACATGAACTCATATAAAAAGAGGTCCTCTGAATTATCTTTTCAAATTTGTGATTATTCCAAAAAGGAGAATCAGTGAGAAACACTTCTTGTGCTCCCATTATTTTTCTGCCAGTTAGAGTACTTTAAAATTATTCCAAGAAATAATAGGAAGAAAATGTAGTCCAAAATTTTATGTAAAATATGCATTCCACAGGAACTCTTCTATCTGTGGTTGTTTTTTTTTTTTTTTTTAACAGAGTTTACTATTTAAAAGGGCTAAACACTTTCCTTTCCAATTAACATTGACAGGGTAGGGGAAAAATTCATTTTGCCTAAGTAAAGATTGATTTATATACACTAATATATAATTAACCATTCTCTTAATATGTATGTTTTAATAAAGTCTTAAATTTATTTTTTGTGTGTCTTTTAAATACTCGCAATTCCTCTATGAGAGAACACTGTCATTATATTCTGACTTATTGCTAATTTTCACGTCCAATTGGTCACATTCTTGTTTTCCTTAATATATATTTATAATAGAATCTATAAATTAAAAAAAAAAAAACTGTTATGCAGTGGGTCAGAATTGTCAAACCTCTATTCCTAGCATGTTTCCACATGTGTTTTAAACTTTCTGACAGATCATGAGTTAATATTTTTGCATTTTTTTCCACCAGCCACTGACTATATTTTATTTTTAAAATACACTTTCATACCCTGACTTCAACATATATGGATAGTTGTTTTTATCGGAAGTGTCTTTATTGAAGATGCTTGAGTTTTAATTTTTCCACATACTCCTGAGTGGACTATTGGAAGTTTCTTTCTATTTTAATTTTCAACCAACACTGGAGCACACTGCACATGTGGTTGCCATTGTTCAGGGTTCCATTTTTCACCTCTTTTCTGTTTTTAGGAATGCATTCTCTCCTGCTGCTGTCTTTTCCAAACAGCCCATTTTCCATGCCCCCAAGGTAAAAATTATTATCCTGCAGAAGTGTTTGTGCTGTATCCAGCTCTGGTCCCTGCTTTGGAGGAGCAGAAGGAAGACAAGCCTGGCCAGTAACAGGGAAAAAATCCTGCTCATTAGTCATGGGACTGCATTGGCAGGATCACCAGGATTTTAGTGTAAAAACGCTTCACCCCTGAGAGCCCCTTTGGAATCCAATGCAGAACTTTGAATTCATTTTACATGGAAAGGTTATCCATTGCCCTGATCTGGGTTATATGTGGTGTTTTGTGAACTTTGATGATGTACGCTCTTCATTGAGACGGCAATATTTCTCATTATTTTCTAATTTCTTCCTCTGCTCTTGATTCCAATTCTCTTTGGATCTCTATTTGGAAATTAGATGTTTTACCAAGAGATCTTTTTATGTGTGGTAATTTCGGCAGAGGACGTGTGAGCACTTTACAAAGAGGACATTTTTTTTACTTATAAAGAATGAATGCGGGAATCGACTGTGGCTCAGTCTGTAGGGCTCACGTTTACCATATGGGAGGAAGCGGGTTCGGGCCCTAGTCCTCCTGGTGAATGCAAGCCCAACCACCCGGCTTTGTTAGCTGACCCAGCGAGCGCAAGCAGCAAGGGGGGGATAAATGAATAAATAAATAAAAATCTTAAAAAAATTAAATAAAAAAAAGAATGAATGCCTCAAAGTAAACTTTACGATTAAACAAATATTTATTTCACCGGTCGAGATTAAGTTATCCACTATATCATGGGGAATAAAATAATTAAAATTTTGTTATAATTTATTTCAAATAAATCAGACTGATTATTTTCCTTTACATGTGTCAGTGCATTTTTAAAATATTATAAAGATTGATTATATTAAATCTAATCTTACCTAGAGTCCCTTTTCAAATCAACATTCTCTTTGGAACTAATATACGTTTCAGTTGATAATTTTAAAATAAAATTTTCAACAGCTTTAAAAAATCCATGCAATGTTCACTTTGTCCTCATGATGCACTTTGGGTTGAATTATCAAAAAAACTGATAGATAAACGGTAAAACTTGTTCAAGGACTGTAAGAAAAGCACATATGCATGTCAGTGTCAACTAATGGATTAAGAGGAGAATAATATGTTTTTTAATTTTCTGTATTCTCTTTATTCATTATAATTCTTAAAGAGCTATTGAAAACATTTAATAATTATTGAAGAGAAGAATGCACACCTCTCTGATTATACAAAGGACCAGGGATGGCACACATTGGATAAGTAATATAGTTGTTTATTAGGATTTAATAAAAGAGCCTTTTTTTTTTAATTGTGGGGATGTCTGGGATTGTACACATAATTTGAGCCATGGATAATAGGCATTAGTCATGTTTTAAAGAGGCTCTGGCCAATTTTTAAAAAAGGAATCACAATTCAAGGTTCTACTCGAGATATGTGTATGAGGCTACTGTTAGGAGTTTTGCCCCTATATTTTCTAAGGCTGAGATTTCTGCTCTCGGTGTCAGGTTTACGTATGTTCAGAAAAGATTGATATGCATCACTAAATATATATATTATGAGAAAGAGGGTGGGGAGGGACAAATATGGAGCTTGGAATTACCTATTTCTCTAAAGTGGTCTTCCTTTGTGTTTCCTCATTATCAGTGGTTGTAATCTGGCATGCATAGTATGGAGGGCAGTACCCTCTGCTTGATGCAATAGGTCCTTGACTTTTATGAACAATTCCTCTTCCACATGATTACTTGTAAACATTTGAGGCATTCTTGCTCACCATGTAGACCTTACAGATCCCTTTTGCACTTCTGTGTATTGGCAAGATCCGTCATAAGCCTTAGGTGACATTTGGAGGATGGGAGATACTTGTACTGCAGTTCCTTGGTTTCAATTCTTAAGTGTAGATCTGTTTCTTTGTAAGAATGATTTTGATTTTTTCTTCCAAAACATTTATCAAAAATTAAAATATGTCAAAAGACCAGGTATTTGTCTATAGACACCTGCTTCACAATCTCAGCTCCAAGGGCAACAGCCCAATGATGTCCAGAAAATCAGCAATGGGTTCCTTGAAAAAAAAGCAGAGCCTGATAAACATTCAGGAACGAATCCTGAGGTCATGTAAAAAGAGGTCCTCTGAATTATTGATTTAAAATTGTAGTTATTCAAAACAAAGAATCATTGATAAACATTTCTTGTGCTCCCATTATTTTTCTGCCATTTAGAGTAGTGTATTATTATTCCAATAACTATTGGGAAGAAAATCTAGTAAAAAAATTAAGGTAAAATATGCATTCCACCGGAGCTCTCTATTTGTAGCATTTTATTTTACAGAGCCTCTTTAAAAGGGCTAAAGTCTTTCCTTTCCAATTAACATTGACAGGGTATGGGGAAAAATTCTTATTTCTTATGTACAGGTTGATTTATATACCAAAACATAGTAATAATAATTCTTTAAAATGTTTGTTTTAACAAAGACTTAAAATTTATTTTTTTTAATTTTAAATACTCCAAATTAGTCTATGAGAGAACACCGTCATTCTAATCAGACTTATATCTAGTTTACACCTACAATTGGACACAATCTTGTTTTCCTTAATATATATTTCTAACAGAATCTATAAATTAAAAAAAAAAAAAAAAACCTTTTACACAGTCAGTCAGGATACTCAAACCTCTATCCCCCAGTATGACACCACATGTGTTGGAATCTTTCTGACAGATCATGAGAAAATATTATGGCATTTTTCCACTAGCCACTGACCATACTTTATGTTTAAAATTCACTTTCATACACTTTTTCAACATATCTGGCTAGTTGGTGGTATTGGCAGTGTGTGTATTGAAGATTCTTGTGATTTCATTTTTTCCACCTTCTCCTGAGGTGGCTAGAGGAGTTTTCTTTCTTTCACAATTTTCAAAGAAGCCCCATACCACACTGCACAAGGAAATCTGTGTTTGGGTTCTTTCCTCCAGGATTCCATTGTTCTCATCTTTTCTGTTTTTAGCAGTGCCATCTCTCCTGCTGCTGTCCTCTCCAAATGTCCCTTTTTCCCTGCCCACAAGGTCCAAATAATTAGACTGAAAAAAGGTTGGTGACACAGAACTCTATGATCCCTTCTTTGGAACAGCAAAAAGTAGACAAGACTGGCTAATAACTGGCAAATGAATCCTGTCCATTTTTCCAGGGGACTGCATTGGCAGGATGACCAGGAATTTGGTGTGCTACACTGCCCCCACTGAGAGACATTTTGGAATCTATTGCTGATGTACGATATTATTTTACATGCAAAGTTTTCCATTGCCCTGATGTAGTATATATATGGTGTTTGGTGGACTTTGATATTGAAGGCTCTTCATTGAAATGGCAATACTTTCTCATTATATTTTAATTTCTTCCTCTGCCTTTTATTCCATTGCTCTAAGTATCTCTAGTTGGAAATAAAATGGTTTTCCAAGGGATCCTGTTATTTTGGTAATTTAGGCTAAGGACGTGTGAGCATTTTACAAAGGGGGGGGTTTACTCAGAAAGAATGAATGCCTCAATGCAAACTGCATGATGATACAAAAATTTATTTCACCCCTTGAGATTATAATTTCCACAATTTCATGGGGAATAAAATATTTAAATATTTTTAATGATTTATTTCCCTAAAATCAGACTGATTATTTTCCTTTACATGTGCCTGGGCCTCCTTAAATCTTTATTAAGATTGATTATATTAAATCTAATTTTACCTAAAATCCCATTTCATATCAACATTCTCTTTTAATCTAATATACATTCCCATTCATAATTTTAAAATAAAGTCTTTTCAATAGCTTTTAAAAAGCCATGCATTTTTCACTTTGTCCACATGTTGCACTATGGATGAGTTATTAAGATAACTAATAGAGAAACAGAAAAAGATGTTCAAGGATGCTGAGAAAAGCACCTTTGCATGGCAGTGTCAACAAATGGATTGAGAGCTGAATAATATATTATTTTCTGTTCAGGATTCTGTTTATTTATTATAATTCTTAAAGAGCTGTTGAAAATGTTTAGTAATGATTGAAGAGAATAATGCGCACCACTGTGATTATATGAAGGACCAGGGAATGTACAGATTGGATAAGAAAGATAGTGGTTTAATATGTATTAATAAACCAGATTTGTTTTAATAATCATTGGAATGTCTGGAACTGTACACAGAGTTAAGTCATGGATACTAGGTATTAGTCATGTTTTAAAGATGCTCTTGTCAATTTGTTAAAAGTGAATCACAATTCAAGTTTCTGCTGGAGATGTGTGTATGGGACGACACTTAGGTGTTATTCCCCTTTATTTTTTTATGAAGAGTTTTCTACTCTCGGTGTTAGGTTTATATATGTTCATGTATGATTGACATGCATCACTAAAATATATATATTAAGTGAAAGCAGGGGGAGAAAGACAGATATGAACTTTGGAATTACCTATTTCTCTAAAGCGGACTTCCTTTTGTGTTTCTTCTGTATGGAGGCTCTAATCTGGCATACAGAGAGTGGACATTTTATTCTTGACCGGTGAAATAAATATTTGTTTAATCGTGCAGTTTACTTTGAGGCATTCATTCTTTCTAAGTAAAAAATGTCCACTTTGTAAAGTGCTCACACGTCCTTTCACTAAATTACCACTCATAACAAGATCTCTTGGAAAACCATATTATTTCCAAATACAGATTCTAAGAGCAATGGAATCAAGGGCAAGGAAGGAATTAGAACATTGATTTTTATGAACCATTCCTCTTCTGCATGATATCTTGTAAACAGTTGAGTCACTCTTTCTCACCTTGTGGACCTTACCGGTCCCTTTTACATTTCTTGGTGTTGGTAAAACTTCATAGTTATTCCAAAAAAGAGAATCATTGAGAAACATTTCTTCTGTTCCCATTATTTTTCTGCTAGTGAGAGTAGTTTAAAATTATTCCAATAAATAATAGGAAGAAAATGTAGTCCAAAATTTTATGTAAAATATGCATTCCACAGGATCTCTTCTCTCTGTGTTCTTTATTTTTACAGATTTTACTATTTAAAAGGGCTAAAGGCTGTCCTTTCCTATTGTCATTGACAAGGTAGTGGAAAAATTCATTTTGCCTATGAAAATATTGGTTTATATACCATAATATATAATTAGCCATTCTTTTAAAATGTATGTTTTAATGAAGTCTTAAATTCATTTTTTTGTATTTTAAATACTCCCAATTACTCTATGAGAGAGCAACGTCATTCTATTCTGACATATTGCTAATTTTCATGTCCAATTGGTCACATTCTTGTTTTCCTTAATTTATATTTATAATAGAATCAATAAATTAAAAAAAAAACCAAACATTTATGCAGCCGGTCAGAATTGTCAAACCTCTATTCCCAGCATGTTTCCACATGTGTTTTAAACTTTCTGAAAGATCATGAGTAAATATTTTTGTATATTTTTCCACCTGCCACTGACTATATTTTATGTTTAAAATACACTTTCATACCCTGACTTCAACATATCTGGATAGATGTTTTTATGGGAAGTGTCTTTATTGAAGACGCTTGGGTTTTAATTTTTCCACATACTCCTGTGTTGCCTATTGGTGGTTTCCTTCTATTTTAATTTTCAACCAGCACTCCAGCACACTGTACAGATCAATCAGCACTTGGTTGTTATTGTTCAGGATTCCTTTGTTCACCTCTTTTCTGTTTTTAGCAATGCCTTCTCTCCTGCTGCTGTCTTTTCCAAAGAGCCCATTCTTCCATGCCCCCAAGTTCGAAATTATTATCCTACAGAAGTGTTTGTGCTGTATCCAGCTAAGGTGCCTGCTTTGGAGAAACAGAAAGAAGAAAAGCCTGGTCAGTAACAGGGAAACAAAGCCTGGCCAATTGTCAAGGGACTGCATTTGCAGGATGACCAGGATTTTAGTGTTAAAATGATCCACCCCTGCGAGCCTTATGGAATCCAATGCAGAATTTCGATTTCATTTTACATGGAACGGTTATCCACTGCCCTGATCTAGGATGTACCTGGTGTCTGGTGACCTTTTGAAATGAAGACTCTTCACTGAGATGGCAATCCTTTCTCATTCTATTCTAATTTTTTCTTCTGCCCTTGATTCATTGCTCTTAGTCCTCTGGTAGGAAATTATATGGCTTTCCAAGTGATCTGGTCATGTGTTGTAATTTAGCCCAAGTATAAGTGAGCACTTTACAAAGAGGACATTTTTTCCTAGGAAAGATGAATCCCTCAATGTAATTTGCATGATAAAACAAAAATTTATTTCACCCCTAGAGATTATAAGGTCCACTGTTTCCCGGGTATAGAATAATTAAAATTTTGTTATTATTCATTTCCCCTAAATATGACTGATTATTTTCCTTTCCATGTGTCTGTGCCTTCTTAAATATTTATTATGACTGATCATATTAAATCTAATCTTACCTAAAATCCCTTTTCAAATCAACATTCACTTTCAATCCAATATACTTTTCAGTCAATAATTTAAAGTCCTTTCAAAAGTTTTAACACAGCCATGAATTGTTCACTTTGCCCACATCATGCACTCTGGGATGAGTCATCAAAAAAACTGAGAGATACACGGAAAACTTTAATCGAGGATGGTGAGAAAAGCACCTTTGCATGGCAGTGTCAACAAATGGATTGAGAGGTGAATAATATATTATTTATGATTCTGGATTCTCTTTATTTATTTTAATACTTAAAGAGCTGTTGAAAACATTTAATAATGATTGAAGAAAAGAATACACACTTCTGTGAATATATGACGCACCAGGGAATGTACGCATTTGATAAGTAAGATAGTGGTTTAATATGTATTAATAAAACAGACTTGATTTAAAAGTCGTGGGGATGTCTGAAATTGTACACCCGAGTTGAGCCATGAAAAATAGGCCTTATTCATATTTTATAAATTCTTTGGACAATTTTTAAAGAAGGAATCACATTTCAACGATCTCCTGGAGATGTGTGTACTGACCACTGTTAGTTTTCATGCCCATTAATTTTCTAAGGTTGAGATTTTGGCTCGCCTTCAGCATTTGTATGTTCCTGAATGATTTATATTCATCACTAAAATATATATTAAGTGAAAGAGGGTGCGGAGAAACAAATATGAAGCTTTTGAATTACTTATTTCCCTAAATTCAGCTTCCTTTAGTGTTGCTTCATTATCAGAAGATTATAATCTACCAAGCATAGAATGGAGTACGGTGCCCTCTGCTGGATGAATTTGGTCCCTGACTTTCAGATCCTTTCGTCTTACCCTGATAACCTGTAAATTGTCGAGTCACTCTTTCTCACCTTGTGGACCATACACGTCACTTTTTCCTTTCTGTGTGTTGGCATTGTACTTCATAAGCCATAGGAGAACTTTGGAGGTTGTAAGTTATTTGTACACTAGTTCAATGGTTTCATATTTGTATATGTCCATCTGTTTCTTTGCAAAAAATTTTTTGAAAATATTTCCAATACATTCTCAAAATTTACAATATGTCAAGAGCAGGTATTCATATATGGACACCTGCATCACAATCTCTCTGCCATCGGGAACAGCAAAATTGTGTCCAGAAAATCAGGAATATTTCCTTGAAAGAAATCCCCGAGTGATGTAAACATTCAGTACAGAATTGGAAGTCATGTAAAATGATGTCCTGTGGATTATTGATTTAAAATTGTGATTATTCATAAAAGGAGTCATCAGTGAGAAGCATTTCTTCCCCTCCCATTATTTTTCCTCGAATTAGAGTTGTTTAATATTCCAATATTTATTAGGAAGAAGCTCTGGTCCAAAAGTTAAGTTAAAATATGATGCCACAGGAACTCTTCTATTTGAAGCCTTTTATTTTCCCAGAGTTTTCTATTTACCGAGTTTTCTATTTACAGAGTTTTTTATTTATTTTTATTTTTTTTTTGAGTTGTGTAGCCCTTTATTAGCAACTAAAATAGAAGGTATCTGTTGTACAACATGGGTAGTAATTGTCTATAACTGGAGATTTATTAGAATCTAATACAGATAATTTATAAATGCAATTTCTTTATTAAAAAGCTTCCACCCTTCTTTGTTTGTGTACAATTTGCAAAACTATTCTCCAAGCAGAATATATGTGCACAAGTCTGCAAAGAGTGCAAATTTAGGATATGGTAAATGCTTTACAGGTTACTTTCAAAAATCTGTCTGCCACAACTGGGCCTTTACATTGTCATCTTTTTTGATGAAAATATTTTGATGCCGGCCTTCCTTCCACTGCCCTAAACAATAAAGCATTTTTTTAATGAGTTGAAAATAAGGAAGGACTACACCTACTAGAAAAGAAGAGAAGAAAGTTCTATTAGTTTGAGGTTTCAGAATCCCCCAAAACCAGGAACAGTATCTTTGTAAGGGGTAGGCTGGGACCCAGACAGAGTATGAGTATGTGCAGGTGGCATCCCTGAGGATTCAGAACTTCAGTGGACCGTGAGTGCTCCAGCTGCGTAACTCACTGAACTGTCTTGCCAGTTTCTACACTGGCTTGACTGGGCATAATTCAAAAAGGAAAAGCTCATATTCATTCCATTCTTCTGGAGCTCTGTGATAGCATTTAATAACACCCCAATGGGATGTCTTCCACATATTGTATTATGGTATTTCTTCAAGTAATTACTAAAAGATACAGGGTCTAACTGTTCTATAATACTCATACCCATTTTATCTTTCAAATTAACACTGAGTGGGTATGGGGAAAAATTCTTTCTGCCTAAGTATGGATTTATTTTTATAGCAAAACAAATAATTAACCACTTTTTTTAACATGTATACTTTAATAAAGTCTCAAAATTTCTTTTTTCAATTTTAAATTCTCTAAATTGCTCTATGAGAGAATACCGTCATTGTGAGCTGATGTAGAGTTAATTTTCACCTCCAATGGGACACATACTTGTTTTTTTTTAAGGTATAATTATAATAGAATCTATAAGTTAAAAAAAAAAAAAACTTTTATGCTGTCGGTCAGGATTTTCAAAGCTCTATTCCCAGCATGATTCCACACATGTCAGATTCTTTCTGACAGATTATGAGAAAATATGGCATTTTTCCACTAGCCACTGACCATAATTTATGTTTAAAATTCACTTTCTTACACTTCTTCAACATATCTGAATAGTTGGTGGCATTGGCAGTGTCTGCTTTGAAGATTCTTGTGATTTCATTTTTTCCACATTCTCCTGAGGTGGCTAGAGGAGTTATCTTTCTTTCACAATTTTCGAAGAAGCACCATACCACACTGCACAAGGAAACCCGGGTTTGGATTCTTTCCTCCAGGATTCAATTGTTCTCCTCTTTTCTGTTTTTAGCAGTGCCATCTCTCCTGCTGCTGTCTTCTCCAAACATCCCTTTCTCCCTGCCCACAAGGTCCAAATAATTAGACTGAAAAATTGTTGGTGACACACAATGCTATGGTCCCTGCTTTGGAAGAGCAGAAAAAGACAGACGGCCAATAACCGGGAAATGAATCCTGTGCATTTTTCCTGGGACTGCATTGGAAGGATGACTAAGAATTTAGTGTGCCACACTCCCCCCCCCTGCGAACCCTTTTGGAATCCATTGTTGAAGTACGATTTTATTTTACATGCAAAGGTTTCCCATTGCCTTGATGTACTATATATGTGGTGTTTGGTGGCTATTGATAATGAAAGCTCTTCTTTAAGATGGCAATACTTTCTCATTCTATTCTAATTTCTTCCTCTGCCTTTGATTCCATTGCTCTGAGTATCTCTAGTTGAAACTAATATGGTTTTCTAGGGATCCTGTTATGTTTGACAATTTAGGCAAAGGACGTGTGAGTATTTTATAAAGGGGATGTTTTTCACTCAGAAAGAATGAATGCCTCAATGCAAACTGCACGATGAAATAAAAACTTATTTCACCCCTTGAGATTATAATTTCAACAATTTCATGGGTAATAAAATAATTAAAAATTTTTAATAATTTATTTCCCTAAAATCATACTGATTATTTTCCTTTATAAGCGCCTGTGCCTCATTAAAATTTTATTAAGACTGATTATATGAAATCTAATTTTACCTAAAATCCCTTTTAAAATCAACATTCTCTTTCCATCTAATATACATTTCCATTCATAATTTTAAATTAAAGTCTTTTCAATAGCTTTAAAAAAGCTATGCATTTTTCACTTTGTCCACATGGTGCACTATGAGATGAGTTATTAAGATAACTGAGAGAGAAACGGAAAAATTTGTTCAAGGATGCTGAGAAAGGCACCTTTGCATGGTAGTGTCAACAAATGGATTGAGAGCTGAATAATATTTTATTTACTGTTCTGGATTCTGTTTATTTATTATAATTCTTAAAGAGCTGTTGAAAACGTTTAATAATGATTGAGGAGGAGAATGCGCACCACTGTGATTATATGAAGGACCAGGGAATGTACACATTGGATAAGAAAGATAGTGGTTTAATATGTATTAATAAAACAGATTTGTTTTAATAATCGTGAGTATGTCTCGAACTGTACACCCAGTTAAGCCAATGATACTAGGCATTAGTCATGTTTTCAAGATGTTCTTGCCAATTTTTAAATGAGAATCGCAATTCAAGTTTCTGCTAGAGATGTGTGTATGGGACGACTGTTAGGTATTATGCCCCTTTATTTTCTTATGATGAGACTTCTACTCTCGGCGTCAGGTTTATATATGTTCATGTATGATTGACATGCATCACTAAAAATATATATTAAGGGAAAGCAGGGTGAGAGAGACAAATATGAAGCTTTGGAATTACCTATTTCTCTAAAGTGGACTTCCTCTTGTGTTTCTTCTGAATGGAGACTGTAATCAGGCATGAATAGAGTGGACATTTTATTCTTGACTGGTGAAATATGTATTTGTTTAATCGTGCATTTCACTTTGAGGCATTCTTTCTTTCTAAGTGAAAAATGTCCTCTTTGTAAAGTGCTTACAAGTCTTTTGCCTAAATTACCACACATAACAAGATCTCTTGGAAAACCATATTATTTCCAAATAGAGATCCTAAGAGCAATGGATTCAAGGGCAGAGGAAGAAACTAGAACATTGTTTTTATGAACCATTCCTGTTCTACATGATATATCGAATACAGTCGAGTCACTCTTTCCACCTTGGGACTTTAGAGGTCCCTTTTGCATTTCTGGGTGTTGGCAGGATCCTTCATAAGCCAGAAAAGTTATTTGGACGCTGGGAGCTAGTTTTACTCTAGTTCCTTGGTTTCATTTGTGTATATGTGGATATGTTCTTGGTAAGAATGATTTTGATTTTTTTCCCAATAAATCTCAAAAATCACAATATGACAAAAGAGCAGCAATTTGTATATGGACACCTGCATCACAATCTCTGCATTCAGCAACAGCCCAATAATGCATTGAAAATCAGGAATGGTTTCCTTGAAAAAAAATCCAGGACTTTGTAAATATTCAATAAACAATCATGAAGTCATGTAAAAAGAGTTCCTCTGAATTATCTATTCAAAATTGTGATTATTCCAAAAAGGAGAATCAGTGAGAAACATTTCTTGTGCTCCCATTATTTTTCTGCCAGTTAGAGTAGTTTAAAATTATTCCAATAAATAATAGGAACAAAATGTTGTCCAAAATTTTATGTAAAATATGCATTCCACAGGAACACTTCTTTCTGTCACCTTTTATTTTACAGAGTTGACTATTTGAAAGGTCTAAAGACTTTCCTTTCCTATTAACATTGACAGGGTAGGGGAAAAATTCATTTTGCCTAAGTAAAGATTGATTTATATATCATAATATATAATTAACCATTCTTTTAAAATGTATGTTTTAATGAAGTCTTAAATTAATTTTTTTGTATTTTAAATACTCCCAATTACTCTATGAGAGAACACCGTCATTCTATTCTGACTTATTGCTAATTTTCACGTTCAATTGGTCACATTCTTGTTTTCCTTAATATATATTTATAATAGAATCTATAAATTTAAAAAAAAAAATTTATGCAATCGGTCAGAATTGTCAAACCTCTATTCCTAGCATGTCTCCACATGTGTTTTAAACTTTCTGAAAGATCATGAGTAATTATTTTTGCATATTTTTTCCACCAGCCACTGACTGTATTTTATGTTTAAAATTCACTTTCATATCCTGACTTCAACATATCTGGATAGTTGTATTTATGGGAAGTATCTTTATTGAAGATGCATGAGTTATAATTTTTCCACATACTCCTGTGTGGCCTATTGGAGGTTTCTTTCTATTTTAATTTTCAACCAGCACTGGAGCACAATTTACAGATGGTTGCCATTGTTCAGGGTTCCATTTCTCACCTCTTTCCTGTTTTAGCTATGCCTTCTCTCCTGCTGCTGTCTTTTCCAAACCCCCATGGTCCAAATTATTAACCAGCAGAAATGTTTGTGCTGCATCCAGCTCAGGTCCCTGCTTTGGAGGAGCAGAAAGAAGACAAGCCTGGCCAGTAACAGGGAAACAAATACTGGCCATTAGTCATGGGTTTGCATTGGCAGGATTACCAGGATTTTAGTGTAAAAACGCTCAACCCCTGCTATCCCTTTTGGAATCCAATGTAGAACTTTGATTTCATTTTACATGGAAAGGTTATCCATTGCCCTGATCTGGAGAATATGTGGGGCTTGGTGAACTTTGATGATGAAGGCTTTTCATTGAGATGGCAATACTTTCTCATTATGTTCTAATTTCTTTCTATGCCCTTAAATCCATTGCTCTTAGGATCTCTATTTGGAAATTAGACGTTTTCCAAGAGATCTTGCTTTGTGTGGTAATTTTGGCAAAGGACATGTGAGCACTTTACAAAGAGGACAGTTTTTACTTAGAACGAATGAATGCCTCAAAGTAAACTGCATGATTAAACAAATATTTATTTCACCAGTCAAGATTAAAATATCCACTATACCATGGGGAATAAAATAATTAAAAATTTGTTATAAATTATTTCACATAAATCAGACTGATTATTTTCCTTTACACATGTCGGTGCATTCTTAAAATTTTATTATGATTGATTATATTAAATCTAATCTTACCTAGAATCCCTTAATAAATCAACATTCTCTTTGGAACTAATGCGTTTCATGTGATAATTTTTAAAAAAAATTCAAAACCTTTAGAAAATCCATGCAATGTTCACTTTGTCCACATGATGCAGTATGGGTTAAATTATCAAAAAAACTGATAGATAAATGGAAATAGTTGTTCTAGGACGGTAAGAAAAGCATATATGCATGTCAGTGTCAAATAATGGATTCAGAGTTGATTAAATGTTTTTTAATTTTCTGTATTCTCTTTATTTATTGTAATTCTTAAAGAGCTGTTGAAAACATTTAATAATGATTGAAGAGAAGAATGCACACCTCTGTGATTGTACAATGGACCACGGATGGCACACATTGGATAAGTAATATAGTGGTTTAATATGATTGAATAAAAGAGCCTTTTTTTTTATTGCGGGGATGTCTGGGATTGTACACTTAATTTTTGCCATGGATAATAGGCATTAGTAATGTTTTAAAGATGATCTGGCCAATTTTTAAAAAAGGAATCACAATTCAAGGTTCTGCTGGTGATATGTGTATGAGACTACTGTTAGGTGTTTTGCCCCTATATTTTCTAAGGTTGAGATTTCTACTCTCAGTGTCAGGTTTATTTATGTTCAGGAACGATTGATATGCATCACTAAAAATATATATTATGAGAAAGAGGGTGGGGAGGGACAAATATGAATCTTGGATTTGCATATTGCTCTAATGTGGTCTTCCTTTTGTGTTTCTTCAGTGTCAGGTTGTAATCTGGCATGCATTGAATGGAGGGCGGTACCCTGTGCTTGATGCAATAGGTCCTTGACTTTCATGAATCATGCCTCTTCCACATGATAATTTGTAAACAGTTTAGGCCCTCTTTCTAACCTTGTGGACCTTACAGTTCCCTTTTGCACTTTTGGGTGTTGGCAAGGTCCTTCATAAGGCATAAGAGAAATTTGGACTCTGGGAGCTATTTTTACTCTAGTTCCTTTGTTTCATTTGTGTATATGTGGATCTGTTTCTTGGTAAGAATGATTTTTATTTTTTTCCCAACAATTCTCAAAAATTACAATATGATAAAATAGCAGCTATTTGTATATGGACACCTGCATCACAATCTGCACAATATGCACCAGCCCAATAATGTCTTGAAAATCAGGAATGGTTTCCTTGAAAAAAAAATCCTGAGCTTTGTAGACATGCAGTAAAGAATCGTGAAGTCATGTAAAAAGAGTTCCTCTGAATTATCTATTTAAAATTGTAATTATTCAACAAAGGGGAATAAGTGAGAAACATATCTTGTGCTCCCATTATTTTTCTGCCAGTAAAAGTAGTTTAATATTATTCCAATATCTATTATGAAAAAAATCTAGCCCAAAAATTAAGGTAAAATATGCATTGCACTGTAACTCTTCTATTTGTAGCCTTTTATTTTAACAGGGTTTACTATTTAAAAGGGCTAAATACTTTCCTTTCCAATTAACATTGACAGGGATGCAGGAAAAATTCTTTTTGCCTAATTAAAGATTGATTTATATACCATAATATATAATTAACCATTCTTTTAAAATGTATGTTTTAATGAATTCTTAATTTTTTTTTCTTTTTTCTTTTAAATCCTCCCAATTACTCTATGAGAGAACACTGTAATTCAAATCTGACTTATTGCTAATTTTCACCTCCAATTGGCCACATTCTTGTTTTCCTTAATATATATTTCTTACAGAATCAATCAATCAATAAAGAAAAACAACAATGCAGTCGGTCAGGAAACTCAAGCATCTATACCCCAGCATGATTCCACATGTGTTGGAATCTTTGTCACAGCTCAGGAGAAAATATTATTGCATTTTTTCCACCACCCACTGACCATACTTTGTTTTTAAAATACACTTTCATACCCTGACTTCAACATATCTGGCTATTTGGTTGTATAGGTTGTGTCTGTACTGAAGTCTCTTGGGTTTTAATTTTTCCACATATTCCTGAGTTTTGTAATGGTATTTTCTCTCTGTTCCAATTCTTAAAAAGCACCGCACCACACTGCACAAGGAAATCAGAGCTTGGATTCTTTCTTCCAGGATTCCATTGTTCTCCCCTTTTCTGTTTTTAGCAGTGCCTTCTCTCCTGCTGCTGTCATTTCCAAACAGCACGTTCTCCATGCACCCAAGGTCTGAATAATTATTCTGCAAAATTGTTTGGGTCACACCCAGCTAAGGTCCCTGCCTTGAAGGAGCAGAAAGAATACAAGACTGGCCAGGAAAAAGGACTCAAATACTGGCCATATTTCCTGGGATTGCATTGGCCGGATGACCAGGTTTTTGGTGTGCCACACAGCACCCCGGCGAGTCCTTTTGAAATCCAATGCAGAAGTTCGATTTCATTTCAAATGGTAAGTTTATCCATGGCCCTGATCTGAGATATATTGGTGATTGGTGAACTTTGATAATGAAGGCTCTTCATTGAGATGGCTATACTTTCCCATTCTATTCTAATTTCTTCCTCTGCCTTTGATTCCATTGTATTTAAAATACACTTTCACCCCCTGACTTCAACATATCTGGCTAGTTGGTTGTATAGGATGGTCTGTAGTGAAGTCTTTTGGGTTTTAATTTTTCCCCATACTCCTGAGTTGCTTAATCTTATTTTCTTTCTGTTCCAAATTTTAAAAAGCGCCTCACCACACCACACAAGGAAATCAGAGCTTGGATTCTTTCCTCCAGGATTCCATTGTTCTCTTTTCTGTTTTTAGCAGTGCCATCAGTCCTGCTGCTGTCTTCTCCAAACATCACTTTCTCCATGCCCACAAGGTCTAAATAATTAGACTGAAAAATTGTTGGTGACACACAACGCTCTGGTCCCTGCTTCGGAAGAGCAGAATGAAGACAAGACTGGCCAGTAACCGGGAAATGAATCCTGGCCACTTTTACTGAGACTGCATTGGCAAGATGACCAGGTTTTGGTGTGCCACGCTCCACCAGTGCTAGCCCTTTTAGAATCTAATGCAGAGGCTTGATTTCATTTTACACGGAAAGGTTATCCATTGCCCAGTTCTAGGTTATATGTGGTGTTTGGTGACCTTTGATAATGAAGGCTCGTCATTGAGATGGCAATACTTTCTCATTATGTTCTAATTCCTTCGTCTGCCCTTGATTCCCTTGCTCTTAGGTTCCCTATTTGGAAATAATATGGTTTTCAAAGAGATCTTGTTATGTGTGGTAATTTTGGCAAAGGACATGTGAACACTTTACAGAGAGGACATTTTTTACTTAGAAAGATTGAATGCCTCAAAGTAAACTGCACGATGATACAAATATTTATTCACTGGTCAAGATTAAAATGTCCACTCTATTACAGGGAATAAAACAATTAAAATTTTGTTATAATTTATTTCCCATAAATCCGACTGATTATTTTCCTTTACATTGTCAGTGCATTCTTAAAATTTTATTATGATTGATTGTATTTAATCTAATCTTACCTAGAGTCCCTTTTCAAATCAACATTCTCTTTGGAACTAATATGCATTTCAGTTCATAATTTTAAAATAAAAACTTTCAACAGCTTTAAAAAATCCATGCAATGTTCACTTTGTTCTCATGATGCACTAAGGGTTAAATTATCAAAAAAACTGATAGATAAATGGAAAAAGTTGTTTAAGGACGGTAAGAAAAGCACATATGCATGTCAGTGTCCACTAATGGATTAAGAGTTTTTAATTTTCTGTATTCTCTTTATTTATTATAATTCTTAAAGAGCTATTGAAAACATTTAATAATGACTGAAGAGAAGAAGGCACACTTCTGTGATTATACGTAGGACCAGGGATGGTACACATTGGAGAAGTAATATAGTGGTTTAATATGATTTAATAAAAGAGCTTTTTTTTAAATTGTGGCATTGTCTGTGGTTGTACAAATAAGTTGAGGCATCAATAATAGGCATTAGTCCTGTTTTAAAGATGTTCTGGCCAATTTTTAAAAAAGGAATCACAATTCAATGTTTTGCTCGAGATATGTGTATGATTCTTCTGTTAGGTGTTTTTCCCCTATATTTTCTAAGGTTGAGGTTTCTGCTCTCAGTGTCAGGCTTATGTATGTTCAGAAACGATTGATATGCATCACTAAAAATATATATTATGAGAAAGAGGGTGGGGAGGGTCAAATATGAAACATGGAATTACCTATTGCTCTAAAGTGCTTTTCCTTTGTTTTTCTTCATTATCAGGTTGTAATCTCTCATGCATAGAATGGAAGGTGGTACCCTCTGCTTCATGCAATAGGTCCTTGACTTTCATGAACCATGCCCCTTCACATGATAACTTGTAAAGAGTTGAGGCACTCATTCTCACTTTGTGGACCTTACACGTCCCTTTTGCACCTCTGGGTGTTGGCAAGGTTCTTCATAAGCCATAAGAGAAATTTGGACGCTGGGAGCTATTTTTACTGTGGTTCCTTGTTTTCATTTGTGTATATGTGGATCTGTTTCTTGGTAAGAATGATTTTAATATTTTTACCAACAATTCTCAAAAATTACAATATGATAAAATAGCAGCTATTTGTATATGGACACCTGCGTCACAATCTGCACAATATGCAACAGCCCAATAATGTCTTGAAAATCGGAATGGTTTCCTTGAAAAAATAATCCTGAGTTTTGTAAACATGCAGTAAAGAATCGTGAAGTCATGTAAAAATATGTCCTCTGAATTTTTGAATTAAAATTGAGATTATTCAAGAAAGGAGAATAAGTGAGAAACATATCTTGTACTCCCTTTATTTTTCTGCCAGTAAAATTAGTTAAAATTATTCCAATAACTATTAGGAATAAAATCTAGCCCAAAAAAATAAGGTAAAATATGCATTGCACAGGAACTGTTCTAGTTGTAGCATTTTATTTTAACAGAGTTTACTATTTAAAATGGTTAACGCCTTTCCTTTCCAATTAACATTGACAGGGAACCAGGAAAAATTCTTTTTGCCTAATTAAAGATTGATTTATATACCAAAATACAGAATTAATTATTCTTTTACAATGTATGTCTTAACGAAGATTTTAAATTGATTTATTTTTACTTTAAATATTCCCAATTACTCTATGAGAGAACACTGGCATTCTAATCTGACTTATTGTTAATTTTCACTTCCAATTGGCCAGATTCTTGTTTTCCTTAATATATATTTCTAACAGAATCTATAAATAAATTAAAAAAAAATTAATGCAGTCGGTTAGGAAACAAAAACCTCTATACCCCAGCATGACTCCACATGTGTTGGAATCTTTATCACAGCTCAGGAGAAAATATTATTGCATTTTTTCCACCACCAACTGACCATACTTTGTGTTTAATATAAAATTTCATACCCTGACTTCAACATATCTGGTAGTTGGGTGTATAAGTTGTGTCTGTAGTGAAGTCTCTTGGGTTTTAATTTTAACACATACTCCTGAATTGTGTAATAGTGTATTCTCTCTGTTCCAATTATTAAAAAGCACCACACCACATCGCACAAGGAATTCAGAGCTTGGATTCTTTCCTCTAGGATTCCATTGTTCTCCTCTTTTCTGTTTTTAGCAGTGCCTTCTCTCCTGCTGCTGTCATTTCCAAACAGCCTGTTCTCCATGCCCACAAGGTCTGAATAATTATTCTGCAAAAGTGTTTGGGTCACACCCAGCTATGTTTCCTGCTTTGAAGGAGCATAAAGATGACAAGACTGGCTAGTAAAAGGGACACGAATCCTGGCCATATTTCCTGGGATTGCATTGGCCGAATGGCCAGGATTTTGGTGTGCCACACTCCACCCGGCGAGTCGTTTTGGATTCTAATGCAGAAGTTCGATTTCATTTTAAATGGTAAGTTTATCCATGGCCCTGATCTGAGATATATTGGTGATTGGTGAACTTTGATAATGAAGGCTCTTCATTGAGAAGGCAATACTTTCTCATTCTCTTCTAATTACTTCCTCTGCCTTTGAATCCATTGTGTTTAAAATACACTTTCATACCCTGACTGCAACATATCTGGCTAGTTGTTTGTATAGGCTGTGTCTGTAGTGAAGTCTCTTGGGTTTTAAATTTTCCTGATACTCAGGAGTTGCTTAATGGTATTTTCTTTCTGTTCCAAATTTTAAAAAGCACCGCACCACAACACACAAGGAAATCAGAGCTTGGATTCTTTCCTCCAGGATTCCATTGTTCTCCTCTTTTCTGTTTTTAGCAGTGCCATCAGTCCTGCTGCTGTCTTCTCCAAAAATTCCTTTCTCCATGCCCACCAGGTCCAAATAATTAGACGGAAAAAGTGTTGGTGACACACAACGCTCTGGTCCCTGCTTTGGAAGAGCAGAATGAAGACAAGACTGGCCAGTAACCGGGAAATGAATCCTGGCCACTTTTCCTGAGACTGCATTGGCAAGATGACCAGGTTTTGGTGTGCCATGCTCCACCACTTATAGCCCTTTTGGAATCCAATGCAGAAGTTCGATTTCATTTTACACGGAACTGTTGTCCATTGCCCTGATCTGGGGTATATGTGGTGTTTGGTGACTTTTCATAATGAAGGCTCTTCATTGAGATGGCAATACTTTCTCATTATGTTCTAATTTATTCATCAGCCCTAGTTTCGCTTGCTGTTAGGATCCCTATTTGGAAATAATATGGGTTTCATAGAGATATTGTTATGTTTGGTAATATAGGCAAAGGACGTGTGAGCACTTTACAAAGAGGATATTTTTTACTTAGAAAGATTGAATGCCTCAAAGTAAACTGCACGCTGAAACAAATAATTATTTCACTGGTCAATATTAAAATGTCCACTATAACACGGGGAATAAAATAATTAAAATTTTGTTATAATTTATTTCCCTTAAATCCGACTGATTATTTTCCTTTACATGTGTCAGTGCATTCTTAAAATTTTATTATGATTGATTACATTAAATCTAATCTTACCTAGAGTCCCTTTTCAAATCAACATTCTCTTTGGAACAAATATACCTTTCAGTTGATAATTTTAAAATAAAAATTTTCAATAGCTTTAAATATTCCATG
Organism: Tolypeutes matacus; assembly: GCA_026826555.1. Lineage (NCBI taxonomy): Eukaryota > Metazoa > Chordata > Mammalia > Cingulata > Chlamyphoridae > Tolypeutes > Tolypeutes matacus. The sequence goes on from JAKSZT010033014.1 coordinate 283,700, forward strand.
CAATGTTCACTTTATCCATATGATGCACCATGGGTTGAATTATCAAAAAAATTGAGACATAAACTGAAAAAGTTGTTCAAGGATGGCAAGTAATGCACATATGCATGTCAGTGACAACTAATGGATTAAGAGTTGAATAATATCTTTTTTTTTATTTTCTGTATTCTCTTTATTTCTAATAATTCATAAAGAGCTATTGAAAGCATATAAAAATGATTGAAGAGAAGAATGCTAACCTCTGTGATTATATGAAGGACCAAGGATGGTATACATTGGATAAGTAATATAGTGGATTAATATGATTTAACAAAAGAGCCATTTTTTTTTTTTTTAATTTTGGGGATGTCTGCGATTGTACACATAATTTCAGCCATGGATAATAGGCATTAATCATGTTTTAAAGTTGCTCTGGCCAATTTTTAAAAAAGGCAATCACAATTCAAGGTTTTGCTTGAGATGTCTGTATGGGACAACTGTTAGGTGTTATGCCCCTTGATTTTCTTATGATGAGATTTCTACCCTCGGTGTAATGTTTATATATGTTCAAGAATGATTGACATGCATCAAAAATATATATATATTAAGGGAAAGTAAGGGGAGAGAGACAAAAATGAAGCTTTGGAAATACCTGTTTCTCTAAAGTGGTCTTCCTTTTGTGTTTCTTCAGTATGGAGGATGTAATCTGGAGTGCATAGAATTGAGGGCAGTCCACTCTGCTTGATGGAAATGGTCCTTGATTTTTGTGAACCATTCCACTTCTACATGATATCTTGAAAACAGTTGAGTCACTCTTTCTCCTCTTGTGGACCATACACGTCCCTTTTTCCCTTCTGTGTGTTGGCATGGTCCTTAATGATCCATAGGATAGTTTTGGAGGCTGTAAGTTATTTGTACAGTAGTACAATGGTTTCATTTTTGTATATGTGGATCTGTTTCTTTGCAAAACTTTTTTCAAAATATTTCCAATACATTCTCAAAAATTACAATATGTCAAAAGCAGTTATTCATATATGGACACCTGCATCACAATCACACTGCCATCGGGAACAACCCAATTGTGTCCAGAAAATCAGGAATATTATCTTGAAACAAAACTCTGAGTGATGTAAACATTCAGTGCAGAATTGTGAAGTCATGTAAAATGATGTCCTCTGGGTTATTGATTTAAAATTGTGATTATTCAAAAAAGGAGCCATCAGTGAGAAGCATTTCTTGTCCTCCCATTATTTTTCCTCGAGTGAGAGTTGTTTAATATTATGATTTAATAAAAGTCATTTTTTTTTAAGATTTGGGGATGTTTAAGATTGTACACATAATTTGAGCCATGGATAATAGGCATTAGTCATGTTTTGAAGATGCTCTGGCCAATTTTTAAAAAAGGAATCACAATTCAAGGTTCTGCTGGAGATATGTGTATGAGACTTCTATTTGGGGTTTTACCCCTATATTTTCTAAGGTTGAGATTTCTGCTCTCGGTGTCAAGTTTATGTATGTTCAGAAATGTTTGATTTGCATCACTAAAAATATATATTATGAGAAAGAGGGTGGGGTAGAACAAATATGAATCTTGGAATTACCTATTGCTCTAAAGTGGTCTTCCTTTTGGTTTCTTCATTATCAGAGGTTGTAATCTGGCATGCATATAATGGAGGGCGGTACGCTCTGCTTGATGCAATAGGTCCTTGATTTATATGATGCTTTCTTCTTCCACATGATAACTTGTAAACAGTTGAGGCACTCTTTCGCACCTTGTGGACCTTACAGGACCCTTTTACAATTCTGGGTGTTGGCAAGGTCCTTCATAAACTATAGGAGACATTTGGAGGCTCGGAGATACCTGTACTGTAGTTCCCCGGTTTCAATTCTTATGTGTAGATCTGCTTCTTTTTAAGAATGATTTTGATTTTTTGTTCCAATACATTTATCAAAAATTAAAATATGTCAAAAGACCAGATATTTGTCTATAGACACCTGCGTCACAATCTCTGCTCCAAAGGCAATAGCCCAATGAGGTCCAGAAAATCAGCAATGAGTTCCTTGAAAAAAAAATGCAGATCCTGCTAAACATTCAGTAAAGAATCCTGAGGTCATGTAAAAAGAGTATCTCAGAATTATCGATTTAAAATTGTGGTTATTCAAAATGAAGAATTCATGAGCAACATTTCTTGTGCACCCAATATTTTTCTGCCATTTAGAGTAGTGTAATAATATTCCAATAACTATTTTGAAGAAAATCTATTCAAAAAATAATGTAAAATATGCATTCCACAGGAGCTCTCTCTTTGTAGCATTTTACTTTACAGATTTTACACTTTAAAACGGCTAAAGTTCTTTCCTTTCCAATTAACATTGACAGGGCATGGGGAAAAATTCTTATTTCCTATCTACAGGGCGATTTATATACCAAAATATATAAATAACCACTCTTTAAATTGTTTTAACGAAGACTTAAAATTTATTTTTTTTAATTTTAAATACTCCAAATTTGTCTATGAGAGAACATCGTCATTGTAATCAGACTTATATCTAGTTTTCACCTCCAATTGGACCCAATCTTATTTTCCTTAATATATATTTCTAACAGAATCTATAAATAAATAAAAAAAAAACTTTTACACAGTCAGTTAGGATACTGAAACCTCTATCCCCCAGTATGACACCACATGTGTTGGAATCTTTCTGACAGATCATGAGAAAATACTATGGCATTTTTCTACTAGCCACTGACCATACTTTATTTTTAAAATTCACTTTCATACACTTCTTCAACGTATCTGGTAAGTTGGTGGTATTGGCATTGTCTTTATTGAAGATTCTTGTGATTTCATTTTTTCCACATTCTCCTGAGGTGTCTAGAGGAGATTTGTTTCTATCAAAAATTTCAAAGAAGCCCCATACCATACTGTACAAGGAAATCCTTGTTTGGATTCTTTCCTCCAGGATTCCATTGTGATCCTCTTTTCTGTTTTTAGCAGTGCCATCTCTCCTGCTGCTGCCATCTCCAAACATCCCTATCACCCTGCCCAGAAGGTCCAAATATTTAGACTGAAAAAGTGTTGGTGACACACAACGCTATGGTCCCTGCTTTGGAAGAGCAGAAACAAGACAACACTGGCCAGTAACCGGGAAATGAATCCTGTCCATTTTTCCTGGGACTGCATTGGCAGGATGACCAGGAATTTGGTGTGTCACACTCCACCCCTCATAGCCCTTTTGGAATCAATTGCTGAAGTACGATTTTATTTTACATGCAAAAGTTTCCCACTGCCCTGATGTAGTATATATGTGGTGTTTGGTCGCCTTTGATATTGAAGGCTTTCCATTGAGATGGCAATTCCTTCTCATTCTATTCTAATTTCTTCCTCTGCCTTTGAGTCCATTGCTCTGAGTATCTCTAATTGGAAATAATATGATTTTCCAAGGGATCCTGTTATGTTATCTTATCTAAAATCCTTTTTTAAATCAACATTCTCTTTCAATCTAATATACGTTTCCCTGCACCTCTAAGGATGTTATTAAGAAAATAAAAAGGCAACCTACCCAATGGGAAAAAATATTCGTTCATAATTTTAAAATAAAGTCTTTTCAATAGCTTTAAAAAAGCCATGCATTTTTCACTTTGTCCACATGATGCACTATATGATGAGTTATTAAGATAAGTGAGAGAGAAAAGGAAAAAGATGTTCAAGGATGCTGAGAAAAGCACCTTTGCATGGCAGTGTCAACAAATAGATTGAGAGCTGAATAATATTTCATTTACTTTTCTCGATTTTGTTTATTTATTTTAATTCTTAAAGAGCTGTTGAAAAACATACCACATACACACAACGCACGTACCACTCAACAATACACAATGCACACAACACATACCCCACACAATACACAACACACACAACACACAACACATACAATACACAACAAACATACCCCACAAAACACACACAAAACACACAACCACACACAATACACAATGCACAACACACACAACACACATACCCCACACAACACGCACAACACACACAATACAAAAAACACACATCACACACACCCCACACAGCACACACAACACTCAATACACAACACACTCAATACACAACACACATACCCCACACAGCACCCACAATACACACAATACACACAATACACAACACACAAACCGCACACAACACACACCACACACAACACACATACCCCACACAACACACACAGCACAAACAATACACAACACACAACACTCACACCGCAAATAACACACAACACAAACAACACACATACCCCACAAAACACACAAAAACCACACAGCAAACAACACACACAATACTCATACCACATACACACTACACATACAATACACAACACACACAACATAACACACACAACACACAAAACACACACAATACACAACACACATACCCCACACAACACACAATGCACAACACACACAATACCCATACCACATACACATACAATACACAACACACAAAATACAAACACTCAACACACTCCCCACACAACACACAATACACAACACACATACCCCACACAGTATACAATACACATACCACAGACATACAACCACACACAATACACAATGCACATAAAACACACCACGTACACACAACACACACAATACACAGCACACATACCCCACACAACACACAACACACATCACACATCACACACAATGCACATTCCACATACACACAACACATACAATACACAACACACACAAAACACATACTCCATACAATATACAACCAATATACCACATACATACAATCACACAGTATACACAACACACAACACACACAATACACTTATCACATACGCAAAACACACACAACATAAACCACACTCATACCCCACAAATACACAACACACACAACGCACACCCCACAAAACGCACACAGTACACAATACACAACACACACAACACATGCAATACACATACCACACTCAATACACAACACACAATACATAATACACGTACCCAACACAACACATACAACTCACACAACACACATGACACCTTCACACAACACACAAACAACACAATGTACACAATACACAACTCACATATGCCACACAATACACAACATACACAACCCACAAAACACACATAGAACACAGAACATACAACACACAAAATACACATACCACAGTTCACACAACATATACAATACACAACACACAGAAAACATCTACCCCACACAATACACAACAGACACAACAGACACAACACACAATACACATACCCTAAGCAACACAGACAACACACACAATACACAACACAATTACCACACACAATACACACATAACACATACACTCAATACACACAGCCCACACAATACACAACACACACCACACACAACACACAAAATACACAATACACATACCCCACACAACATACAATACACACAACAGACGCAACACACACAATACACCAAACATACAACGCACAAAACACACTGACACAATACAACACACACAACACAAAACACACAACTCACACACCCTACACAACACATAGCACACACAAAACACAACACAGACAATACACAACACACGCAATACACAATACACATACACACAACACACATACCCCACACAATACACAATGCACATGACACACAAAAAACACATACCACACACAATACACAAAATACAGAACACACAACACATACAATACACAACAAACATACACTACACAACACAACCAAACACAAAATACACAACACACAACACACACACAGAAAACACAACACACAACAAACACAATGCACAACACAAAACACACCCAATACGCATACCATATACACACAACACATACAACACACACCACACACAATGTCCACAGCACACACAATACACAACACACACAACACACGCAACACACATACCACACTCAATACACAATACACATACATAAAACAACACAGACTACACAAACAAAACACAACACAAATATCACACACAATACACAGCACACACAACACAAAACAAAAAGAACGCACACAAAACATATACTATATACACACAACACACAAACAATACAATGTACAAAATATACAATATACATACCCCAAAACATACACAAAACACACACAGAACACACAACACACAACACACACAACACACAATTCACATACCCTACACAACGAACACAACACACATAATACACAACACAAATACCACACACAACACACAACACACATAAAACATACACTCAATACACACACCCCATACAATACACAACACACAACACACACAATACACAATTCACATACCCCACACAACAAACAATACACCCAACACACACAACAAACACAATACACAAAACACACAACACACAAAACTCTCAGGCACCACACAACACACACAATACACAACACACAGAACTCAGACATCCCACACAACACATAACAAACACAACACACAACACAGACAATACAAAACACACACAATACTCAATACACAATACGTATACCCCACACAGCACACAATACACACAGCACACATATCAACAAACACGCAACACACATACCCCACACAATACACAACACACACAACACACATCAGAGACAAAACAAAACACACACAATACCCCACACAACACACAACACACATTACCCACAACAATACACAATGCACACCACACACACAGCATATACCCCACACAATACACAACACACACAACACATATAATACACAACAAACATACCCCACACAACAGACACAAAACACACAACCACACACAAAACACTACACACAAGACACACATACCCCACACAACTCCCTCAACACACACAATACACAACACACATACCACACAGAACACACAAAACACAAAATAACAACATAAAACACACACACCACACACAAAACACAACACACAAACCCAACACAACACACACAACACACAATATGCAACAACACAATACGCAATACATATACCCCACACAGCACACACAAAACACAAAATACACAACACAGAACACACACACCGTACACAACACACACAACACACATACCCCACACAACACACACAGCACACACAATATGGTGAGAAAACCACCTTTGCATGGCAGTGTCAACAAACGGATTGAGAGGTGAATAATATTTTATTTATTGTTCTGGATTCGCTTTATATATTATAATTCTTAAAGAGCTGTTGAAAACATTTAATAATGATTGCAGAGAAGTATGCACACTTCTGTGATTATATGAAGGACCAGGAATGTACACATTGGATAAGAAAGATAGTGGTTTAATATGTGTTAATAAAACAAACATGTTTTAAAAATCGTGGGGATGTCTGGAATTGTACAGTGGAGTTGAGCCATGGATAATAGGCATTCGTCATGTATTAAAGATGCTTTCATTAATTTTTAAAAAAGGAATCACAATTCATCGTTCTGCTGGAAATGTGTTTATGGGACCACTGTTAGGTGTTATACCGCTTTTTTTTCTAAGGTTGAGATTTCTGCTCTCAGCCTCAGGTTTATTTATACTCATTTATGATTGATATGCATCACTATAAATATATATTAAGAGAAATAGGGTGTGGAGGGACAAATATGAAGCTTTGGAATTACCTATTTCCATAAAGTGGTCTTCCTTTTGTGTTTCTTCAGTATCAGAGGTTGTAATCTGGCATGCATAAAATGGAAGGTGGTGCCCTCTGCTTGATGGAATAGGTCCTTCACTTTGGAGATCCATGCTTCTTACCTGGAGATCTTGTAAACAGTTGAGTCACTCTTTCTCACCTTCTGGATCATACAGGACCTTTTTTAACTTCTGGGTGTTGGCAAGGTCCCTCATAAGCCGTAAAATAATTTTGGAGGCTGTAAGCTATTTGTACTCTCGTTCCTTGCTTTCCATTTTTTCTATGTCGATCTGCTTCTTTTTAAGAAAATTTTTTGAATTTTTTTTCAAATTATTCTCAAAAATTAAAATATGTGAAAAGAGCAGGTATTCATATATGGATACATGCATCACAATCTCTCCACCATCAGGAACAGCCCTATGATGTCCAGAAAATCACCAATGGGTTCCTTGAAAAAAAAAGGCAGAGCCTTCTAAACATTCAGTAAAGAATCCTGAGGTCATGTAAAAAGAGGTCCTCTGAATTATCGATTTAAAATTGTGGTTATTCAAAATGAAGAATCAGTGAGAAACATTTCTTTTGCTACCATTATTTTCTGCCCTTTAGAGTAGTATAATATTATTCCTAGAAGTATTAGGAAGAAAATCTAACAAAAAAATTAAGGTAAAATATGCATTCCACAGGAACTCTCTATTTGTAGCATTTTATATTACACAGTTTACTCTTTAAAAGGGCTAAAGTCTTTCCTTTCCAATTAACATTGAACAGGGTATGGGGAAAAATCCTTATTTCCTATGTACGGGTCGATTAATATACCAAAATATATAAATAACCATTCTTTACCTTGTTTGTTTTAACGAAGAATTAAAATTTATTTTTTTTTTATTTTAAATACTCCAAATTAATCTATGAGAGGACACTGTCATTCTAATTTGACTTATAGCTAGTTTTCACCTCCAATTGGCCACACTCTTATTTTCCTTAATATATATTTCAAACAGAATCTATAATTTAAAAAATAAAATTTACGCAGTCAGACAGGATACTCGATCCTCTATCCCCCAGTATGAAACCACAAGTGTTGGAATCCTTCTGACAGATCATAAGAAAATATTTTTGCACTTTTCCACTAGCCACTGACCATACTTTATGTTTAAAATACACTTTGAGACCCTTCTTCAACTCCTCTGGCTAGTTGCTTGTATTGGCCGTGTCTAAAGTGAAGAATCTTGTGATTTCATTTTTTCCACATACTCCTGAGGTGTCTAGAGGAGTTTTCTTTCTTTCACAATTTTCAAAAAAGCCCCATACAACATTGCACAATGAAATCTGAGTTTGGATTCTTTCCTCCAGGATTTCATTTTTCTCCTCATTTCTGTTTTTAGCAGTGCCATTTCTCCTGCTGCTGTCTTCTCCAAACATCCCTTTTTCCCGGCACAAACGGTCCAAATAATTAGACTGATAAAGTGTTGGTGACACACAACGGTAAGGTTCCTGCTTTGAAAGAGCAGAAAGAAAACAAGACTGGCCAGTAACGGGGAAATGAATCCTGTACATTTTTCCTGGGACTGCATTGACAGCATGACCAAGATTTTGGTGTGCCACATTAACCCCCTGCGAGCCCTTTTGGAATCCATTGCTGAAGTACGATTTTATTTTACATATAAAGTTTTCCCATTGCCCTAATATAGAATATATGTGGTGTTTGATGGCCTTTAATAATGAAGGCTCTTCATTGAGATGGCAATACTTTCTCATTCTATTCTAATTTCTTCCTCTGCCTTTGATTCCATTGCTCTGAGGATCTCTAGTTGGAAATAATATGGTTTTCCAAGGGATCCTGTTATGTTTGGTAATTTATGCAAAGGATGTGTGAGCACTTTACAAAAGGGACATTTTTTACTCAGAAATAATGAATGCCTCGGTGCAAACCGCATGAGGAAACAAAAATTTATTTCACCCCTTGAGAGCATAATTTCCACAATTTCATAGGGAAGAAAATAATTAAATTTTTTAAATAATTTCTTTCCCTAAAATCAGACTGATTATTTTCCTTTACATGTGCCTGTGCCTTCTTAAACCTTTATTGTGATTGATTGTATTAAATCTAATCTTAACTAAAATCCCTTTTCAAATCAACATTCTCTTTCAATCTAATATACATTTCCATTCATAATTTTAAAATAAAGTCTTTTCAATAGCTTTACAAAAGGCATGTATTTTTCACTTTGTCAACATGATGTACTAAGGGAGGAGTTATTAAGATAACTGAGAGAGAAATGGAAAAAGTTGTTCAAGGATGCTAAGAAAAGCACCTTTGCATGGCAGTGTCAACAAATGGATTGAGAGCTGAATAATATTTTATTTACTGTTCTGGATTCTTTTTATTTATTATAATTCTTAAAGAACTGTTGGAAACGTTTAATAATGATTGAAGAGAAAAATTCGCTTCTCTGTGATTATATGAAGGACCAAGGAATGTACACATTGGATAACAAAAATATTGGTTTAATATATATTAATAAAACAGATTTGTTTTAATAATCGTGGGTATGTCTAGAACTGTACACCTAGTTAAGCCATGGATACTAGTCATTAGTCATGTTTTAAAGATCATTTTGCCAATTTTAAAAAATAGAATCACAATTCAAGTTTTTGCTGGAGATGTGGGTATGGGACGACTGTTAGGTGTTATGCCCCTTTATTTTCTTATGATGAGATTTCTACTCTTGTCGACAGGTTTATATATGTTCATGTATGATTGACATGCATCACTAAAATATATATATTAAGGAGAAGCAGGGGGAGATGGACAAATATGAAGCTTTGGAATTACCTATTTCTCTAAAGTGGTCTTCCTTTTGTTTTTCTTCTGTATGGAGGCTGTAATCTGGCATGCAAAAATGGAGGACCATCGACTCTGGTTGATGGAAATGGTCCTTGATTTTTATGAACCATTCCTCTTCTACGTGATGTCTTGTAAACAGTTAAGTCACTCTTTCTCACCTTGGGGAACTTACAGGTCTCTTTTGCATTTCTGGGTTTTGGCAAGTTCCTTCATAAGCCAGAAGAGAAATTTGGACGCTGGGAGCTAGTTTTACTCTGGTTCTTTGTTTCATTTGTGTTTATGTGGATATGTTTCTTTTTAAGAATGATTTGGATTTTTTCCCCAATATTTCTCAAAAATTACAATAAGACAAAAGAGCAGCTATTTGTATATGGACTCCTGCCCCACAATCTTGTGACATCAGCAATAGCCCAATAATGTCTTGAAAATCAGGAATGGTTTCCTTGAAAAAAATTCCAGAACCTAGTAAACTTTCAATAAACTCTCATGATGTCATGTAATAAGAGGTCCTCTGAATTATCTATTCAAAACTGTGATTATTCCAAAAAGGAGAAGCAGTGAGAAATTTTCTTTTGCTCCCATTATTTTTCTGCAAATTAGAGTAGTTTAAAATTATTCCAATACATAATAGGAAGAAAATGTAGTCCAAAGTTTAATGTAAAATATGCATTCCACAGGAACTCTTCTATCTGTTGTCTTTTATTTTTACAGGTCCAAATTATTATCCTGCAGAAGTGTTTGTGCCATATCCAGCTAAGGTCCTTGCTTTGGAGGAGCAGAAAGAAGACAAGCCTGGCCAGTAACAGGGAAACAAATCCTGGCCATTTGTCATGGGACTGCATTGGCCTGATGACCATGATTTTAGTGTTAAAACGCTCTTGTTATATGTGGTAATTTAGCCAAAGTATAAGTGAGCAATTTACAAGAGGACATTTTTAACTAAGAAAGAGTGAATCCCTCAAAGTAAACTGCATGATAAAACAAAAATTTATTTCACCCCTAGAGACTATAAGGTCCACTATTTCCAGGGGAATAGAATAATTAAAGTTTTGTTATTATTTATTTCCCCTAAATATAACTGATTATTTTCCTTTACATGTGTATGTGCCTTCTTAAATTTTTATTATGACCGATCATATTAAATCTAATCTTACCTAAAATCTCTTTTCAAATCAACATTCTCTTTCAATCTAATATATGTTTCAGTCCATTATTTAAAATTAAAGTCCTTTCAACAGCTTTAACACAGACATGTATTGTTCACGTTGCCCACATTATGCACTATGGGATGAGTTATCAAAAACCTGAGAGATAAATGGAAAAATTTATTCAAGGATGGTGAGAAAAGCACCTTTGCATAGCAGTGTCAACCAATGGATTGAGAGGTGAATAATATTTTATTTCTTCTTCTGGATTCTCTTTATTTATCTTAATTCTTAAAGAGATTTTGAAAACGTTTAATCATGATTGAATAGAAGAATGCACACATCTGTGAATATATGATGCATCAGGGAATGTACACATTTGATAAGTAAGATAGTGGTTTAATATGTATTAATAAATCAAACTTGTTTTAAAAGTAGTTGGGATATCTGAAATTTTACACCCTAGTTGAGCCATGAATAATAGGCCTTATTCATATTTTAAAGATGCTTTGGCCAATTTTACAAAAAGGAATCACAATGCAACGATCTCCTGGAGATGTGTGTACTGGACCACTGTTTGGTGTCATGCCTCTTAATTTTCTAAAGTTGAGATTTTGGTTATCGGCTTTAACTTTTGTATGTTCATGTATGATTGATATGCATCACTAAAAATATATATTAAGTGAAAGATGGTGTGGAGAAACAAATATGAAACTTTTGAATTACCTGTTTCCCTAAATTCAGCTTCCTTTAGTGTTGTTTCATTATAAAAGATTGTAATCCCCCAACCATAGATGGGAGTACGGTGCCCTCTGCTAGATGGATTTGGTCCTTGACTTTGAGAACCTTTCCTCTTACCCTGATAACTTGTAAACAGTTGAGTCACTCTTTCTCAACTTGTGGAACATACACGTCCCTTTTTCCCTTCTCTGTGTTGGCATGGTCCTTCATAAGCCATAGTAGAATTTTGGAGGCTGTAAGTTATTTGTACAGTAGTTCAATGGTTTCATTTTTGTATATGTCGATCTGTTTCTTTGCAAAAAATTTTTTGAAAATATTTCCAATACATTCTCAAAAATTACAATAGGACAAAAGCAGGTATTCATATATGGACACCTGCATCACAATCCCTCTGCCATCGGGAACAGCACATTTGTTTCCAGAAAACCAGGAATGTTGCATTGAAACAAATCCCTGAGTGGTGTAAACATTCAGTGCAGAATTGTGAAGTCATGTAAAATGATGTCCTCTGGATTATTGATTTAAAATTGTGATTATTCAAAAAAGGAGTCATCAGTGAGAAGCATTTCTTGTCCTCCCATTATTATTCCTCGAGTTAGAGTTGTTTAATGTTATTCCAATAATTATTAGGAAGAAACTCTAGTCCAAAAGTTAAGGTAAAATATGCATGCCACAGGAACTCTTCTATTTGAAGCCTTTTATTTTTCCAGAATGTTCTATTTAACGGGATAAAATCTTTCCGTTCAAATTAACACTGACAGGGTATGAGGAAAAATTCTTTCTGCTTAAGTAAGGATTTATTTTTGTGGCAAAATAAATAATTAACCTTTTTTTTAAAACATGTATACTTTAACAAAGGCTTAAAATTTCTTTTTTCAATGTTAAATTCTCCAAATTGCTCTATGAGAGAATATCATCTTTGAAAGCTGAAGTAGAGTTAATTATCACCTCCAATGGAACACATTCTTGTTTTTTTATGGTATATCTATAACAGAATCAATAAGTTAAAAAAAAAAAACTTATATGCTGTCGGTCAGGATTCTCAAACCTCTATTCCCAGGATGACTCCACACATGTGAGATTTTTTCTGATAGATCATGAGAAAATATTATGGCATTTTTTTCCACCAGCCTCTGGCTACACTTTATGTTTAAATGCACATTCATACCCTGACTTCATCATAACTGGATAGTTGGTTGTATAGGCTGACTCTGTAGTGAAGTCTCTTGGGTTTTAATTTTTCCCACATAATCCTGAGTTGGTGAGTGGAGATTTCTTTCTGTTCCAATTTTCACAAAGGATCACACCACACTGCACAAGGATATCACAGGATTTTGATGTGCCACGCTCCACCCCTCCTAGCCCTTTTGGAATCCAATGCATATGTTCGATTTCATATTACATGGAAAGATTATCCATTGCCCTGATCTGGGGTATATGTGGTGTTTGGTGAATTTTGATAATGAAGGCTCTTCATTGAGATGGCAATACTTTCTCATTATGTTCTGATTTCTTTCTCTGCCCTTGATCCCTTGCTCTTAGGATCTGTATTTGGAAATAATATGGTACTCAAAGAGATCTTGTTATGTGTGGTAATTTAGGCCAAGGATCTGTGAGCATTTTACAAAAAGGACATTTTTTACTTAGAAAGAATGAATGCCTCAAAGTAAAATTCAGGATTAAACAAAGATATTTTACATCAGTCAAGAATAAAATGTCCACTCTATGCATGCCAGATTTCAACCTCCATAATGAAGAAACACAAAAGGAAGTCCACTTTAGAGAATTAGGTAATTCCAAAGCTTCATATTTGTCTCTCTCCCGCTGCTTTCTCTTAATATATATTTTTAGTGATGCATGTCAATCATACATGAATATATATAAACTTGACACCGAGAGTAGAAATCTCATCATAAGAAAATAAAGGGGCATAACACCTAATAGTCGTCCCATACACACATCTCCAGTGGAAACTTGAATTGTGATTCCCTTTTAAAAAATTGTCAAGAACATCTTTAAAACATGACTAAGTCCTATTATACATGGTTTAACTGGGTGTACAGTCCAGACATACTCACGATTATTTAAAAAATTCTGTTTTAACAATACATATTAAACCACTATCTTTCTTATCCAATGTGTACATTCCCTGGTCCTTCATATAATCACAGCGTTGCACATTATTGTCTTCAATCATTATTAAACGTTTTCAACAGCTCTTTAAGAATTATAATAAATAAACAGAATCCAGAACAGTAAATAATATATTATTCAGCTCTCAATCCATTTTTTGACACTGCCATGCAAAGGTGCTTTTCTCAGCATCCTTGAACAACTTTTTCCATTTCTCTCTCAGTTATCTTGATAACTCCTCCCATAGTGCATCATGTGGACAAAGTGAAAAATGCATGGCTTTTTTAAAGCTATTGAAAAGACTTTATTTTAAAATTATGATAGGAAAAGTATATTAGATTGAAAGAGAATGTGGATTTGCAAAGGATTTTAGGTAAGATTGGATTTATTATAATCAATCTTAATAAAGATTTAAGGAGGCACAGGCACATGTAAAGGAAAATAATCAGTATGATTTTAGGGAAAAAGTTATTAAAATTTTTTAATTATTTTATTCCCCATGATATTGTGGAAGTTATAATTTCAAGGGGTTAAATAAATTTTGGTTTCATAGTGCAGATTGCATTGAGGCATTCATTCTTTCTGAGGAAAAACGTCCCCTTTGTAAAGTGCTCTCACGTCCTTTGCCTTAATTACCACACATAACAGGATCGCTTGGAAAACCATATTATTTCCAATTAGAGATACTCAGAGCAATGGAATGAAAGGTAGAGGAAGAAATTAGAATAGAATGAGAAAGTATTGCATCTCAATGAAGAGCCTTCATTATCAAAGCCCACCAAACACCACATATATACTACATCAGGGCAATGGGAAACCTTTGCATGTAAAATAAAATCGTACTTCAGCAATGGATTCCAAAAGGGCTCCCAGGGGTGTAGTGTGGCACACCAAATTCCTGGTCATCCTGCCAATGCAGTCCCAGGAAAAATGTACAGGATTCATTTACTGGTTACTGGCCAGTCTTTTCTTATTTCTGCTCTTCCAAAGCAGGGACCAAAGCGTTGTGTGTCAACAAAACTTATTCAGTCTCATTATTTGGACCTTGGGGGAGGGAGAAAGTGATGTTTGGAGAAGACAGCAGCAGGAGAGATGGCACTGCTAAAAACAGAAATGAGTTGAACAATGGAATCCATGGAGGAAAGATTCCAAACACGGATTTCCATGTGCAGTGTGGTATGGGGCTTCTTTGAAAATTGTGAAAGAAAGAAAATTGTGGAAAAAATGAAATCACAAGAATCTTCAATAAACACACTGCCAATACCACCAACTAGCCAGATATGGTGAAGAAATGTATGAAAGTGAATTTTAAACATAAAGTATGTTCAGTGGCTTGAGGAAAAGTGCCATGATATTTTCTAGGGTCTGTCAGAAAGATTCCAACACATGTGGTATCATACTGGGAGATAGAGGTTTGAGTATCCTGACTGATGGTGCCAAAGTTTTTTTTTTATCTTTACATTCTGTTAGAAATATATATTAAGGAAAACAAGATTATGTCCAATTGGAGGTGAAAACTAGAAATAAGTCTGATGAGAATGACGGTGTACTCTCATAGAATAATTTGGGGTATTTAAAATTTAAAAAATAAATTTTAAGTCTTCGTTAAAACAAACATTTTACAGAATGGTTATTTATATATTTTGGTATATAAATCGACCTGTACATAGGAAAGAAGAATTTTTCCCCATACCCTGTCAATGTTAATTGGACAAGGAAGACTTTAGCCCTTTTAAAGAGTAAACTCTGTAAAAGAAAATGCTACAAATAGAGAGCTCCTGGGGAATGCATATTTTACATTAATTTTTTGACTAGATTTTCTTCCTAATAGTTATAAGAATAATATTACACTACTCTAAATGACAGAAAAATAATGGGAGAACAAGTAATGTTTCTCACTGAAACTTCATTTTGAATAACCACAATTTTTAATCGATAATTCAGAGGACTTCTTTAACATGACCTCAGGATTCTTTACTGAATGTTTAGCAGGCTCTGCATTTTTTTTTCAAGGAACCGATAGCTGATTTTCTGGACATCATTGGGCTGTTGCTCTTGGAGCAGTGATGGTGACGCAGGTGTCTATAGATAAATATCAGGTATTTTGACATATTTTAATTTTTTGATAAATGTATTGGAAGAAAAAATCAAAAGCATTCTTAAAAAGAAACAGATCTACACATAAGAATTGAAGCCAGGGAACTACAGTACAGGCATCTCCCAACCTCCAAATATCTCCTATGGCTTATGAAGTACCTTGCCCACACCAGAAATGCTAAAGGGACCTGTAAGGTCCACAAGGTGAGAAAGAGTGCCTCAACTGTTGACAAGTTATCATGTGGAAGAGGAATGATTCATAAAATCAAGGACCTATTGCATCAAGCAGAGGGTACCATCCGCCATTCTATGCATGCCAGATTACAACCTCTGATAATGAAGAAACACAAAGGAAGACCACTTTAGAGAAATAGGTAATTCCAAGTTCCATATTTGACCCTCCCCACCCTCTTTCTAATAATATATTTTTTTAGGGAGGCATATCAATCATTTCTAAACATAAATAAACCGGACACCGAGAGCAGAAATCTCAACCTTAGAAAATATAGGGGCAAAACCCCTAACAGTAGTCTCATACACATATCTTCTGCAGAACCTTGAATTGTGATTCCTTTTTTAACAATTGACCAGAGCATCTTTAAAACATGACTAATGCCTATTATCCATGTCTCAAATTATTTGTACAATCCCAGACACCCCCACAATTTAAAAAATGGCTCTTTTATTAAATCATATTAAACCACTATATTACTTATCCAATGTGTACCATCCTTGGTCCCTAAAGTAACACTGACAGGGTATGGGGAAAAATTCTTTCTAAGTAAGGATTTTTTTTTATAGCAAAACAAATAGAAAAACCATTTTATAACATGTATACTTTAACAAAGGCTTAAAATTTCTTTTTTCAATTTTAAATTCTCCAAATTGCTCTGTGATAGAATATCATCATTGTAAGCTGATGTAGAGTTAATTTTCACCTCCAATGGGACACATTCTTGTTTTTTTAAGGTATAAGTATAACAGAAATTATAAATTAAAAAAAAATTTATGCTGTCGGTCAGGATTCTCAAACCTTTATTCCCAACATGTCTCCACACATGTAGGATTCAATCTAATAGATCATGAGAAAATATTATGTTATTTTTTCCACCAGCCACTGTACACTTTACGTTTAAAATGCACTTTCATACCCTGACTTCAACATAACTCGCTAGTTGGTTGTGTAGGCTGTGTCTGCAGTGTAGTCTCTTGGCTTTTAAATTTTCCCACATAATCCTGAGTTGGTGAGTGGAGTTTTCTTTCTGTTCCAATTTTCAAAAAGCAGCACACCACAGGGCACAAGGAAATCACAGCTTGGATTCTGTCTTCCATGATTCTGTTGTTCTCCTCTTTACTGGTTTTAGCAGTGCCTTATCTCTTTCCGCACTCTTTATCAAACAGTGCATTCTCCATGCCCCAAAAGTCTGAATAATTAGTCTGCAAAAGGGTTTGGGCCACACCCAACTAAGGTATCTGCTTTGAAGGAGGAGAAAGAACACAAGATTGGCCATTAAAAGTGAAATGAATCCTGGCCATTTTTCTGGGACTGCATTGGCAAGAGGACCCGGATTTTGGTGTGCCACGCTCCACCCCTGCTAGCCCTTTTGGAATCCAATGCAGAAGTTCGATTTCAATTTACTCAGAAAGGTTATCCATTGCCCTGATCTGCGGTATATGTGGTGTTTGGTGACCTTTGATAATGAAGGCTTTTCATTGAGATGGCAATACTTTCTCATTATGTTCTAATTTCTTCCTCTGCCCTTGATTCCATTGCTCTTAGGATCCCTATTTGGAAATAATATGGTTTTCAAAGAGATCTTGTTATGTGTGGTATCTTAGGCAAAGGACTTGTGAGAACTTTTCAAAGAGGACATTTTTTACTTAGAAAGATTGAATGACTCAAAGTAAACTGAACGATGAAACAAATAATCATTTCTCTGGTCAAGATTAAAATGTCCACTCTATTACGGGGAATAAAATAATTAAAATTTGGTTATAATTTACTTTCCATAAATCAGTCTGATTATTTTTCTTTACATATTTCAATGCATTCTTAAAATTTTGTTATGATTGATTATATTAAATCTAATCTTACCTAGAGTCCTTTTCAAATCAACATTCTCTTTGTAACTAATATGCGTTTCAGTTCATAATTATGAAATAAAAATTTTCAACAGCTTTAAAAAATCCATGCAATATTCACTTTGTCCACATGATGCACTATGGGTTGAATTATCAAAAAAACTGAGAGATAAACAGAAAAATTGTTCAAAGACTTCAAGCAAAGCACATATTCATGTCAGTGTCAACTAATGAATTAAGAAGTGAATAATATGTTTTTTTATTTTCTGTATTCTCTTTATTTCCTATAATACTTAAAGAGCTATTGAAAACATTTAATAATGATTGAACAGAAGATTGCACACCTCTGTGATTTTACAAAGGACCAGGGATGGTACATATTGGAGAAGAAATATAGTGGTTTATTAGGATTTAATAAAAGAGCCTTTTTTTTTTAATTGTGGGGATGTCTGGGATTGTACACATAATTTGAGCCATGGATAATAGGCATTAGTCAAGTTTTAAAGATGTTCTGGCCAATTTTTAAAAAAGGAATCACAATTCAAGGTTCTGCTGGAGATATATGTATGAGACTACTGTTACGTGTTTTGCCCCTATATTTTCTAAGGTTGAGATTTCTGCCCTCTGTGTCTGGATTATGTATGTTCAGAAATGTTTGATTTGCATCACTAAAAATATATATTATGAGAAAGAGGGTGGGGAGAGACAAATATGATGCTTGGAATTACCTGTTTCTCTAAAGTGCTCTTCCTTTGTGGTTCTTCATTATCAAAGGTTGTAATCTGGCATGCATAGAATGGAGGGCGGTACCCTCTACTTGATGCAATAGGTCCTTGACTTTTATGAAACATTCCTCTTCCACAAGATAACTTTTAAAAATTTGAGGCACTCTTCCTCCCTTTGTGGACCTTACAGGTACCTTTTGCACTTCTGTGTGTTGGCAAGGTCCTTCATAAGCCATAAGAGAAATTTGGATGCTGGGAGCTATTTTTACTCTAGTTCCTTGGTTTCATTTATGTATATGTGTGTCTGTTTCTTGGTAAGAATGATTTTGATTATTTTTCCCAACAATTCTCAAAAATTACAATATGATAAAATAGCAGTTATTTGTATATGGACACCAACATCACAATCTGCACAATATGCACCAGCCCAATAATGTCTTGAAAATCAGGAATGTTTTCCTTGAAAAAAAATTTCTGAGCTTTGTAAACATGCAGTAAAGAATCGGGAAGTCATGTAAAATGAGGTCCTCTGAATTATCTATTTACAGTTGTGATTATTCAACAAATGGGAATAAGTGAGAAATATATCTTCTTTACCTATTATTTTTCTGCCAGTAACAGTAATTTAATATTTTCCAATAACTATTACGAAAAAAATCTAGCCGAAAAATTAAGGTAAAATATGCATTGCACAGTAACTCTTCTATTTGTAGCATTTTATTTTTACAGTGTTTACTATTTAAAAGGGCTAAAGACATTCCTTTCTTATTAACATTGACAGAGAAGCAGGAAAAATTCTTTTTGCCTAATTAAAGATTGATTTATATACCATAATATATAATTAACCATTCTTTTAAAATGTGTTTTAATGAAGTCTTAATTTTTTTTTTTTTTAATTTTAAATAATCCCAATTACTCTATTAGAGAACACTGGCATTCTAATCCGACTTATTGCTAATTTTCATCTCCAATTGGCCACATTCTTGTTTTCCTTAATATATATTTCTAACAGAATCAATCAATCAATAAAAAAAAACATTAATGCAGTCTGTCAGGAAACTCAAGCATCTATACCCTAGCATGATTCCACATGTGTTGGAATCTTTCTCACAGTTCAGGTGAAAATATTATTGCATTTTTTCCACCAGCCACTGACCATACTTTGTGTTTAAAATACACTTTCATACCCTGTCGCTGGTTTCTCGGGCGGGGGCTAGCACAAGCCCAACAGCGGCCCGAGGGCGACAGGCTAAATATAAGCCGTTCGGCGTGCACTCCGAAATCGG
>JAKSZT010033014.1:304373-322709 GCA_026826555.1 Tolypeutes matacus
GTCAAGCTGAGGCTCTCTGGTCTCCTCTGCTCGGGTGTGGGGGGTATCTGGTTGTGGTCGCGCAAATAAAGACTCAAGTCGGGTGAGTGCAGGAGAAGGAGAGAGCTTTATTGGGGAAGTGCCGCGTATATATATTGTAGGTAGCGGGGCGGTTCCCCAGCCAGGGTGGTGATTGTTATTGGATGGCTGGGCGTTGCTGGGAAAAAGGGGGCAGATTCAGAGATGGTCGGGGTGAAGCAAGGCTATCCAAATAAGGCAATGATTGGGGCGAGAGCCCTGACTGGTGAGCGGGAACAGGGAAGAAGGAGAGAGGGACAGGGGGAGCAGGGGAGGGGTTGCATAACCGTTGATGGGGGAAGGGTTGTATTGCACAGGCGATGCTATGGTAAGGCTTGCAGTTTACAGATACTGCAATACCCTGACTTCAACATATCTGGCTATTTGGTTGTATAGGTTGTGTCTATACTGAAGTCTCTTGGGTTTTAATTTTTCCATATACTCCTGAGTTGTGTAATGGTGTTTTCTCTCTGTTCCAATTTTTATAAAGCACCGCACCACAACACACAAGGAAATCAGAGGTTGGATTTTTTCCTCCAGGATTCCGTTGTTCTCCTCTTTTCTATTTTTAGCAGTGCCTTCACTCATGCTCCTGTCATTTCCAAACAGCCTGTTCTCCATGCCACTAAGGTCCGAATAATCATCCTACAAAAGTGTTTGGGTCACACCCAGCTAAGGTCCCTTCTTTGAAGGAGCAGAAAGAAGACAAGCTTAGCCCGTAAAAGGGACATGATTCCTGGCCATATTTCCAGGGATTGCATAGACCGGATGACCAGGATTTTGGTGTGCCACACTCCACACCACCGAGTCCATTTGGAATCCAATGCAGAACTTCTATTTCATTTCAAATGGTAAGTTTATCCATGGTCCTGATCTGAGATATATTGGTGATTGGTGAACTTTGATAATGAAGGCTCATCATTGAGATGACAATACTTTGTCATTCTATTCTAATTTCCTCCTCTGCCTTTGATTCCATTGCTCTGAGGATCTCTAGTTGGAAATAATATGGTTTTCCAAGGGATCCTGTTTGGTTTGGTAATTTAGGCAAAGGACGTGTGAGCACTTTACAGAGGGGATGTTTTTCACTCAGAAAGAATGAATGCCTCAATGCAAACTGCATGATGAAACAAAAATTTATTTCATCCCAAATTTTTTTATAATTCATTTCTCTCAAATCAGACTGATTATTTTCCTTTACATGTGCCTGTGCCTTCTTAAATCTTTATTATGATTGATTACAGTAAATCTAATCTTATCTAAAATCCCCTTTCAATTCAACATTCTCTTTCAATCTAATATACGTTTCAGTTCATAATTTCAAAATAAAGTCTTATCATTAGCTTTAAAAAAGCCATGCATTTTTCACTTTGACCACATGATGCACTATGGGATGATTTATTAAGATAACTGAGAGAGAAATGGAAAAATTTGTTCAAGGATGTTGAGAAAAGCACGTTTGCATGGCAGTGTCAACAAATGGATTGAGAGGTGAAAAATATGTTATTGACTGTTTCTGGATTCTGTTTATTTATGATAATTATTAAAGAGCTGTTGAAAACTTTTAATAATGATTGAAGAGAAGAATGCGCACTTCTGTGATTATATGAAGGACCAAGGAATGTACACATTACATAAGAAAGATAGTGGTTTATTATGTATTAATAAAACAGATTTGTTTTAATAATCGTGACTATGTCTGGAACTGTACACCCAGTTAAGCCATGGATACTAAGCATTAGAAATGTTTTAAAGATTTTCTTGCCAATTTTTTAAAAGGGAATCACAATTCAAGGTTCCGCTGGGGACGTGTGTATGGGATGACTGTTAGGTGTTATGCCCCTATATTTTCTTATTATGAGATTTCTACTCTCGGCTTCAGGTTTATATATGTTCATGTATGATTAACAAGCATCACTTAAAATATATATTAAGGGAAAGCAGGGAGAGAGAGAAAAATATGAAGCTTTGGAATTAACTATTTCTCTAAAGTGGTCTTCCTTTTGTGTTTCTTCCGTATGGAGGCTGTAATCCTGCATGCATAGAATGGAGGGCGGTCCACTCTGTTTGATGGAAATGGTCCTTGATTTTTATGAACTATTCCTCTTCTAAATGATATCTTGTAAACAGTTGAGTCACTCTTTCTCACCTTGGGGACCTTACAGGTCCCTTTTGCATTTCTGGGTTTTGGCAAGTTCCTTCATAAGGCAGAAGAGAAATATGGACGCTGGGAGATAGTTTTACTCTAGTTTCTTGGTTTGATTTGCATATATGTGGATATGTTTCTTTGTAAGAATGATTTTGATTTTCTTCCCAATAATTCTCAAAATTTACAATAAGCCAAAAGAGCAGCTATATGGACACCTGCATCACAATCTCTGCACCATCACCAACAGCCCAATTATTTCTTGAAAATCTGGAATGGTTTCCTTGAAAAAAAAATCCAGAACCTTGTAAACATTCAATAAAAACTCATGAAGTCATGTAAAAAGTTGTCCTCTGAATTATCGATTCATAATTGTGATTATTCCAAAAAGGAGAATCAGTGAGAAACATTTCTTGTGGTCCCATTATTTTTCTGCCAGCTAGAGTAGTTTAAATTTATTCCAATATATAATAGGAAGAAAATGTAGTACAAAATTTGAGGTAAAATATGCATTCCACATGAACTCTTCTATCTGTGGTCTTTTATTTTTACAGAGTTTACTATTTAAAAGGGATAAAGACTTTCCTTACCAATTAACATTGACAGGGTAGGGGGAAAATTCATTTTGCCTAAGTAAAGATTGATTTATATACCATAATATATAATTAATCATTCTTTTAAAATGTATCTTTTAATGAAGTATTAAATTTATTTTTTTTATTTTAAATATTCCCAATTACTCCTTGAGAGAACACTGGCATTCTATTCTGACATATTGCTAATTTTCATGTCCAATTGGTCACATTCTTGTTTTCCTTAGTATATATTTATAATAGAATTTATAAATTAAAAAAAAACAAACATTTATGCAGTCGGTCAGAATTGTCAAACCACTATTCACAACATGACTCCACATGTGTGATCTGAAAGATCATGAGTAAATATTTTTGCATTTTTTCCACCAGCCACTGACTATGCTTTATGTTTAAAATACACTTTCATACCCTGACTTCAACATATCTGGATAGTTGTTTTTATGGTTAGTGTCTTCATTGAAGACACTTGAGTTTAATTTTTCCACATACTCCTGTCTTGCTTATTGGATGTTTCTTTCTATTTTAATTTTCAACCAGCACTGCAGCACACAGTACAGATGAATCAGCACTTGGTTGCCATTGCTCAGGATTCCATTGTTCACCTCTTTTCTGTTTTTAGCATTGCCTTCACTCCTCATATTGTGTTTTTCAGACATCCTATTCTTCCATGCCCCCATTGTCCAAATTATTATCCTGCAGAAGTTTTTGTGCTGCATCCAGCTAAGGTCCCTCCTTTGGAGGAGCAGAAAGAAGACACCCTGGCCAGAAAAAGGGAAAGAAATCCTGGCCATTTTTCATGGGACTTCATTGTCAGGATGACCAGTATTTTAGTGCTAAAATGCTCCACCCCTGCGAGCCCTTTTGGAATCCAATGCAGAAGTTTGATTTCATTTTAAATGGAAAGGTTATCCATTGCCCTGATCTGGGTTATACGTGGTGTCTGGTGACCTTTTATAATGAAGACTCTTACCTGAGGTTGCAATCTTTTCTCATTGTATTCTAATTTTTCCTCTGCCCTTGATTCCACTTCGCTTAGGATCTCAAGTTGGATATTATATGGTTTTCCAAGTGACCTTGTTATGTGTGGTAATTTAGCCAAAGTATAAGTGAACACTTTACAAAGGGGACATTTTTTACTAAGAAAGAATGAATCCCTCAACGTAAACTGCATGATAAAACAAAAATTAATTTCACCCCTAGAGATTATAAGGTCCACTATTTCCAGGGGAATAGAATGAATAAAATTTGTTATTATTTATTTTCCCTAAATATGACTGATTATTTTCCTTTACATGTGTTTGTGCCTTCTTAAATCTTTATTATGACTGATCATATTAAATCTAATCTTGCCCAAAATCACTTTTCAAATCAACATTCTCTTTCAATCTAATAAACGTTTCAGTCCATAATTTAAAATTAAAGTCATTACAACAGCTTTAACACAGCCATGCATTGTTCACTTCTCCCACTTCATACACTAGGGGATGAGTTATCAAAAAAACTTTGAGATAAATGGAAAAATTTGTTCAAGGATGGTGAGAAAGCACCTTTGCATGGCAGTGTCAACTAATGGATTGAGAGGTGAATAATATTTTATTTATTCTTCTGGATTCTCTTTATTTATTTTAATTCTTAAAGAGCTGTAGGAAACATTTTATAATGATTGAAGAGAAAAATTCACACCTCTGTGAATATGTGATGCACCAGGGAATGCACGCATTTGATAAGTAAGATAGTGGTTTAATATGTATTAATAAAAGAGAATTGTTTTAAAATTCGTGGGGATATCTGAGATTTTACACCTTAGTTGAGCCATGAATAAATAGCATTAGTCATATTTTAAAGATGCTTTGGCCAATTTTTAAAAAAGGAATCACAATTCAAAGATGTCTAGCAGATGTGTGTCCTGGACGACTGTTATGTGTCATGCCCCTTAATTTTCTAAGGTTGACTTCAGCTTTTGTATGTTCATGTATGATTGATATGCATCACTAAAAATATATAGTATGTGAAAGAGGGTGCGGAGAAACAAATATGAGTCATTTGAATTACCTATTTCCCTAAAGTCAGCTTCGTTTAGTGCTGCTTCATTATCAAAGATTGTAATCTCCCAACCATAGATGGGAGTACGGTGCCCTCTGCTAGATGGATTTGGTCCTTGACTTTGAGAACCTTTCCTCTTACCCTGATAACTTGTAAACAGTTGAGTCACTCTTTCTCAACTTGTGGAACATACACGTCCCTTTTTCCCTTCTCTGTGTTGGCATGGTCCTTCATAAGCCATAGGAGAATTTTGGAGGCTGTAAGTTATTTGTACAGTAGTTCAATGGTTTCATTTTTGTATATGTCGATCTGTTTCTTTGCAAAAATTTTTTTTGAAAATATTTCCAATATATTCTAAAAAATTACAATATGTCAAAAGTAGGTATTCATATATGGACACCTGCATCACAATCCCTCTGCCATCGGGAACAGCACATTTGTGTCCAGAAAATCAGGAATGTTGCATTGAAACAAATCCCTGAGTGGTGTAAACATTCAGTATAGATTTGTGAAGTCATGTAAAATGAAGTCCTCTGTATTAGTGATTTAAAATTGTGATTATTCAAAAAAGGAGTTATCAGTGAGAAGTATTTCTTGTCCTCCCATTATTTTTTCTTGAGTTAGAGTTGTTTAATATTATTCCAATAATTATGAGGAAGAAACTCTAGTCCAAAATTGAAGGTAAAATATGCATGCCACAGAAAATCTTCTATATGAAGCCTTTTATATTTACAGAGATTTCTATTTAAAAGGTTAAATCATTACTTTCAAATTAACACAGACAGGGTATGGGGAAAAATACTTTCTGCCAAGTAAGGATTTATTTTTATACCAAAACAAATAATTACCCATTTTTTAAACATGTATATTTTAACAAAGGCTTAAAATTTCTTTTATCAATTATAAATTCTCCAATTTGCTCTTTGAGATAGTATTGGCATTGTAAGATGATGTAGAGTTAATTTGCACCTCCAATGGGACACATTCTTGTTTTTTTAAGGTATAATTATAACAGAATCTATATGAAAAGAAAAAAAAACTTTTATGCTGTCTGTCAGGATTCTCAAACTTCTATTCCCAGCATGACTCCACACATGTCAGATTCTTCCTGACAGATCATGAGAAAATATTATGCCATTTTTTCCACCAGACACTGACTACACTTTATGATTAAAATGAACTTTCATACCCTGACTTCAACATAACTGGCTAGTTCGTTGTATAAGCTGTGTCTGCAATGCAGTCTCTGGGGTTTTAATTTTTCCCACATAATCTAGATTTGGTGAGTGGAGATATCTTCCTGTTCCAATTTTCAAAAAGCAGCACACCACACTGCACAAGGAAATCTCAGCTTGGATTCTGTCCTCCATGATTCCGTTGTTCTCCTCTTTAATGTTTTCAGCAGTGCCTTATCACTTGCTGCTCTCTTTTCCAAACAGTGCATTCTCCATGCCCCCAAAGTCTGAATAATTAGTCTGTAAAAGGGTTTGGACCACATCCATCTAAGGTCCCTTCTTTGAAGGAGCAGAAAAAAGACAAGACTGGCCAGTAACCGGAAATGAATCCTGTCCATTTCCCTGGGACTGTATTGGCCGGATGAACAGGAATTTGGTGAGCCACACTCCCCCCATGCGAACCCTTTTGGAATCCATTGCTGAAGTACGATTTTATTTTACATGCAAAGTTTTCCCATTGCTCTGATGTAGTATATATGTGGTGTTTGGTGGCCTTTGATAATGACGGCTCTCCATTGAGATGGCAATACTTTCTCATTCTATTCTAATTTCTTCCTCTGCATTTGATTCCATGTTCTGAGTATCTCTAGTTGGAAATAATATGGTTTTCCAAGTGATCCTGTTATATTTGGTAATTTAGGCAAAGTACGTGTGAGCACTTTACAAAGGGGACGTTTCTTACTCAGAAAGAATGAATGCCTCAATGCAAACTGCACGATGAAACAAAAATTTATTTCACACCTTGAGATTATAATTTCCACAATTTCATGGGGAATAAAATATTTAAAAATTTTTAATAATTCATTTCCCTAAAATCAGACTGATTATTTTTCTTTACATGTGCCTGTGCCTCCTTAAATCATTATTAAGATTGATTAAAATAAATCTAATTTTACCTAAAATCCCTTTTCAAATCAACATTCTCTTTCAATCAAATATACATTCCCGTTCTTAATTTTAAAATAAAGTCTTTTGAATAGCTTTTAAAAAGCCATGCATTTTTCACTTTGTCCACATGATACACTATGGGAGGAGTTATTAAGATAACTGAGAGAGAAACGGAAAAAGTTGTTCAAGGATGCTGAGAAAAGCACCTTTGCATGGCAGTGTCCACAAATGGATTGAGAGCTGAATAATATTTTATTAACTGTTCTGGATTTTGTTTATTTATTATAATTCTTAAAGAGCTGTTGAAAACGTTTAGAAATGATTGAAGAGAAGAATGCGCTCCACTGTGATTATATGAAGGACCAGGGATGTACACATTGGATAAGATAGATAGTGGTTTAATATGTATTAATAAAACAGATTTGTTTTATTAATCGTGGGTATGTCTGGAACTGTACACAGAGGTAAGCCATGTATACTAGGCATTAGTCATGTTTTAAAGATGTTCTTGTCAATTTTTTAAAAGGGAATCACAATTCAAGTTTCTGCTGGAGATGTGTGTATGGTATGACTCTTAGGTGTTATGCCCCTTTATTTCTTTATGATGAGATTTCTACTCTTGGCATCAAGTTTATATATGTTCATGTATGATTGACATGCAACACTAAAAATATGTATTAAGGGAAAGTAGGGGGAGAAAGACAAATATGAAGCTTAGGAATTACCTATTTCTCTAAAGTGGATTTCCTTTTGTGTTTCTTCAGTATGCAGGCTGTAATCTGGTGTGCATCGAGTGGACATTTTATTCTTCACCAGTGAAATAAATATTTGTTTAATTGGGCAGTTTGCTTTAAGGCATTCATTCTTTCTAAGTAAAATGTCCTCTTTGTCAAGTGCTCACAGATCTTTGGCCTAAATTACCACACGTAACAAGATCTCTTGGAAAACCATCAATTTTCCAAATAGAAATACTAAGAGCAGTGGAATCAAGGGCAGAGGAAGAAATTAGAGCATTGATTTTAATGAACCATTCCATATCCTGTGATATCTTGTAAACAGTCGAGTCTCTCTTTCTCACTTTGGGGACCTTACAGGTCCCTTTTGCATTTCTGGGTGTTGGCAAGGTCCTTCTTAAGCCAGAAGAGAAATTTGGACGCTGGGAGCTAGTGTTACTCTAGTTCCTTGGTTTCATTTGTGTATATGTGCATATGTTTCTTGGTAAGAATGATTTTGATTTTTTCCCAATATTCTCAAAAATTACAATATGACAAAAGAGCAGCTATTTGTATATGGACACCCGCATCACAATCTCTGCACCATCAGCAACAGCCCAATAATGTCTTGAAAATCTGGAATGTTTTCCTTGAAAAAATATCCAGGATCTTGTAAACATTCAATGAAGTCACGTAAAAGGAGGTCCTCTGAATTATCGATTCAAAATTGTGATTATTCCAAAAAGAAGAATCAGTGAGAAATATTTCTTGTGGTCCCATTGTTTTTTTGAGTGTTAGAGTACTTTAAAATTATTCCAATAAATAATAGGAAGAAAATATAGTCCAAAATTTTATGTAAAATATGAATTCCACAGGAACTCTTCATTCTGTGGTCTTTTATTTTTACAGAGTTTACTATTTAAAAGGACTAAAGACTTTCCTTTCCAATTGACATTGACAAGATAAGGGAAAAATTCATTTTGCCTAAGTAAAGATTGATTTATATACCATAATATATAATTAATCATTCTTTTAAAATGTATGTTTTAATGAAGCCTTAAATTAATTTTTTTTGTATTTTAAATAATCCCAATTACTCTATGAGAGAACACTGTCATTCTATTCTGATTTATTGCTAATTTTCACGTCCAGTTGGTCACATTCTTGTTTTCTTTAAAATATATTTATAAGACAATCTATAAATTAAAAAAAAAAAACAACATTTATGCAGTCAGTCAGAAATGTCAAACCTCTATTCCAAGCATGACTCCACATGTGTTTTAAACATTCTGAAAGATCATGAGTAAATATTTTAGCATTTTTTTTCCACCAGCCACTCACTATATTTTATGTTTAAAATACACTTTAATACTCTGACTTCAACATATCTGGATAGTTGTTTTTATGGGAAGTGTCTTTATTGAAGTCGCTTGAGTTTTAATTTTTCCACATACTCCTGTGTTGCCTATTGGAGGTTTCTTTCTATTTTAATTTTCAACCAGCACTGCAGCACACTGTACAGATTAATCAGCACTGGGTTGCCATTGTTAGGATTTCACTGGTCACCTCTTTTCTGTTTTTAGCAATGCCTTCTCTCCTGCTGCTGTCTTTTTCAAACAGCCCATTCTTCCATGTCCCCATGTTCCAAATTATTATCCTGCAGAAATGTGTGTGCCGCATCCAGCTAAGATCCCTGCTTTGGAGGAGCAGAAAGAAGTCAAGCCTAGCCAATAACAGGGAAACAAATCCTGGCCATTTGTCATGGGACTGCATTGGCAGGATGACCAGGATTTTAGTGTTAAAATGCTCCACCCCTGTGAACCCTTTTGGAATCCAATGCAGAAGTTTAAATTCATTTTACATGGAAAGGTTATCCATGGGCTTGATCTGGGATATACCTGGTGTCTGGTGATCTTTTATAATGAAGACTCTTCCCAGAGGTGGCAATCCTTTCTCATTCTATTCTAATTTTTTCCTCTGCCCTTGATTCCATTGCTCTTAGTTCTCTAGTAGGAAATTATATGGTTTTTCATGTGATCTTGTTATGTGTGGTAATTTAGCCAACGTATAAGTGAGCACTTTTAAAAGAATGCATTTTTTCTAAGAAATATTGAATCCCTCAAAGTAAACTGCATGATAAAACAAAAATTAATTTCAACCCTAGAGATTATAAGGTCCACTATTTCCCAGGGAATAGAATAATTAAAATCTTATTATTATTTATTTCCCCTAAATATGACTGATTATTTTCCTTTACATGTGTCTGTGCCTTCTTAAATCTTTATTATAACTGATCATATTAAATCTAATCTTACCTAAAATCCCTTTTCAAATCAACATTCTCTTTCAATCTAATATATATTTCAGTCCATAATTTAAAGTCCTTTCGAAAGCTTTAACACAGCCATTCTTTGTTCGCTTTGCCCACATCATGCACTATGGGATGAGTTATCAAAAAAACTGAGAGATAAATGGAAAAATTTGTTCAGTGATGGTGAGTAAAGCACCTTTGCATGGCAGTGTCAACATATGGATTGAGAGTTGAATAATATTTTATTTAATTTTCTGGATTCTCTTTATTTATTTTAATTATTAAAGAGCTGTTGAAAACGTTTAATAAACATTGAAGAGAAGAATGCACACCTCTGTGAATATATGATGCACCAGGGAATGTACACATTTGATCAATAAGATAGTGGTTTAATAAGTATTAATAAATCAGCCTTGTTTTAAAAGTCGTGGGGATGTCTGAAATTGTACACCCTAGTTGAGCCATGAATAATAGACATTAGTCATATATTTTTTTAAGATTTTATTTATTTATTCATTTATCCCCCACTTGTTGCTTGTGTTCACTGGGTCAGCTAACCATGCCATGCGGGCGGGCTTGCCTTCACCAGGAGGCCCCATTAAGCGAACCCGGGGCCTCCCATATGGTAAACGGGAGCCCTACTGATTGAGCCACAGCCGCTTCCCCATTAGTCATATTTTAAAGATGCTTTTGCCAATTTTTAAAAAAGGAATCACAATTCAACGATCTCCTGGAGATGTGTGTACTGGAACACTGTTCGTTTTCATGCCCCTTAATTTTCTAAGTTTGAGATATTGGCTCTTAGCTTAAGCTTTTGTATGTTTATGTATGATTGATATGCATCACTAAAAATATATATTAAGTTAAAGCAGGTGCGGAGAAACAAATATGAACCTTTTAAATTACCTATTTCCCTAAAGTCAGCTTCCTTTAGTGATGCTTCATTATCAAAGATTGTAATATCCGAAGCATATACGGGAGTACGGTGCCCTCTGCTGGATCGATTTGGTCCTTGACTTTGAGAACACTTGGTCTTACCCTGATAACTTGTAAACAGTTGAGTCACTCTTTCTCACCTTGTGGACCATTCACGTCACTTTTTCCTTTCTGTGTGTTGTCATGACCCTTCATAAGCCATAGGAGAACTTTGGAGGCTGTAAGTTATTTGTACAGTAGTTCAATGGTTTCATTTTTGCATATGTCAATCTTTTTCATGGCAAAACTTTTTTTGAAAAGTTTTCCATTACACTCTACAAAATTACAGTATGTGAAAAAGCAGGTATTCATATATGGACACCTGCATCACAATCTCTCTGCCATCGGAAACAGCCCAATTGTGTCCAGAAAATCAGGAATATTTCCTTGAAACAAAACACCGAGTGATGTAATCATTCAGTACAGAATTGTGAAATCATGTAAAATGATATCCTCTGGATTATTGATTTAAAATTTTGATTATTCAAAAAAGGATTCATCAGTGAGAAGCATTTCTTTTCCTCCCATTATTTTTCCTAATGTTAGAGTTGTTTAATATTATTCCAATAATTATTTGGAAGAAACTCTAGTCCAAAAGTTAAGGTAAAATATGCATGCCACAGGAACTATTCTATTTGAAGCCTTTTATTTTTACAGAGTTTTCTATTTAATGGGTGAAATCTTTCCTTTCAAATTAACACAGGAAATGGGGAAAATTCTTTCTGCCTAAGTAAGGATTTATTTTAATAGCAAAACAAATAATTAACCATTTTTAAACATGTATACTTTAACAAATGCTTAAAATTTCTTTTTTGAATTTTAAATTCTCCAAATTGCTCTATGAGAGAATATCATTATTGTAAGCTGACGTAGAGCTAATTTTCACCTCCAATCAGACACATGCTTGTTTTTTTAAGGTATAATTATAACAGAATCTATAAGTTAAAAAAATACTTTTATGCTGTCGGTCAGGATTCTCAAACCTCTATTCCCAGCATGACTCCCCACATGTCAGATTCTTTCTGACAGATCATGAGAAAATATTATGGCATTTTTTCCACCAGCCACTGATGACACTTTATGTTTAAAATGCACTTTCATACCCTGACTTGAACATTACTGGCTAGTTGGTAGTATAATCTGGTTCTGCAGTGCAGTCTCTTGGGTTTTAATATTTCCCACATAATCCTGAATTGGTGAGTGGAGTTTTCTATCTGTTCCAATTTTCTAAAAGCATCACACCATAGTGCACAAGGAAATCACAGCTTGGATTCTGTCCTCCATGATTCTGTTATTCTCCTCTTTACTGTTTTTAGCAGTGCCTTATCTCTTGCTGTTCTTTTTTCCAAACAGCGCCTTCTCCATACCCCGAAATACTGAATAATTAGTCTGTAAATGTGTTTGGGCCACACACAACTAAGGTCCCTGCTTTGAAGGAGCAGAAATAAGACAAGACTGGTCAGTAAAAGGGACACGAGTCATGGAGACATTTCTGGGACTGCATTAGCAAGATGACCAGGATTTTGGTGTGCCAAGCTACACCCCTGCTAGCACTTTTGGAATCCAATGCAGAAGTTCGATTTCATTTTACAAGGAAAAGTTATCCATTGCCCTGATCTGGGGTATATGTGGTGTTTGGTAAACTTTGATAATGAAGGCTCTTCATTGAGATGGCAATACTTTCTCATTATGTTCTAATTTCTTCCTCTACCCTTGATTCCATTGCTCTTAGGATCCCTATTTGGAAATAATATGGTTTTCAAAGAGATCTTGTTATGTGTGGTAATTTAGGCAAAGGACATGTGAGCACTTTACATAGAGGACATTTTTTACTTAGAAAGATTGAATTCCTCAAAGTTAACTGCAGGATGAAAGAGATATTTATTTCACCGGTCAAGATTAAAATGTCCTCTATATCACGGGGAATAAAATAATTAAAATTTTGTTATAATTTATTTCCCAAAGATCAGACTGATTGTTTTCTTTTACATGTGTCAGTGCATTCTTAAAATTTTATTATGATTGATTATATTAAATCAAATCTTACCTAGATTCCCTTTTCAAATCAACATTCTCTTTGGAACTTATATGCGTTTCAGTCCATAATTATAAAATAAAAACTTTCAACATCTTTAAAAATTCCATGCAATATTCACTTTGTCCACATGATGCACTATCAGTTGAATTATCAAAGAAACTGAGAAATAAACGGAAAAAGTTTTTCAAGGATGGCAAGCAAAGCATATATGCATGTCAGTGTCAACTAATGGATTAAGAGGTGAATAATATGTTTTTTTATTTTCAGTATTCTTAAAGAGCTATTGAAAACATTTAATAATGATTGAAGAGAAGAATGCACACCTCTGTGATTATATGGAGGACCAGGGATGGTACACATTGGATAATATGATTTAATAAAAGAGCCTTTTTTTTAAATTGTGGGGATGTCTGGGATTTAAGACATAATTTGAGCCATGGGTAATAGGCATTAGTCATGATTTAAAGATGCTCTGGCTTATTTAGAGAAGAAATCACAGTTCAAGCTTATGGTGGGATAAGTGTATGAGACTACTGTAAGCTGTTTTGCCATAATTATTTATAAGGTTGAGATTTCTGCTCTCGGTTTCAGGTTTATGTATGTTCAGAAATGTTTTATATGCATTATTAAAAATATATATTATGAGAAAGACAGTGGGGATGGACAAATATGAAGCTTGGAATTACCTGTTTCTCTAAAGTGGTCTTCCTTTGTGTTTCTTCATTATCAGAGGTTGTAATCTGGCATGCATAGAATGGAGGGCATTACCCTCTGCTTGATGCAATAGGTCCTTGAATTTTATGAAACATTCCTCTTCCACATGATAAGTTGTAAACAGTTGAGACACTCTTTCTCACCTTGTGCACCTTACAGGACACTTTTGTAATTCTGGGTGTTGGCAATGTCCTTCAAAGGCCAAAGGAGACATTTGGAAGCTCATAGATACTTGTACTGTAGATTCTTGGTTTCAATTCTTATGTGTAGATCTATTTCTTTGTAAGAATGATTTTGATATTTTCTTCCAATACATTTATCAAAAATTAAAATATGTCAAAAGACCAGGTATTTGTCTACAGACAACTGCATCACCATCTCTGCTCCTAGGGCAACAGCCAAAAGATGTCCAGAAAATCAACAATGGTTCCTTGAAAAAAAAATGCAGAGCCTTCTAAACATTCAGTAAAGAATCCGGAGGTCATGTAAAAAGATGTCCTCTGAATTATAGATTTAAAATTGTGGTTATTCAATATGAAGGATCAGTGAGAAACATTTCTTGTGTGCCCAATATTTTTCTGCCATTTACAGTAATGTAATATTATTCCAATAACTATCAGGAAGAAATTCTAGTCAAAAAATTATGGTAAAATATGCATTCCAGGGAAGCGGCTGTGGCTCAATCATTAGGGCTCCCGTTTACCATATGGGAGGCCCTGGGTTCTGTTCCCGGGGCCTCCTGGTGAGGGCAAGCCTGCCCGCACGGCGTGGTTAGCTGACCCAGCGAGCACAAGCAGCAAGGGGGGGATAAATGAATAAATAAATAAAATCTTTAAAAAAATATATGCATTCCACAGGAGCTCTCTATTTGTAGCATTTTATTTTAGAGAATTTACTCTTTAATAGGGCTAAAGTATTTCCTTTACAATTAATATTAACAGGGTATGGGGAAAAATTCTTATTTCTTATGTACAGGACGATTACATACCAAAATATATAAATAACAATTCTTTTAAATGTTTGTTTTAACGAAGACTTAAAATTTATTTTTTTTTTAATTTTAAATACTCCAAATTAGTTTATGAGAGAACACCGCCATTCTAATCAGACCTATATCTAGGTTTCACCTCCAATTGGACACAATCTTGTTTTCCTATATATATATTTCTAAAGGGAATCTAAAAATTAAAAAAAAAAATCTTTTACACAGTCAGTCAGCATACTCAAAACTCTATCCCCCAGTATGACACCACATGTGTAGGAATCTTTCTAACAGATCATGTGAAAATATTATGGCATTTTACCACTAGCCACTGGCTATACTTTATATTTAAAATTCACTTTCATACCCTTCTTCAACATATCTGGCTAGTTGGTGGTATTGGCAGAGACTGTATTGAAGATTCTTGTGATTTCATTTTTTCCACACTCTCCTGAGGTTGCTAGAGGAGTTTTCTTTCTTTCACAATTTTTAAAGATGCCGCATACCACACTGCAAAAGGAAATCAGAGTTTGTAATCTTTCCTCCAGGATTCCATTGTTCTCCACTTTTCTATTTTTAACAGTGCCATCTCTCCTGCTGGTGTCTTCTCCAAACATCCCTTTCTCCCTGCCTACAAAGTCCAAATAATTAGACTGAAAAATTGTTGGTGACACACAACGCTATGGTCCCTGCTTTGGAAGAGCAGAAAGAAGACAAGACTGGCCAGTAATCGGGAAATGAATCCTGTCCCTTTTTCCTGGGATTGCATTGGCAGGATGAACAGGAATTTGGTGTGCCACACTCCCACACTGCGAGCCCTTTTGGAATCTATTGCTGATGTACGATTTTATTTTACAGGCAAAGTTTTCCCATTGCCCTGATGTAGTATATATGTGGTGTTTGTTGGCCTTGGATAATGAAGGCTCTTCAATGATATGGCAATACTTTCTCATTCTAATCTAATTTCTTCCTCTAAATTTATTCCATTGCTCTGAGTATCTCTAGTTGGAAATAATATGGTTTTCCAAGGGATCATGTTATGTTTGGTAATTTAGGCAAAGGATATATGAGCACTTTTCAAAGGGGACATTTTTTTTACTGAGAAGGAATGAATGCCTCAATGCACACTGCATGATGAAACAAAAATTTATTTCACCCCTAGAAATTAACTTCCACAATTTCATGGGGAATAAAATTATTTAAAATTTTTAATAATTTATTTCTCTAAAATCATACTGATTATTTTCCTTTACATATGCCTGTGTCTCCTTAAATCTTTATTAAGATTGATTATATTAAATCTAGTCTTACCTAAAATCCCTTTTCAATTCAACATTCTGTTTCAATCTAATATACGTTTTCATTCATAATTTTAAAATAAAGTTTTTTCAATAGCTTTAAAAAGCCATGTAATTTTCACTTTATCCACATGATGCACCATGGGATGAATTAGTAAGATAACTGGCAGAGAAACGTGCCGCTTTGTTCCCGGGCCTGAGGGTGATCAGCCCAGCTGCAGCCCGGGGGGCGACACTGACTAGTTGTGGACCATCTGGCGTGCACTCCGGGAACGGCGGGGGGTGAAGAAGTTGTCAGGAGAGCGCAGGGCCGGCTCCCTGGTCTTCACGGGGGTTAAGGAGAAGTTGTCACAGGGTCGCCGTTTGGTGCCCTGTGGTCTCCCTGACAGTACTAAATGAAGAGACACCACTCACTTGCTTGCTGGAAGGTAAGACCTTTATTCAGGGATAACTACGCAGTTATATAGGCAGGGGTGGTGGGGGTGAGCGTGTTGTTTTCTGATAGGGCGAAGCTGTTGCTGGGCATGGAGGGAAGATTCGGGAGGGAGGGGGGAGGCTAGAGGAGAAGTCCAACATGTCCAAATAAGGTTATGGCTGTGAGGGAGTGCTGTGATAGGCTGCGGTGAATAGGGAAGTTGGGTTCGGGGAAGAGAGAAGTTGGCTACGGGAAGCGGGTGGGGCGTAGCGCCCCACAGGCAAGGTTTGACTTGGGTAAACATTACCTCAGAAACGGAAAGAGTTGTGCAAGGATGATGAGAAATGCACCTTTGCATGGCAGTGTCAACAAATGGATTGAGAGCTGAATAATATTTTATTTACTGTTCTGGATTCCCTTAATTTCTTTTCATTCTTAAAGAGCTGTTGAAAACGTTTAGTAAAGTTTGAAGAGAAGACTGCGCACCACTGTGATTATATGAAGGAACAGGGAATGTACACATTGGATAAGAAAGATAGTGGTTTAATATGTAGTAATA
Organism: Tolypeutes matacus; assembly: GCA_026826555.1. Classification (NCBI taxonomy): domain Eukaryota; kingdom Metazoa; phylum Chordata; class Mammalia; order Cingulata; family Chlamyphoridae; genus Tolypeutes; species Tolypeutes matacus. The sequence continues at coordinate 321,344 of JAKSZT010033014.1, forward strand.
AAACAGATTTGTTTTAATAATCGTGGCTATGTCTGGAACTGTACACCTAGTTAAGCCATGGATACTGGGCAATAGACATGTTTTAAAGATATTCTTGACAATTTTTTAAAAGGGAATCACAATTCAAGGTTCCACTGGAGATGTGTGTATGGGACGACTGTTAGGTGTTATGCCCCTTTATATTCTTATGAGATTTCTACTCTTGGCGTCAGGTTTCGATATTTTCATGTATGATTGTCATGCATCACTAAAAATATATATTAAGGGAAAGCAGGGGGAGAGAGACAAATATGAACCTTTGGATTTACCTATTACTCTAATGTGGACTTCCTTTTGTGTCTCTTTAGTATGGAGTCTGTAATCTGGCATGCCTAGAGTGGACATTTTATTCTTTACCGGTGAAATAAGTATTTGTTGAATCGTGCAGTTTACTTTGAGGCATTTATTCTTTCTAAGTAAAAAATGTCCTCTTTGTAAAATGCTCACACATCCTTTGCCTAAATTACCACACATAACAAGATCTCTTGGAAAACCATATTATTTCCAAATAGAGATCCTAAGGGCAATGGAATCAAGGGCAGAGGAAGGAATTAGAACATTGATTTTTATGAACCATTCTGCTGCTACATATCTTGTATACATTTGAGTCACTCTCACCTTGGGGACTTCACAAGTCCCTTTTGCATTTCTGCGTGTAGTCAAGGTCCTTCATAAGCCAGAAGAGAAATTTGAATGCTGGGAGCTAGTTTTACCCTAGTTCCTTGGTTTCATTTGTGTATATGTGGATAGGTTTCTTGGTAAGAATGATTTTGATTTTTTTCCCAATAATTCTCAAAAATTACAATATGACAAATAGCAACTCTTTGTATATGGACACCTGCATCACACTCTCTGCACCATCAGCAACAGCCCAATAATGTCTTGAAAATCAGGAATGGTTTCCTTGAAAAAAATCCAGGACCATGTAAACAATCAATAAACACTCATGAAGTCATGTAAAAAGAAGTCCTCAGAATTATTGATTCAAAATTGTGATTATTCCAAAAAGGAGAATCATTGAGAAACATTTCTTGTGCTCCCATTATTTTTCTGCCTGTTTGAGCTGTTTAAAACTATTCCAATAAGTAATAGGAAAAAAATGTAGCCCAAAATATAACGTAAAATATGCATTCCCCAGGAATTCTTCTATCTGGGTTCTTTTATTTTTACAGAGTTTACTGGATGTAGTGGGAGGTGTGGGAGATGGGCAACATGGGAATCCCAGTGGGTTCCGTGTAATATTTTGGCTAATCTAAGCACCTCTTACAATATATGTGTATATATATATATATATATATATATATATATATATATATATATATATATA
>JAKSZT010033014.1:329151-392258 GCA_026826555.1 Tolypeutes matacus
ATTTTTATTTTTATTTTTATTTTTATTTTTATTTTTATTTTTATTTTTATTTTTATTTTTATTTTTATTTATTTATTCATTTATCCCCCCCTTGCTACTTGTGCTCGCTGGGTCAGCTAACCACACCGCGTGGGCGGGCTTGCCTTCACCAGGAGGCCCCAGGAACCGAACCTGGGGCCTCCCATATGGCAAACGGGAGCCCCACCGATTGAGCCACAGCCGCCTCCCATCTTTCATCATTTTTAAAGAAGCTCCATACCACACTGCACTTGGAAATCCGAGTTTAGATCTTTCCTCCAGGATTCCATTGTTCGACTCTTTTCTGTTTTTAGCAAGTGCCATCTCTCCTGCGGCTGTCTTCTCCAAACATCCCTTTCTCCCTGCCCACAAGGTCCAAATAATTAGACTGAAAATGTGTTGGTGATATGCAATGCTAAGGTCCCTGATTTTGAAGAGCAGAAACAAGACAAGACTGGCCAGTACCAGGGAAATGAATCCTGTCCATTTTTCCTGTGACTGCAGTGGCAGGATGACCAGGAATTTGGTGTGCCACACTCCACCCCTGCGAGCACTTTTGGAATCCATTGCTGAAGTACGATTTTATTTTACATGCAAAGGTTTCCCATTGCCCTGACTTAGTATATATCTGTTGTTTGGTGGACTTTGATAAGGAAGGCTCTTCTTTGAGATGGCAAAACTTTCTCATTCTATTCTAATTTCTTACTCTAACTTTGATTCCAGTGCTCTGAGTATCTCTAGATGGAAATAATATGGTTTTCCAAGGGATCCTGTTAGGTTTGGTAATTTAGGCAAAGGACCTGTGCGCGCTTTAAAAAGGGGACATTTTTTACTCAGAAAGAATGAATGCCTAAATGCAAACTACACAATGAAACAAAAATTTATTTCACCCCTTGAGATTATAATTTCCACAATTTCATGGGGAATAAAATAATTTAAAAATTTTAATAATTTATTTCCCTAAAATCAGACTGATTATTTTCCTTTACATGTGCCTGTGCCTCCTTAATTTTAATTAAGAGTGATTATATTAAATCTAATCTTACCTAAAACCCCTTTTCAAATCAACATTCTCTTTCAATATAATATACGTTTCTGTTCATAATTTTAAAATAGTCTTTTCAAAGGCTTTAAAAAAGCCATGCATTTTTCACTTTGCCCACATGATGCACTATGGGATGTGTTATTAAGATAACAGAGAGAGAAACGGAAAGAGTTGTTCAAGGATGCTGAGTAATGCACCTTTGCATGGCAGTGTCAACAAATGGATTGAGAACTGAATAATATTTTATTTACTGTTCTGGATTCTGTTTATTTATTATAATTCTAAAAGAGTTGTTGAAAACTTTTAATAATGATTGACAAGGAGAATGTGCACCGCTGTGATTATATGAAGGACCAGGGAATGTACACCTTGGATAAGAAAGATAGTGGTTTAATATGTATTAATAAAACAGATTTGTTTTAAAAATCGTGGGTATGTCTGGAACTGTACACCCAGTTAAGCCATGGATACTAGGCATTAGTTATGTTTTAAAGATGTTCTTGCCAATTTTTTTAAAGTGAATCACAATTCAAGGTTCCACTGGAGATGTGAGTATGGGAAGACTGTTAGGTGTTATGCCCCTTTATTTTCTTATGATGAGATTTCTACTCTTGCCGTCAGGTTTATACATGTTCATGTATGATTGAAATGCATCAATAAAAATATATATTAAGGGAAAGCAGGGGGAGAGAGACAAATATGAAGCTTTGGAATTACCTATTTCTCTAAATTGGTCTTCCTTTTGTTTTTCTTCAGTATGGAGGCTGAAATCTGGCATGAATAGAGTGGACATTTTATACTTGACCGGTGAAATAAGTATTTGTTTAATCGTGCAGTTTCCGTTGAGGCATTCATTCTTTCTAAGTAAAAAATGTCCTCTTTGTAAAGTGCTCACAAGTCCTTTACCTAAATTACCACACATAATAAGATCTCTTGGATAACCATATTATTTCCAAATAGCGATCATAAGAGCAATGGAATCAAGGGCAGAGGAAGAAATTAGAACATTGATTTTTTATGAACCATTCCTCTTCTACATGATATCTTGTATACAGTTGAGTCACTCTTTCTCACTTTGGGGACCTTACTGGTCCCTTTTGCATTGCTGGGTGTTGGCAATGTCCTTCATAAGCCAGAAGAGAAATTTGGATGCTGGGAGCTAGTTTTACTCTTGTTCCTTGGTTTCATTTGTGTATATGTGGATATGTTCCTTGGTAAGAAAGATTTTGATTTTTTTTGAAATATTTCCAAAAATTACAATATGACAAAAAAGCAGCTATTTGTATATGGAAACCTGCATCACAATCTCGGCACCATCAGCAACAGCTCAATAATATCTTGAAAATCAGGAATGTTTTCCTTGAAAAAAAATCCAGGACCTTGTAAACATTCAATAAACAGTCATGATGTCATGTAAAATCAGGTCCTGTGAAGTAACAATTCAAAATTGTAATTATTCCAAAAATGAGAATCAGTGAGAAACATTTCTTTTACTCCCTTTATTTATCTGCCAGTTAGAGTAGTTTAAACTTATTCCAATAAATAATAGGAAGAAAATATAGTCCAAAATTTTATGTAAAATATGCATTCCACAGTAACTGTTCTATCTGTGGTCTTTTATTTTTACAGTGTTGACTATTTAAATAGGCTTTAGACTTTCTTTTCCAATTGTCATTGACAGGGTAGGGGAAAAATTCATTTTTCCTAAGTAAAGATTGATTTATATACCATAATATATAATTAACCATTCTTTTAAAATGTATGTTTTAATGAAGTATTAATTTTATTTTTTTGTATTTTAAATAATCCCTATTACTCTATGAGAGAACCCTGTAATTCTATTCTGATTTATTGCTAATTTTCACGTCGAATTGGTCACATTCTTGCTTTCCTTAATATATATTTGTAATAGAATCTATAAATTAAAAGAAAAACAAACATTTATGCAGTCGGTAAGAATTTTCAAACCTCTATTCCCAGCATGATTTCACATGTGTTTTAAACTTTCTGAAAGATCATGTGTAAATATTTTTGCATTTTTTTCCACCAGCCACTGACTATATTTTATGTTTAAAACATACTTTCATACCCTGACTTCAACATATCTGGATAGTTCTTTTATGGGAAGTGTCTTTATTGAAGACGCTTGAGTTTTAATTTTTCCACATACTCCTGTGTTGCCTATTGGAGGTTTCTTTCTATTTTAATTTTCAACCAGCACTGCAGCACACTGGACAGATGAATCAACACTTGGTTGCCATTGTTCAGGATTCCACAGGTCACCTCATTTCTGTTTTTAGCAATGCCTTCTCTCCTGCTGCTGCCTTTTCCAAACAGCCCATTCTTCCATGCCCCCAAAGTCCAAATTATTATCCTGCAGAAGGGTTTGGGCTGCATCCAGCTAAGTTCCCTGCTTTGGAGGAGCAGAAAGGAGAGAAGCCTGGCCAGTAACAGGGCAACAAATCTAGCCCATTTGTCATGGGACTGCATTGGCAGGATGACCAGAATTTTAGTGTTAAAACGCTCCAACCCTGCGAGCCTTTTGGAATCCAACGCAGAATTTCGATTTCATTTTACATGGAAAGGTTATTCATTGCCCTGATCTGGGATATACGTGGTGTCTGGTGACCTTTTATATTGAAGAGTCTTCACTAAGGTGGCAATCCTTTCTCATTATATTCTAATTTTTTCCTCTGCCCTTGATTCCATTGCTCTTAGGATCTCTAGTTTAAAATTATATGGTTTTCCAAGTCTTCTTGTTATGTGTGGTAATTTAGCCAAAGTATAAGTCAGCACTTTACAATGAGGATATTTTTTACAAAGAAAGAATAAATCCCTCAATGTAAACTGCATGATAAATCAAAAATTTATTTCACCCCTAGAAATTATAAGGACCACTATTTCCCAGGGAATAGAATAATTAAAACTTTGTTATTATTTATTTCCCATAAATATGACTGATTATTTTCCTTTACATGTGTCTGTGCCTTAAAAATCTTTTTTATGACTGATCATATTAAATCTAATGTTACCTAAAATCCCTTTTCAAATCAACATGCTCTTTCAATCTAATATACGTTTCAGTCCATAATTTAAAGTCCTTTCACCAGCTTTAACATGCAATTTTCACTTTGCCCACATCATGCACTATGAGATGAGTTATCAAAAAAACTGAGAGAGAAACGGAACAATTTGTTCAAAGATGGTGAGGAAAGTACCTTTGCATGGCAGTGTCAACAAATGGATTGAGAGGTGAATAATATTTTATTTATTCTTCTGGATTCTCTTTATATATTTTAATTCTTAAAGAGCTGTGGAAAACGTTTAATATTGATTGAAGAGAAGAATGCACTCCTCTGTGAACATATGATGCACCAGGGAATGTACGCATTTGATAAGTAAGATAGTAGTTTAATATGTATTAATAAAACAGATTTGTTTTAAAAGTCGTGGGGTTGTCTGAAATTGTACACCCGAGTTTAGCCATGAATAATAAGCATTAGTCATATTTTAAAGATGCTTTGGTCAATTTTTAAAAAAGGAATCACAATTCAACGATCTCCTGGAGATGTGTATACTGGACCATTGTTATTTTTCATGTCCCTTATTTTCTAAGGTTAAGATTTTGGCTCTCGGCTTCAGCTTTTGTATGTTAATGTATGATTTATATGCATCACTAAAAATATATATTAAGTGAAAGAGTGTGCGGAGAAACAAATATGAAGATTGTGAATTACCTATTTCCCTAAAGTCAGCTTCTTTTAGTGTTGCTTCATTATCAAAGGTTGTAATCTCCCAAGCATAGAAGGGAGTAAGGCGCCCTCTGCTGGATGAATTTGGTCCTTGACTTTCAGAACATTTCGTCTTACCCTGATAATTTGTAAAGTTTTGAGTCACTCTTTCTCCCCTTGTGGACCATACATGTCCCTTTTCCCCTTCTATGTGTTGGCATGGTCCTTCATGAGCCTTAGGAGAACTTTGGAGGCTGTAAGTTATTTGTAGAGTAGTACAATGGTTTCATTTTTGTATATGTTGATCTGTTTCTTTACAAAAGTTTTTTTGAAAATATTTCCAATACATTCTCAAAAATTTCAATATGTCAAGAGCAGGTATTCATATATGGACACCTACATCACAATCTCTCTGCCATCGGGAACAGCCCAATTGTGTCCAGAAAATCAGGAATATTTCCTTGAAACAAAACCCCAAGTGATGTAAATATTCAGTACAGAATTGTGAAGTCATGTAAAATGATGTCCTGTGGAATATTGATTTAAAATTGTGATTATTCAAAAAAGTAGTCATCTGTGAGAAGCATTTCTTGTTTTTCCATTATTTTTCCTCGAGTTAGAGTTGTTTAATATTATTCAAATAATTATTAGGAAGAAACTCTAGTCCAAAAGCTAAGGTAATATATGCATGCCACAAGAACTTTTCTATTTGAAGCTTTTTATTTTTACAGATTTTTCTATTTAACAGGCTAAAATCTTTCCTTTCAATTTAACACTGACAGGGTATGGGGAAAATGCTTTCTGACTAAGTAAGGATTTATTTTTATAGCTAAACAAATAAATAACCTTTTTTTTTAAAACATATATACTTTAACAAAGGCTTAATATTTCTTTTTATAATTTTAAATTCTCCAAATTACTCTGTGAGAGAATATCATCATTGTAAGCTGACGTAGAGTTAATTTTCACCTCCTATTGGACAATTCTTGTTTTTTTAAGGTATAATTATAACAGAAACTATAAGTTAAAAAAAAAAAAACTTTTATACTGTCGGTCAGGATTCTCAAATCTCTATTCCCAGCATGACTCCACATATGTCGAATTCTTTCTGACAGATCATGAGAAAATATTATGGCATTTTTTCCACCACCCACTGACTTCACTTTTCATTTAAAATGCACTTTCATACCCTGATTTCAACATAACTGGCTAGTTGGTTGTATAGACTGGGTTTGCAGTGCAGTGTCAGGCGTTTTAATTTTTCCCACATAATCCTGAGTTGGTGAGTAGAGTTTTCATTCGGTTCCAATTTTCAAAAAGCAGCACTACACACGGCATAAGGAAATCGCAGCTTGGGTTCTGTCCTCCATGATTCGAATGTTCTCCTCTTTACTGTTTTTAGCAGTGCCTTATCTCTTGCTGCTCTCTTTGTCAAACAGTGCATATTCCATGCCCCCAAAGTCTGAATAATTAGTCTGCAAAAGGGTTTTGCCACACCCAACTAAGGTCCCTGCTTTGATATCAAAGCAGAAGGAAGGCAAGACTGGCCAGTAAAAGGGAAACAAATCCTGGCCATTTTTCTGGGACTGCATTAGCAAGATGACCAGGATTTTGGTGGACCAATCTCCACCACTGCTCGCCCTTTTGAAATCCAATGCAGAAGTTCGATTTCATTTTACACGTAAAGGTTATCCATTGCCCTGACCTGGGATATATGTGGTGTTTTGTGAAATTTGATAATGAAGGCTCTTCATTGAGATGGCAATATTTTCTCATTATGTTCTGATTTCTTTCTCTGCCCTTGATTCCCTTGCTCTTAGGATCCGTATTTGAAAATAATATGGTTTTCAAAGAGATCTTGTTATGTGTGGTAATTAGGCAAAGTACATGTGAGCACTTTATTAAAACGATATTTTTTACTTAGAAAGATTGAATGCCTCAAAGTAAACTACACTATGAAACAAATATTTATTTCACTGGTCAAGATTGAGATGTCCACTATATCATGGGGAATAAAATAATTAAAATTTGGTTATAATTTATTTTCCATAAATCAGACTGATTATTTTCCTTTACATGTGTCAGTGTACTCTTAAAATTTTATTATTGTGGGTTATATCAAATCTAATCTTACCTAGAATCCCTTTTCAAGTCAACATTCTCTTTGGAACTAATATGTGTTTCAGTTCAAAAATTTAAAATAATAATTTCAACAGCTTTAAAAAATCCATGCAATGTTCACATGACCACTTGATGCACTATGGGTTGAATTATCAAAAAAACTGAGAGATAAACAGAAAAAGTTGTTCAAGGATGGCAATCAAAGCACATATGCATGTCCATGTCAACTAATGGATTAAGAGGTGAATAATATTTTCTTTATTTTCTGTATTCTCTTTATTTCCTATAATTCATAAAGATCTATTGAAAACATTTAATAATGATTGAAGAGAAGAATGCACACCTCTGTGATTATTCGAAGGACCAGGGATGGTACACATTGGATGAGTATTATAGTGGTTTAATATGATTTAATAAAAGAGCCTTTTTTTTTTAATTGTGGGGATGTCTGAAATTGTACACAGTATTAGAGCCATGGATAATAGGCATTAGTCATGTTTTAAAGATGCTCTGGCCAATTTTTAAAAAAGAAATCACTATTCAAGGTTCTGCTGGAGATATATGTATGAGACACCTGTCAGGAGTTTTGCACCTATATTTTCTAAGGTTGAGAATTCTGCTCTAGGTGTCAGGTTTATGTATGTTCAGAATCGATTGATATGCATCACTAAATATATATATTATGAGAAAGAGGGAGGGGAGGGACAAATATGAAGCTTGGAATTACCTATTTCTCTAAAGTGGTCTTCCTTTGTGTTTCTTCATTATCAGAGTTTGTAATCTGGCATGCATAAGATGGAGGGCTGTACCCTCTGCTTGATGCAATTGGTCCTTGTGTTTTATGAACCATTCCTCTTCCACATGATAACTTGTAAACATTTGAGGCTCTCTTTCTCACCTTGTGGACCTTACAGGTCCCTTTTGCACTTCTGGGTGTTGGCAAGGTACTTCATAAGCCAGAGGAGACATTTGGAGGATGGGAGATACTTGTACTGTAGTTCCTTGGTTTCTATTCTTATGCGTAGTTCTGTTTGTTTGTAAGAATGATTTTGATTTTTTCTTCCAATATATTTATCAAAAATTAAAATATGTCAAAAGACCAGGTATTTGTCTATAGACACGTGCGTCACAATCTCTGCTCCAAGGGCAACAGCCCAATGAAGTCCAGAAAATCAGCAATGGGTACCTTAAAAAAAAAAATGCAGAGCCTGCTAAACATTCAGTAATGAATCCTGAGGTCATGTAAAAAGAGGTGCTCGGAATTATTGATTTAAAATTTTGGTTATTCATAATGAAGGATCACTGAGAAACATTTCTTTTTTTTTTTTTTTAAGATTTTATTTATTTATTCATTTATCCCCCCCTTGCTGCTTGTGCTCGCTGGGTCAGCCAACCACACCTTGCGGGCGGGCCTGCCCTCACCAGGAGGCCCCGGGAACCGAACCCGGGGCCTCCCACATGGTAAACGGGAGCCCTACTGACTGAGCCACAGCCGCTTCCCGAGAAACATTTCTTGTGCTCCATTATTTTTCTGCCATTTAGATTAGTGTAATAATATTCCAATAAGTATTAGGAAGAAAATTTATTCAAAAACTTAAGGTAAAATATGCATTCCACAGTAGCTCTCTATTTGTAGTATTTTATTTTACAGAGTTTACACTTTAAAAGGGCTAAAGTTTTTCTTTTCAGTTAACATTGAGAGGGTAAGGGGAAGAATTATTATTTCCTACGTACAGGTCATTTTATATACCAACATATAAAAATAACCATTCTTTAAAATGTTTGTTTTAATGAAGTCTTAATTTTTTTTTTATTTTAAATACTCCAAATTAGTCTATGAGAGAACACCATCATTCTAATCAGACTTATATCTAGTGTTCACCTCCAATTGGACACAGTCTTGTTTTCCTTAATATATATTTCTAACAGAATGTATAAATTAAAAAAAAAAAAACAACTTTTACACAGTCAGTCAGGGTACTCAAACATCTATCCCCCAGTATGACACCACATGTCCTGGAATCTTTATGACAGATCATGAGAAAATATGATGGCATTTTTCCACTAGCCACTGACCATACTTTATGTGTAAAATTCACTTTCATTGAGGTCTTCAACATATCTGGCTAGTTGGTGGTATTGGCAGTGTCTGTATTGAAGATTATTGGGATTTCATTTTTTCCACAGTCTCCTGAGGTGGCTAGAGGAGTTTTCTTTCTTTCACAATTTTCAAAGAAGCCCCATACTTCACTGCACAAGGAAATCTGAGTTTGGATTTTTTCTCCAGAATTCCATTGTTCTCCTCTTTTCTGTTTTTAGCAGTGCCATCTCTCCTGCTGCTGCCTTCTACAAACATCACTTTCTCCCTGCCTACAAGATCCAAATAATTAGGCTGAAAAAGTTTTGGTGACACACAATGCTATGGTCCCTGCTTTGGAAGAGCAGAAAGAAGACAAGGCTGGCCAGTAACACGGAAATGAATACTGACCATTTTTCATGGGACTTCATTGGCCAGATGACCAGGAATTTGGTGTGCCACAATGCCCCCCTGCGAGCCCTTTTGGGATCCATTGCTGAAGTATGAATTTATTTTACACTCAAAGGTTTCCCATTGCCCTGATGCAGTATATATGTGGTTTATGGTGGCCTTGGATAATGAAGGCTCTTCATTGAGATGGCAATATTTTCTCAATCTATTCTAATTTCTTCCTCTGCCTTTGATTCCATTCCTCTCAGTATCTCTTGTTGGAAATAATTTGGTTTTCAAAGGAATCTTCTTATGTTTGGTAATTTAGGCAAAGAACGTGTGAGCACTTCACAAAGGGGACATTTTTTACTCAGAAAATATGAATGACTCAATGCAAACTGCACGATGAAACAAAAATTTATTTCACCCCTTGAGATTATAAATTCCACAATTTCATGTGGAATAAAATAATTAATAATTTTTAATAATTTATTTCCCTAAAATCAGACTGATTACTTTCCTTTACATGTGCCAGTGCCTCCTTAAATCTTTATTAAGATTGATTATATTAAATCAGATCTTACCTATATTCACTTTTCAAATCATCATTCTCTTTCAATCTAATAGAGGTTTCAGTTAATAATTTTAAAATAAAGTCTTTTTAATAGCTTTAAAAAAGCCATGCAGTTTTCACTTTGTCCACATGATGCACTATGGGATGAGTTATTAATATAACTGAGAGAGAATCAGAAAAATTTTTCAAGGATCCTGAGAAAAGCACCTTTGCATGGCAGTGTCAACAAATGAATTGAGAGCTGAGTAATATTTTATTTACTTTTCAGGATTCTGTTTATTTATTATAATTCTTAAAGAGCTGTTGAAAACGTTTAGTAATGATTGAAGAGTAGAATGCGCACCACTGTGATTATATGAAGGACCAGGGAATGTACACATTGGATAAGAAAGATAGTGGTTTAATATGTATAAATAAAACAGATTTGTTTCAATAATCGTGAGTATGTATGGAACTGTACACCCAGTTAAGCCATGATTACTAGGCATTAGTCATGTTTTAAAGATGTTGTTGCCAATTTTTTAAGAGGGAATCACAATTCAAGGTTCCACTGCTCATGTGTGTATGGGACGACTGTTAGGTGTTATGCCCCTTTATTTTCTTATGATGAGATTTCTAGTCTCGGCATCAGGTTTATATATGTTCATGTATGATTGACATGCATCACTAAAAATATATATTAATTGAAAGCAGGGGGAGAAAGACAAATATGAAGCTTTGGAATTACCTATTTCTCTAAAGTGGACTTCCTTTTGTGTTTCTTCAGTATGGAGGCTGAAATCTGGCATGCATAGAGTGAACATTTTATTCTTGACTGGTGAAATATATATTTGTTTTATCGTGCAGTTTACTTTGAGGCATTCATTCTTTCTAAGTAAAAAATGTCCTCTTTTTAAAGGGCTCTCAAGTCCTTTGCCTAAATTACCATGCATAACAAGATCCCTTGGAAAACCATATTATTTCCAAATAGAGATCCTAAGAACAATGGAATCAAGGGCAGAGGAAGAATTTAGAGCATTGATTTCTATGAACCATACCATATCCTGTGATATCCTGTAAACAGTCGAGTCACTTTTTCTCACCTTGCAGACCTTATAGGTCCCTTTTTCATTTCTGGGTTTTGGCAATGTTCTTCATAAGCCTGAAGAGAAATTTGGACACCGTTAGCTAGTTTTACTCTGGTTCCTTGGTTTCATTTGTTTATATGTGGATATGTTTCTGGGTAAGAATGATTTTGATTTTTTTCCCAATAATTCTCAATAATTACAGTATGACAAAAGTGCAGCTATGTGTATATGGACACCTGAATCACAATCTCTGCACCATCAACAACAGTTCAATAATGTCTTGAAAATCAGGAATGCTTTCCTTGAAAAAAATCCAGGAACTTGTAAACATTCAATAAACACTCATGAGGTCAGTTAAAAAGAGGTTCTCTGAATTATCGATTCAAAATTGTGGTAATTCCAAAAAGGAGAATCAGTGAGAAATATTTCTTGTGCTCCCATTATTTTTCTGCCAGTTAGAGCAGTTTAAAATTATTCCAATAAATAATAGGAAGGAAATATAGTCCAAAATTTTATGTAAAATATGCATTCCATAGGAACTCTTCTATCGTGCTCATTTATTTTTACAGAGTTTTCTATTTAAAAAGGCTAAAGACTTTCCTTTCCAGTTCACATTGACAGTGTAGGGGAAAAATTCATTTTGCCTAAATAAGATTGATTTATATACCATAATTTATAATTAACCATTCTTTTAAAATGTATGTTTTTATGAAGTCTTAAATTTATTTTTTTTTTGTATTTTAAATAATCCCAATAACTCTATGAGAGAACACTGTCATTCTATTCTGATTTATTGCTAATTTTCAAGTCCAATTGGTCACATTCTTGTTTTCCTTAATATATATTTATAATAGAATCTATAAATTAAAAAAAAAAAAAAACAAACATTTATGCAGTCGGTCAGAATTGTCACACCTCTATTCCCAGCATGAATCCACATGTGTTTTAAACTTTCTGAAAGATCATGAGTAAATATTTTTGCATTTTTTTTCCACCAGCCACTGACTATATTTTATGTTTAAAATACACATTCATACCCTGACTTCAACATATCTGGATAGTTGTTTTTATGGGAAGAGTGTTTGATGAAGACACTTGAGTTTTAATATTTCCACATACTCCTGTGTTGCTTCTTGGAGGTTTCCTTCTTTTTTAATTTCAACCAGCACTGCAGCACACTGTACAGATGAATTAGCACTTGGTTGCCATTTTTCAGGATTCCATTGTTCACCTCTTTTCTGTTTTTAGCAATGCCTTCTCTGAAGTGCTGTCTTTTCCAATCAGCCCATTCTTCCATGCCCCCACGGTCCAAATAACTATCCTGCAGAAGTGTTTGTGCCACATCCAGCTAAGGTCCCTGCTTTAGAGGAGCAGAAAGAAGACAAGCCTGGCCAGTAACAGGAAACAAATACTGGTCATTTGTCATGGGACTGCATTGGCAGGATGACCAGGATTTTAGTGTTAAAATGCTCCTCCCCTGTGAGCCCTTTTGGAATCCAATGCAGAAGTTCGATTTCCTTTTACATGGAATGGTTATCCATGGCCCTGATCTGGGATATATGTGGTGTCTGGTGATCTTTTATAATGAAGACTCTTCATAGAGGAGGCAATCCTTTCTCATTCTATTCAAAATTTTTCCTCTGCCTTGATTCCATTGCTCTTAGATCTCTAGTAGTAAATTATATGGTATTCCAAGTTATCTTGTTATGCGTGATAATTTAGCCAAATTATAAGTGAGCACTTTACAAAGAGGACATTTTTTCACTAAGAAATAACGAATCCCTCAAAGTAAAGTGCATGATAAATCAAAAATTTATTTCACCCATAGAGATTATAAGGTCCACTATTTCCCAGGGAATAGAATAATTAAAATTTTGTTATTATTTATTTCCACTAAATATGACTGATTATTTTCCTTTACACATATCTGTGCCTTCTTAAAACTTTATTATGACTGATCATATTAAATCTAATCTTACCTAAAATCCCTTTTCAAATCAACATTCTCTTTCAATCCAATATACGTTTCATTCCATTATTTAAAGTCCTTTCAAAAGTTTTAACACAGCTATGCAATGCTCACTTTGCAAACATCATTCACTATGGGATGAGTTATCAAAAAAACTGAGAGATAAATGGAAAAATTTGTTCAAGAATGGTGAGAAATGCAACTTGGCATGGTAGTGTCAACAAATGCATTGAGAGGTGAATAATATTTTATTTATTCTTCTGGATTCTCTTTATTTTAATTCTTAAAGAGCTGTTGAAAACGTTTAATAATGATTGAAGAGAAGAATGCACACCTCTGTGAATATATGACGCACCGGGAATGTACACATTTGATCAATAAGATAGTGGTTTAATATGTATTAATATATCAGACTTGTTTTAAAAGTCATGGGGATGTCTGAAATTGTACACACTATTTGAGCCATGAAAAATAGGCATTAATCATATTTTAAAGATGCTTTTGCCAATTTTTAAAAAAGGAATTGCAATTCAACTATCTCCTGGAGATGTGTGTATTGGACCACTGTTTGTTGTCATGCAACTTAATTTTCTAAGGTTGAGATTTTGCTCTCGGCCTGAGGTTTTGTATGTTCATTTATGATTGATATGCATCACTAAAAATATATATTAAGTGAAAGGGGTGCGGAGAAACAAATATGAACCTTTTGAAATACCTATTTCCCTAAAGTCAGCTTCCTTTGATGTTGTTTCATTATAAAAGATTGTAATCTCCCAAGCATAGAAGGGAGTACTGTGCCCTCTGCTGGATGGATTTGGTCCTAGACTTTAATATTGTTTATATTAAATCTAATCTTACCTTGAGTCCCTTTTAAAATCAACATTCTCTTTGGAACTAATATGCATTTCAATTCATAATATTAAAATAAAAATTTTCAACAGCTTTAAAAAATCCATGCAATGTTCACTTTATCCACATGATGTGCTATGGGTTGAATTATCAAAAAACTGAGAGATTAACCAAAAAACTTTTTCAGGGACGGCAAGCAAAGCACATATGCATGTCAGTGTCAACTAATGGATTAAGAGGTGAATAATAAGTTTTTTTTTAATTTTCTGAATTCTCTTTATTTCCTATAATTCTTAAAGAGCTGTTTAAAAGATTTAGTAATGATTGAAGAGAAGGATGCACACCTCTGTGATTATATGTCCCTGCTTTGAAGGAGCAGAAGAAGACAAGACTGGCAGTAAAAGGGACACGAATCCTGGCCATATTTCCTGGGATTGAATTGGCCAGATGACCAGGATTTTGGTGTGCCACACTCCACCCCTACATGTCCTTTTGGAATCCAATGCAGATGTTCGATTTCATTTCAAATGGTAAGTTTATCCATGGCCCTTATCTGAGATATATTGGTGATTGGTGTACTTTGATAATGAAGTCTCTTCATTAAGATGGCAATACATTCTCTTTCTATTCTAATTTCTTCCTCTGCCTTTGATTCCATTGCTCTGAATATCTCTAGTTGTAAAGAATGTGGTTTTCCCAGGGATCCTATTATGTTTGGTAATTTATGCAAAGGACGTGTGAGAACTTTAAAAAGGGGACATTTTTTTTTACTCAGAAAGAATAAATGCCTTAAGGCAAACTGCAAGAGGGAACAAAAATTTATTTCACCCCTTGAGATTATGATTTCCACAATTTCATGGGGAATAAAATAATTAAAATTTTTTAATAATTTATTTCCCTCAAATCAGACTGATTATATTACTATACATGTGCCTGTGCCTTCTTAAATCTTTATTATGATTGATTACATTAAATCTAATCTTACCTAAAATCCCTTTTCAAATCAACTTTCTCTTTCAATCTAATATATATTTCCATTCATAATTTTAAAATAAATTCTTTTCAATAGCTTTAAAAAGACAGGCATTTTACATTTTGTCCACATGATGCACTATGGGATGAGTTATTAAGATTACTGAGAGAGAAACAGAAAAAGTTGGTCAAGGACCCTGAGAAAAGCACCTTTGCATGGCAGTGTCAACAAATGTATTGAGAGGTGAATAATATTTTATTTACTGTTCTGGATTCTGTTTATTTATTACAATTCTTAAAGATATGTTGAAAACTTTTAATAATGATTGAAGAGAAGAATGAGCACCACTGTGATTATATGAAGGACCAAGTAATGTACACATTGGATACAAAAAATATTGGTTTAATATGTATTAATAAAACTGATTTGTTTTAATAATCATGGGTATGTCTGGAACTGTAGACCCAGTTAAGCCATGGATACTAGACAGTATTCATGTATTAAAGGTACTTTGACCAATTTTTAAAAAGGAATCACAATTCAATGTTCTGCTTGAAATGTGTGTATGGGACAACTCTTAGGTGTTATGCTCCTTTTTTTCTAAGGTTGAGCTTTCTGCTCTCGGCCTCAGGTTTATGTGTACTCATGTATTATTGATGTGCCTCACTATAAATATATATTAAGAGAAAGAGGATGGGGAGGGACAAATATGAAGCTTTGGAATTACCTGTTTCCCTAAAGTCGTCTTCCTTTTGTGTTTCTTCATTATCAGAAGTTGTAATCTTGCATGCATAGAATGGAGGACGGTACCATCTCTTTTATGGAATAGGTCTTCACTTTTGAGAACCTTTCCTCCTACCCTGATAAATTTTAAACATTTGAGTCACTCTTTTTCACCTTGTGGACCTTACAGGTCACTTTTTCCCTTTTGGGTATCGGCAAGGTCCTTCATAATTCATAGCAGAAATTTGGAAGCTGTAAGCTATTTGTACTATAGTTCCCTGGTTAAATATTTGTGTATGTCCATGTGTTTCTCCGAAAGAATGATTTTGAATTTTTTTCCAATACGTTCTCAAAAATTACAATATGTCAAAAGAGCAGGTATTCATATATGGACACCTGCATCACAATCACTCCACAGCCCGGAACAGCCCAGAACAGCCCAATGATGTCCAGGAAATCAGGAATGCTTTCCTAGAAACAAAATCCCGAGCCATGTGAACATTCAGTAAAGAATCGTGAAGTCATGTAAAAAGATGTCCTCTGAATTACTGATTTAAAATTGCCATTATTCAAAAAAGGAGTCATCTGTGAGAAGCATTTCTTGTGCTCCCACTATTTTTCTGCCAGTTAGAGTATTTTAATATTATTCCAATAACATTTAGGTAGAGAATCTTGTCCAAAAATTAAGGTAAAATATGTATTCCACAGGGGCTCTCTATTTGTAGCCATTTATTTTTACAGAGTTTACTATTTAAAAGGGCTAAAGCCATTCCATTCCAATTAACATTGACAGGGTATGGGAAAAAATTCTTTCTGCCTAAGTTCAGTTTGGCTTTTATACCAAAATATATAAATAACCATTCTTTTAAAATGTATGTTTTAATGAACACTTAGAAATTTTATTCATTTTAAATACTCCAAATTTCTCTATGAGAGAAGACCATCATTCCACTCTGCCTCATAGCTAATATTCACCTCCAATTGGCCACTTTTTTGTTTTCCTTAATATATATATATATATCTAACAGAATGTATAAATTAAAAAGAAATACATTTGCGCAGTGGGTCAGGATACTCAAACTTCTATCCCCCAGCATGAGTCCACCTGTGTTGGAATCTTTCAGTCAGATCCTGAGAAAATATTATGGCATTTTCCCCACCAGCCACTGACCATACTTTATGTGTAAAATACACTTTCATACTCTGACTTCAACATATCTGGCTAGTTGGCTTTATAGGCTGTGCCTTTAGTGAATACTCTTGTGTTTTAATTTTTTACACGCACTCTTGAGTTGACTAGTGGAGTTTTCTTTCTGTTTCAGTTTTCAACCAGCACTGCATCACACTGCACAAATGAATCAGAGCTTGGATGATTTGTCCAAGATTCCATTGTAACCCTCTTTTTTTGTTTTTAGCAGTGCCTTCTCCACTGATGCTGCCTTTTCTGTACAGCCCATACTCCATGCACCCAAGGTCCAAATAATTAGTCTGCAGACGTGTTTGTGCCTCACCCAGCAAAGGTCTCTGCTTTGAAGGAGCAGAAAGAAGACAAACCTGGACAGTAACTGGAAATGAATCCTGGCCATTTTTCCTGAGACTGCATTGACAGGATAACCAGGATTTTGGTGTGCCAAGCTCCACCCCTGTGAGCCATTTTGGAATCCAATGCAGAAGTTCGATGTCATTTTACATGGAAAGGTTACCTATTGCCCTTATCTGGGATATTCGTGGTGTATGGTGAACTTTGATAATGAAGGCTCTTCATTGAAATGGCAAAACTTTCTCATTCTATTATAATTTCTTCCAGTACCCTTGATTACATTGCTCTGAGGATCTCTTATTGGAAATAATATCATTTTCCAAGTGATCTTGTTATGTGTGGTAATTTAGGCAAAAGACGTGTGAGCACTTTACAAAGAGGAAATTTTTTACTCAGAAAGAATGATTGCCTTAATGTAAACTGCATGATAAAAAAAAAAAATTATTTCACCCCAAGAGATTATAATGTCCACTATTTCACAGGGAATAAAATAATAAAATTTTATTACAATTTATTTCCCATAAATCAGTCTGATTATTTTACTTTACAAGTGTCAGTGCCTTCTTAAATTTTTATTACAATTGATTTTCTTAAATCTATTTACTTACAATCCCTTTTCAAATCAATATTCTCTTTTGATCTAATTTGCCTTTCAGTTCATAATTTTAAAATAAAGATTTTCAACAGTTTTAAAAAGCCATGCAATATTCACTTTGTCCACATGATGCACTATGGGATGAATTATCAATAAAACTGAGAGATAAACAGAAAAATTTCTTCAAGGATGGCAAGAAAAGCACCCATGCTTGTCAGTGTCAACTAATGAATTAAGAGGTGAATAATATGTTTTTCATTCTTCTGGACTGTCTTTATTATAATTCATAAAGAACTGTTGAAAATGTTTAATAGTGATTTAAGAGAAGAATGTACACCTCTGTGATTATACGAAGGAACAGGGAATGTACACATTGGATAAGTAAGATAGTCATTTAATATGTTTTAATAAAACAGACTTGTTTTAAAATTCGTGGGGATGTCTGGAATTGCACACCAAATTTGAGCCATGGATAATAGGCATTCATCATGATTTAAAGATGCTCTGGCAAATTTTTAAAAAGGGAATCACAATTCAAGTTTCTGCTCGAGTTGTGTGTATGAGACCACTGTTAGGTGTTATGCCCCTTTATTTTCTAAGTTTGAGATTTCTGCTCTCAACGTCAGGTATATGTATGTTTACATATGATTGATATGCATCACTAAAAATATATATTAAGAGAAAGAGGGTGGGAAGAGATGAATATGATGATTTGGAATTACCTATTTCTCTAAAGCGGTCTTCCTTTTGTGTTTCTTCATTACCGGAGGCTGTAATCTGGTGTGCATAAAATGGAGATCGGTACACTCAGCTTGATGGAATAGTTCCTTGACTTTCCTGAATGACTCCTCTTCCACATGATAACTTGTTATGAGTTGAGTCTCTCTTTCTCATGTTGTGGAACTTACCGGTCCGTTTTGCACTTCTGGGTGTTGGCAAGGTCCTTCATAAGACATAGGAGACATTTGGAGGCTAGGAGATACTTGTACTAGTTACTTGGTTTCATTTATTTATGTGTAGATCTGTTTCTTTGTAAGAATGATTTTGATATTTTTTCCAATACATTCTCAAAAATCAAAATATATCTAAAGACCAGGTATTTGTATATGGACACATGCATCACAATCTCTGCTCCAAGGGCAACAGCCCAATGATGTCCAGAAAATCAGCAATGGTTTCCTTGAGAAAAAAAACTGGAGCCTGGTAAACATTCAGTAAAGAATCATGAAGTCATGTAAAAAGAAGTCCTCTGAATTATCGATATAAAATTGTGATTATTCACAAAAGGAGAATCACTGAGAAATTTTTCTTGTTCTCCCATTATTTTTCTGCCACTTAGAGTAGATTAATATTATTTCAATAACTATTAGGAAGAAAATCTAGTCCAAAAATTAAGGTAAAATATGCATTCCACAGGACATCTTCTTTTTGTAGCCTTTTATTTTTACAGAGTTTACTATTTAAAAGGACTAAACACTTTCCTTTCCAATTAATATTGACAGGGTATGGGGAAAAATTCTTTTTGCCTAAGTAAAGATTGATTTATATACCAAAATATAGAATGAACCATTATTTAATAGGTATGTTTAATGAAGAATTAAAATTTATATATTTTTAATTTTAAATGCTCCAAATTACTCTATGAGAGAACACCATTATTCTCATCTGACTTGTAGCTAATTTTCACCTCCAATTGGCCACATTCTTGTTTTCCCTAATATATATGTCTAACAGAAACTGTAAAGTAAAAAAAAAATAAAAAAAGGATTTATGCTGTCAGTCAGGATACTCAAAACTCTATCCCCCAGTATGACTCCACAGGTGATCGAATCTTTCTGACAGATAATGAGAAAATATTTTGACATTTTATCCACAAGCCACGAACCATAATTTATGTTTAATATAAACTTTCATGCCCTAACTTCAACATAGCTTCCTAGTTGTTTGTATAGGCTATGTTTGTAGTAAAGATTCTTGTTGTTTAATTTTTTCCACATACTCCTGAGCTGGCTAGAGGAGTTTTCTTTCTGTTCCAATTTTCCAAAAGCAACACACTACACTGCAAAAGGAAATCCAAGCTTGGATTCTTTCCTCCAGGAATCCATTGTTCTCCTCTTTTCTGTTTCAGCAGACCCTTCTCTCCTGCTGCTGCCTTCTCCAAACAGCTCTTTCTCCTTGCACCCAAGGTCCAAATAATTAGACTGCAGAAGTGTTTGTGCCACACCCAGCTAAGCTCCCTGCTTTGGAGGAGCAGAAATAAGACAAGACTGGCCAGGAACAGGGAAACGAATCCTGACCATTTGTGATGGGACTGCATTGGCATGATGACCAGGATTTTAGTGTTAAAACGCTCCACCCCTGTGAACCCTTTGGGCATCCAATGCAGAGATTTGATTTCTTTTTACATGGAAAGGTTATCCATTGCCCTGATCTCGGATATACCTGGTGTTTGGTGACATTTTATAATGAAGACTCTTCACTGAGGTGGCAATCCTTTCTCATTCTATTCTAATTTTTCCTCTGCCCTTGATTCCATTGCTCTTAGGATCTCTAGTTGGAAATTTTATGGTTTTCCAAGTGTTCTTGTTATGTGTGGTAATTTAGCCAAAGTATAACTGAGCACTTTACAAAGAGGACAGTTTTTACTAAGAAAGAATGAATCCCTCAAAGTAAACTGCATGATAAAACAAAAATTTATTTCACACCTAGAGATTATAAGGTCCATTATTTCCCATGGAATAGAATAATTAAAATTTTATTATTATTTATTTCCCTTAAATATGCCTGATTATTTTCCTTTACATGTTTCTGTGCCTTCTTAAAGCTTTATTAAGATTTAGTATATTAAATCTAATCTTACCTAAAATCCCTTTTCAAATCAACATTCTCTTTCAATCTAATATATGATTCAGTCCACAATTTAAAAATAAAGTCCTTTCAACAGCTTTAAAAAAGCCATGCGTTGTTCACTTTGCCGACATTATGCACTTTGGGATGAGTTATGAAAAAACTGAGAGATAAACAGAAAAAAATTTGTTATAGGATGGTGAGAAAAGCACCTTTGCATGGCAGTGTCAACAAATGGAATGAGAGGTGAATAATATTTATTTATCCTTCTGGATTATCTTTATTTATTTTAATTCATAAAAAGCTGTTGAAAATGTTTATTACTTAGTGAAGAGAATAATGCACACTTCTGTGATTATATGAAGTACCAAGGAATGTACGCTTTTGATAAGTCAGATAGTGGTTTAATATATATTAATAAAACAGGCTTGTTTTAAAAATTGTGGGGATGTTTGGAATTGTACACCCTAGTTGAACCATGAATAATAGGCCTTAGGCATATTTTAGAGATGCTTTGGCCAATTTTTAAAAAAGGAATCACAATTGAATGATCTGCTGGAGATGTGTGTATTAGACCAGAGTTTTGTGTCATGCCTCTTAATTTTCTAAGGTTGAAATTATTTCTCTCGGCTTCACCTTTTATATGTTCATGTATGTTTGATATGCATCACTAAAAATATATATTAAGTGAAAGAGAGTGCAGAGAAACAAATATGGAGCTTTTGAATTACCTATTTCCCTAAAGTCAGCTTCCTTTAGTGTTGCTTCATTATCAAAGATTGTAATCTCCCAAGCATAGAATGTAGTACGGTGCCCTCTGGTGGAAGGATTTGGTCCTTGACTTAGAGAAAATTTCCTCTTACCCTGATAACTTGTAAACAGTTGAATCATTCTTTCTCACCTTGTGGACCATACACGTCAATTTTTTCCTTCTGTGTGTTGGCATGGTCCTTCATAAGCCATAGGAGAATTTTGGATGCTCTAAGTTATTTGTACAGTAGTTCAATAGTTTCATTTTTGTATATGTCAATCTGTTCCTTAGTAAAAAATTTTTTTGAAAATTTTTCCAATATATTCTCTAAAATTACAATATGTCAAAAAGCAGATATTCAATTAAGGACACCTACATCACAATCTCTCTGCCATTGGGAACAGCCCAATTGTGTCCAGAAAATCAGGAATGTTTCCTTGAAACAAAACACGAAGTGATGTAAACATTCAGTGCAGAATTGTGAAGTCATGTAAAAAGATGTCCTCTGGATTATTGATTTTAAATTGTGATTATTCAAAAAAGGAGTAATCAGTGAGAAGCATTTCTTGTTCTCCCATTATTTTTCCTCGAGTTAGAGTTGTTTAATATTATTCCAATAATTATTAGGAAGAAACTCTAGTCCAAAAGTTAAGGTAAAATGTTCATGCCACAGGAACTCTTCTATTTGAAGCCTATAATTATTACAGAGTTTTCTATTTAACGGGCTAAAATCTTTCCTTTCAAATTAACACTGAAAGGGTATGGGGAAAAATTCTTTCTGCCTAAGTAAGGATTTATTTTTAAAGCAAAACAAATAATTAACCATTTTTTTAAACATGTATATTTTAACAAATGCTTAAAATTTCTTTTTTCAATTTTAAATTCTCTGAATTGCTCTACTAGAGAATATCGTCATTGTAAGCTGACATAGAGTTAATTTTCACCTCTAATGGGACAAATTCTTGTTTTTTTAAGGTATAATTATAACAGAATCTATAAGTTAAAAAAAAAAACAAAACACTTTTATGCTGTCGGACATGATTCTCAAACCTCTATTCCCAGCATGCCTCCACACATGCCAGATACTTTCTGACAGATCATGAGAAAATATTATGGTATTTTTTCCACCAGCCACTCACTGACTACACTTTATGTTTAAAATGCACTTTCATACCCTGACTTCAACATAACTTGCTAGTTGGTTGTATAGGCTAGGTATGTAGTGAAGTCTCGTGGGTTATATTTTTTCCACACAATCCTAAGTTGGTGAGTGGACTTTTCTTTCTGTTCTAATTTTCAAAAAGCAGCACACCACACTGCACAAGGAAATCTCAGTTTGGATTCTGCCCTCCATGATTCCGTTGTTCTCCTCTTTACTGTTTTTAGCAGTGCCTTATCTCTTCCAGCTCTCTTTTCCAAACAGTGCATTCTCCATGTGCCCAAAGTCTCAATAATTAGTCTGCAAAAGTGTTTGGGCAACACCCAACTAAGGTCCCTGCTTTGAAGGAGCAGAAAGAAGACAAGACTGGCCAGTAAAAGGGAAATGAAACCTGACCATTTTTCTGGGACTGCATTGGCAAGATGGCCAGGATTTAGGTGTGGCATGCTCCACCCCTGCTAGCCCTTTTGGAATCCAATGCAGAAGCTCGATTTCATTTTAATGGAAACGTTATCCATTGCCCTGATCTGGGGTATATGTTTTATTTGGTGACCTTTGATAATGAAGGCTCTTCATTGAGATGGCAATACTTTCTCATTATGTTCTAATTTCTTCCTCTACCCTTGATTCCATTGCTCTTAGAATCTCTATTTGGAAATTATATGGTTTTCTAAGAGATCTTGTTATGTGTGTTAATTTAGGCAAAGGACGTGTGAGCACTTTATAAAGAGGACGTTTTTATTTAGAAAGAATGAATGCCTCAAAGTAAACTACCCGATTAAAGAAATATTTATTTCACCAGTCAAGATTAAATATCCACTCTATCATGGAGAATAAAATAATTAAAATGTTGTTATGAATTATTTCCCATAAATCAGACTGATTATTTTCCTTTACATGTGTCAGTGCATTCTTAAAATTTTATTATGATTGATTATATTAAATCTAATCTTACCTAGAGTCCTTTTTCAAATCAACATTCTCATTGGACCTGATATGCATTTCAGTTCCTAATTTTAAAATAAAAATTTTCAACAGCTTTCAAAAATCCATGCAATGTTCACTTTGTCCACATGATGTACTTTGGGTTTAATTATCAAAAAAACTGAGAGAAAAATGGAAAACTTTGTTCAAGGATGGCAAGAAAAGCACATATTCATGTTAGTGTCAACTAATGAATTAAGAGGTGAATAATATATTTTTTATTTTTCTGTATTCTCTTTATTTATTATAATTTTTAAAGAGCTGTTGAAAACATTTAATAATGATTGAAGAGAAGAATGCACACTTCTGTGATTATACGAAGTACCAGGGAGGGTACACAATGGATAAGTAATATAGTGGTTTAATATGATATAATAAAAAAGCCATTTTTTCAAAACTGTGAAGATGTCTGGGATTGTACAAATAAGTTCAGCCATGGATAATAGGCCTAAGTCATGTTTTAAATATGCTCTGGCCAATTTTTAAAAAAGGAATCACAATTCAAGTTTCTGCTGGAGATATGTGTATTAGACTACTGTTAGGTGTTTTGCCCCTATATTTTCTAAGTTTGAGATTTCTGCTCTCTGTGTCAGGTTTATGTATGTGCAGAAACGATTGATATGCATCACTAAAAATATTTATTATGAGAAAGAGGGTGGGGAGGGACAAATATGAAGCTTGGAATTACCTATTTCTCTAAAGTGGTCTTCTTTTTGTGTTTCTTCAATATCAAGTGGTAATCTGGTATGTATAGAATGGAGGGCGGTACCCTCTGCTTGATGCATTAGGTCCTTGACTTTTATGAACCATTCCTCTTCCACATGATAACTTGTAAACAGTTGTGACTCTCTTTCTCACTTTGTGGACCTTAAATGTCCCTTTTGCACTTCTGGGTGTTGGAAAGGTCCTTCATAAGCCATAGGAGACTTTAGGAGGCTGAGAAATACTGGTACTGTTGTTCCTTGGTCTCAATTCTTATGTGTAGATCTGTTTCTTTGGAAGAATGATTTTGATTTTTCCTTCCAACACATTTATCAAAAATTAAAATATATCAAAAAACCGTGTATTAGTCTATAGACACCTGCGTCACAATCTCAGCTCCAAGGGCGACAACCCAATTATGTCCAGAAAATCAGCAATGGGTTCATTGAAAAAAAAATGCAGAGCCTGCTAAACATTCAGTAAAGAATCCTGAGGTTATGTAAAAAGAGGTCTTCTGAATTATCAATTTAAAATTGTGGTTATTCAAAATGAAGAATCAGTGAGAAACATTTCTTGTGCTCCCTTTATTTTTCTGCCATTTAGAGTAGTGTAATATTATTCCAATAACTATTAGGAAGAAAATCTAGTAAAAAAATTAAGGTAAAATATGCATTCCACAGGAGCTCTCTATTTGTAACATTTTATTTTACACAGTTTTGTCTTAAAAAGGGCTAAAGTCTTTCCTTTCCAATTAACATTGCAGGGTATGGGGAAAAATTCTTATTTCTTAAGTACAGGTCGATTTATATACCAAAGTATATAAATAAGCATTCTTTAAAATGTTTGTTTTAACAAAGACTTAAAATTTATTTTTTTTAATTTTAAATATTCCAAATTAGTCTATGAGAGCACAACGTCATTCTAATCAGAGTTATATATAATTTTCACCTACAATTGGACACAATCTTGTTTTCCTTAATATATATTTCTAACAGAATCGATAAATTAAAAAAAAAAAAACTTTTACAGTCAGTATACTCAAAACTCTATCCCCAGTATAACACCACATGTGTTGGAATCTTTCTGACAGATGATGAGAAAATATTATGGCACTTTTCCACTAGCCACTGACTATACTTTATGTTTATTTATTTATTTTTTTAAAGATTTTTTATTTATTTATTTATTCATTCCTCCCCCCCCCCCCCCGCTGCTCGTGCTCACCGGGTCAGCCAACCACGCCGTGCGGGCGGGCCCGCCCCCACCAGGAGGACACGGGAACCGAACCCGGGGCCTCCCATATGGCAAACGGGAGCCCCACTGATTGAGCCACAGCCGCTTCCCTATACTTTATGTTTAAAATCCACTTTCATACACTTCTTCAACATATCTGGCTAGTTAGTGGTATTGGCAGTGTCTGTATTGAAGATTCTTGTGATTTCATTTTTTCCACATTCTCCTAAGGTGGCTATCACAATTTTCAAAGAAACCCCATACCACACCACACAAGGAAATCCTAGTTTGGATTATTTCCTCCAGGATTCCATTGTTCTCCTCTTTTCTGCTTTTTGCAGTGCCATCTCTCCTGCTGCTGTCTTCTCCAAACATCCCTTTCTCCCTGCATAAAAGGTCCAATTAATTAGACTGAAAAAGTGTTGGTAACACACAACACTATGTTCCCTGCTTTTTAAGAGCAGAAAGAAGACAAGATTGGCCAGTTACTGGGAAGCGAATCCTGTCCATTTTTCCTGAGACTGCTGTGGCAGGGTGATCAGGAATTTGGTGTACCACACTAACCCCCTGCTAGCCCTTGTGGAACCCATTGTTGAAGTACGATTTTATTTTACATGCAAATGTTTCCCATTGCCATGATGTAGTATATATGTGGTGTTTGGTGGCCTTTGATATTGAAGGCTCTCCATTGAGATGTCAATACTTTCTCATTCTATTCTAATTTCTTCCTCTTCTTTTGATTACATTGCTCTGAGTTTCTGCAGTTGGAAATAATATGGTTTTCCAAGGGATCCTGTTATGATTGGTAATTTAGGCAAAGGACGTGTGACGATTTAAAAGGGGATGATTTTTACTCAGAAATAATGAATGCCTCAATGCAAACTGCACGATGAAACAAAAATTTATTTCAACCCTAGAGATTATAATTTCCACAATTTTATCTGGAATAAAAAAATTAAAAAAATTTAATAATTTATTTCCCTAAAATCAGCCTGATTATTTTTGTTTTCATGTGCCTGTGCCTCCTTAAATCTTTATTAAGATTGATTATATTAAATCTAATCTTACCTTAAATCCCTTTTCAATTCAACATTCTCTTTCAATCTAATATACGTTTCCGTTCATAATTTAACATAAAGTCTTTTCAATAGCTCTAAAAAAGCCATGCATTTTTCACTTTGTCCACATTATGCACTATGGGATGAGTTATTAAGACAACTGAGAGAGAGATGGAAAAAGTTGTTCAAGGATGCTGAGGAAAGCACCTTTGCATGGCAGTGTCAACAAATGGATTGAGAACTGAATAATATTCTATTTACTGTTCTGGATTCTGTTTATTTATCATAATTCTTAAAGAGCTGTTGAAAAGGTTTAGTAATGATTGAAGAGAAGAATGTGCACCACTGTTATTGTATGAAGGACCAGGGAATGTACACATTGGATAAGAAACATAGTGGTTTAATATGTATTGATGAAACAGATATTTTTAATAATCGTGAGTATGTCTGGAACTGTACACACAGTTAAGCCATGGATACTAGGCATTAGTCATGTTTTAAAGATATTCTTGCCAATTTTAAAAAGGGAATCACAATTCAAGGTTCCACTGGAGATGTGTGTATGGGACGACTGTTATGTGTTATGCCCCTTTATTTTCTTATAATGAGATTTCTATTATCGGCATCAGGTTTATATATGTTCATGTATGATTGATATGTGTCACTAAAAATATGTATTAAGGTTAATCAGGGGGAGAGATACAAATATGAAGCTGTGGATTTACCTATTTCTCTAAAGTGGACTTCCTTTTGTGTTTCTTCAGTATGGAGGCTGTAATATGGCATGTGTAGAGTAGATAGTTTATTTTGACCGGTGAAATAAATATTTGTTTAATCGTGCAGTTTACTTTGAAGCATTCCTTCTTTCTAAGTAAAAAATGTCCTCTTTGTAAAGTGCTCACACGTGCTTTGCCTAAATTACCACACATAACAAGATATCTTGGAACACCATATTATTTCCAAATAGAGATCCTACGAGCAATGGAATCAAGGGCAGAGGAAGAAATTATAACATTGATTTTTATGAACCATTCCCCTTCTACATGATATCTTGTAAAGAGTTGAGTCACTCTTTCTTACCTTGGGGAACTTACAGGTCCCTTTTGCATTTCTGGGTGTTGGCAAGGTCCTTCATAAGCCAGAAGAGAAATTTGGATGCTGGGAGCTAATTTTACTCTAGTTCCTTGGTTTCACTTGTGTATAAGTGGATACGTTTCCTGGTAAGAATGATTTCGATTTTTTTCCCAATAATTTTCAAAAATTACAGTATGACAAAAGTGCAGCTATTTGTATATGAACACCACTATCACAATCCCTGCACCATCAGCAACAGCCCAATAATTTCTTGAAGATCAGGAGCGGTATCCTTGAAAAAATATCCAGGACCTTGTCAACATTCAATAAACACTCATGAAGTCATGTCAGTGAGAAACATTTCTTGTGCT
This sequence comes from Tolypeutes matacus, assembly GCA_026826555.1. Taxonomy (NCBI): domain Eukaryota; kingdom Metazoa; phylum Chordata; class Mammalia; order Cingulata; family Chlamyphoridae; genus Tolypeutes; species Tolypeutes matacus. Next base: position 357,003 of record JAKSZT010033014.1, read on the forward strand.
CCCATTATTTTTCTGCCAGTTAGAGTAGTTTAAAATAATTCCAATAAATAATAGGAAGAAAATGTAGTACAAAATTTTATGTAAAATATGCATTCTACAGGAACTCTTCTATCTGTGGTCTTTTATTTTTACAGAGTTTACTATCTAAAAGGGCTAAAGACTTTCATTTCCAATTAACATTGACAGGGTAGGGTAAAATTCATTTTGCCTAAGTAAAGATTGATTTATATACCATAATATATAATTAACCATTCTTTTAAAACTTATGTTTTAATGAAATCTTAAATTTATTTTTTTTGTATTTTAAATACTCCCAATTACTCTATGAGAGAACACTGTCATTTTATTCTGACTTATTGCTAATTTTCATGTCCAATTGGTCATATTCTTGTTTTCTTTAATATATATTTATAATAGAATCTATAAATTAAAAAAAAACAAACATTTATGCAGTCGGTCAGTGTCGTCAAACCTCTATTCCCAGCATGACTGCACATGTGTTTTTAACTTTCTGAAAGATCATGAGTAAATATTTTTGCATTTTTTTCCACCAGCCACTGACTATATTTTATATTTAAAATACATTTTCATATCCTGACTTCAACATAACTGGATAGTTGTTTTTATGGGAAGTGTCTTTATTGAAGAGGCTTGAGTTTTAATTTTTCCACAATCTCCTATATTGCCTATTGGAGGTTTCTTTCTATTTTAATTTTCAACCAGCACTGCAGCACACTGTACAGATGAATCAGCACTTTGTTGCCATTGTTCAGGATTCCATTGTTCACCTCTTTTCTGTTTTTAGCAATGCCTTCTCTCCTGCTACTGTCTTTTCCAAACAGCCCATTCTTCCATGCCCTCAAGGTTCAAATTATGATCCTGCATAAGTGTTTGTGCCACATCCAGCTAAGGTCCCTGCTTTGGAGGAGCACAAAGGAGACAAGCCGGCCAGTAACAGAGAAACAATTCCTGGCCATTTGTCATGGGACGGCATTCCATGATGACAAGGAATTTAGTGTCAAAACGCTCCACCCCAGCAAGCCCTTTTGGAATCCAATGCAGAAGTTTGATTTCATTTTACATGGAAAGTTTATCCATTGCCTTGATCTGGGATATACGTGGTGTCTGGTGACCTTTTATAAGGAAGACTCTTCCCAGAGGTGGCAATCCTTTCTCATTCTATTCTAATTTTTTCCTCTGGCCTTGGTTCCATTGCTCTTCGTATCTCTAGTAGGAAATTATATGGTTTCTCAAGTGATCTTGTAATGTGTGCTAATTTAACCAAAGTATAAGTGAGCACTTTACAAAGAGGACATTTTTTACTAAGAAAGAATGAATTCCTCAAAATAAATTGCATGATGAAACAAAAATTTATTTCACCCCTAGAGATTATAAGGTCCACTAGTTCCTGGGGATTAGAATAATTAAAATGTTGTTATTATTTATTTCACCTAAATATGACTGATTATTTCCCTTTACATGTGTATGTGCCTTCTTAAATCTTTATTATGTCTGATCATATTAAATCTAATCTTACCTAAAATACCTTTTAAAAACAACATTCTCTTTCATTCTATTATACGTTTCAGTCCAGAATTTAAAGTCATTTCAACAGCTTTAACACTGCTATGCATTGTTCACTTTGCCCCCATCATGCACTATGGGATGAGTTATCAAAAAAACTGAGAGATAAATGGAAAAATTTGTTCAATGATGGTGAGAAAAGCACCTTTGCATGGCAGTGTCAACAAATGGATTGAGAGGTGAATAATATTTTATTTATTATTCTGGATTCTCTTTATATATTATAATTCTTAAAGAGCTGTTGAAAACATTTAATAATGATTGAAGAGAAGAATGCACACCTCTGTGAATATATGACGCACCAGGGATTGTACTCATTTGATAAGTAAGTTAGTGGTTTAATATGTATTAATAAAACAGACTTGTTTTAAAAGCTGTAAGGATGTCTGAAATTGTACACCCTAGTTGAGCCATGAATAATAGACATTAGTCATATTTTAAAGATTCTTTTGACAATTTTTTAAAAAGGAATCACAATTCAGCTATCTCCTGGAGATGTGGGTACTGGAAAACTTTAAGTTTTCATGCCCCTTAATTTTCTAAGTTTGAGATTTTGGCTCTCGTCTTCAGCATTTGTACGTTCATGTGTGATTGATATGCATCACTAAAAATATATATTACGTGAAATATTGTGCGGAGAAACAAATATGAAGCTTTTGAATTACCTATTTCCCTAAAGTCAGCTTCCTTTAGTGTTGCTTCATTATCAAAGATTGAAAACTCCCAAGCTTATAAGGGAGTACGGTGCCCTCTGCTGGATGGATTTGGACCTATACTTGAGAACGTTTCGTCTGACCCTGATAACTTGTAAAGATTTGAGTCGTTCTTTCTCACCTTGTGGAACATACACGGCACATTTTCCTTTCTGTGTGTTGACATGGTCCTTCATAAGCCATAGGAGAATTTTGGATGCTCTAAGTTATTTGTACAGTAGTTCAATGGTTTCATTTTTGTATATGTCGATCTGTTTCTTTGCAGAAATTTTTTTGAAAATATTTCCAATACATTCTCAAAAATTACATTATGTCAAAAAGCAGGTATTCATATATGGACACCTACATCACAATCTCTCTGCCATTGGGAACAGCCCAATTGTGTCCAGATAGTCAGGAATGTTTCCTTAAAACAAAATACCGAGAGGTGTAAACATTCAGTGCAGAATTGTGAAGTCATGTAAAATGATGTCCTCTGGATTATTGATTTAAAATTGTGATTATTTAAAAAAGGAGTCATCAGTGAGAAGCATTTCTTGTCCTCCCATTATTTTTCCTCTAGGTTAGTGTTGTTTAATATTATTCCAATAATTATTAGGATGAAACCCTAGTCCAAAAGTTAAGGTAAAATATGCATGCCACAGGAACTCTTCTATTTGAAGCATTTTATTTTTACAGAGTTTTCTATTTAACGGGTTAAATCTTTCCTTTCAAATTAACAGAGACAGTTTCTGGGGAAAATTTTTTCTGCTTAGTAAGGATTTATTTTTATAGCAAACAAATAATTAACCCTTTTTTAAAACATGTATACATTAACAAAGACTTAATATTTATTTTTTGTATTTTATATTATCCAAATTGCTCTATGAGATAATATCATCATTGTAAGCTGATGTAGAGTTAATTTTCACCCCCAATGGGACACATTCTTGTTATTTTAAGGTATAATTATAACAAAATCTATAAGTTAAAAAAAAAAAAAACTTTTATACTGTCGGTCATGATTCTCAAACCTCTATTCCCTGCATGATTCCACACATGTCAGATTCTTTCTGACACATCATGAGAAAATATTATGACATTTTATCCACCAGCCACTGACTAAACTTTATGTTTAAAATGCAATTTCATACCCTGACTTCAACATAACTGGCTAGTTGGTTGTATAGGCTGGGTCTGCGGTGCAGTCCCTTGGGTTTTAATTTTTCCCACATAATCCTGAGTTGGTGAGTGGAGTTTATTTTCTGTTCCAATTTTCAAAATGCAGCACACCACACTGCACAAGGAAATCACAGCTTGGATTCTGTCCTCCATGATTCCTTTGTTCTCCTCTTTACTGCTTTTAGCAGTACCTTATCTCTTCCTGCTCTCTTTTCCAAACTGTGCATTCTCCATGCTCCCAAAGTCTGTATAATTAGTCTGCAAAAGGATTTGGGCCACACCGAACTAAGGCCCCTGATTTTGAAGGAGCATAAAGAAGACCAGACTAGCCAGTAAAAGGGAAACGAATCCTGGCCATTTTTCTGGAACTGTTTGGCAAGATGACAAGGATTTTGGTGTGTCACGCTCCAACCCTGCTAGCCTTTTTGGAATCCAATGTAGATTTTTTATTTCATTTTACATGGAAAGGTTATCCATTTCCCTGATCTGGGGTATATGTGGTGTTTGGTGACGGTTGATAATGAAGGTTCTTCATTGAGATGGCAATACTTTGTCATTATGTTCTAATTTCTTCCTCTGCCCTTCATTCCATTGCTCTTAGGATCCCTATTTGGAAATAATATGGTTTTCAAAGAGATCTTGTTATTTGTGATAATTTAGGCAAAAGACGTGTGAGCACTTTACAAAGAGTACATTTTTTACTTAGAAAGATTGAATGCCTCAAAGAAACTGCACGATGATACAAATATTTATTTCACCAGTCAAGATTAAAATGTCCATTATATCATGGGGAATAAAATAATTAAAACTTGGTAATAATTTTTTCCCATAAATCAGACTGATTATTTTCCTTTACATGTGTCAGTGCATTCTTAAAATTTTATTATGATTGATTATATTAAATCTAATCTTACCTAGAGTCCCTTTTCAAATCAACATTCTCTTTGGAACTAATATGCGTTTCAGTTCATAATTTTAAAATAAAAATTTTCAACAGCTTTAAAAATTTCATGCAATATTCACTTTGTCCACATGAGGCACTATGGGTTGAATTATCAAAAAAAAACTGAGAGATAAACAGAAAAATTTGTTCAAGGACGGGAAGCACTGCACATATGCATGTCAGTGTCAACTAATGGATTAAGAGATGAATAATATGTTTTTTTTCTGTATTCTTTTTATTTCCTATAATTCTTAAAGAGCTATTGAAAACTTTTAAAATGATTGAAGAGAAGAATGCACACCTCTGTGATTATACGAAGGACCAGAGATGGTACACATTGGATAAGTAATATAGTGGTTTAATATGCTTTTATAAAGGAGCCTTTTTTTGTTCAATTGTGGGGAAGTCTGGGATTGTACACATAATTTGAGCCATGGAGAATAGGCACTAGTCATGTTTTAAAGATGATCTGCCCAATTTTTAAAAAAGTAATCAAAATTCAAAGTTCAGCTGGAGATATGTGTATGAGACTACTGTTAGGTGTTTGCCCCTATATTTTATAAGGTTGAGATTTCTGCTCTCGGTGTCAGGTTTATGTATGTTCAGAAACGATTGATATGAATCCCTAAGAATATATATTATGAGAAATATGGTGGGGAGGGACAAATATGGAGCTTGCAAATAACTATTTCTCTAAAGTGGTCTTCCTTTGTGTTTCTTCATTATCAGAGGTTGTAATCTGGCCTGCAGAAAATGGAGGGCGGTACCCTCTGCTTGATGCAATAGGTCCTTGACTTTTATGATCCATTCCTCTTCCACATGATAACTTATAAACAGTTGAGGCACTCTTTCTCACCTTGCGGACCAGGTCCTTTTTGCACTTGTGGGTGTTGGCAAGGTCCTTCATAAGCCATAGGAGATATTTGGAGGCTCGGAGATACCTGTACTGTAGTTCCTTGGTTTCAATTCTTATGTGTAGATCTGCTTCTTTGTAAGAATGATTTTGATACTTTCTTCCAATACATTTATCAAAAATTAAAATATGTCAGAAGACCATGTATTTTTCTGTAGACAACTGCGTCACAATCTCTGCACCAAGGGCAACAGCCCAATGATGTCCAGAAAATCAGCAATGGGTTCCTTGAAAAAAAAATGCAGAGCCTCCTAAACATTCAGTAAAGAATCCTGAGGTCATGTAAAAGAGGTCCTCTGAATTATCGATTTAAAATTGTGGTTATTCAAAATGAAGAATCAGTGAGAAACATTTCTTGTGCACCTATTATTTTTCTGCCATTTAGAGTAGTGTAATATTACTCCAATAACTATTAGGAAGAAAATCTATTCAAAAGATTAAGGTAAAATATGCATTCCACAGGAGCTCTCTCTTTGTAGCATTTTACTTTAAAGAGTTTACACTTTAAAATGGCTAAAGTTCTTTCCTTTCCAATTAACATTGACAGGGTATGGGGAAAAATTCTTATTTCCTATATATAGGTCAATTGATATACCAAAATATATAAATAACCATTCTTTAAAATGTTTGTTTTAACGAAGACTTAAAATTCATTTTTAAAAATTTTAAATACACCAAATTAGTCTATGAGAGGACACTGTCATTCTAATCTGACTTATAGCTAGTTTTCACCTCCAATTGGCCACAATTTTATTTTCCTTAATATATATTTCAAACAGAATCTATAACTTAAAAAAAAAAAAAAAACTTTTACGCAGTCAGACAGGATACTCGATCCTCTATCCCCCAGTATGAAACCACAAGAGTTGGACTCTTCCTGACAGATCATAAAAAAATATTATTGCACTTTTCCACTAGCCACTGACCATACTTTATGTTTAAAATACACTTTGAGACCCTTCTTCAACTCCTCTGGCTAGTTGGTTGTATTGGCAGTGTCTGTAGTGAAGACTCTTGTGATTTCATTTTTTCTACATACTCCTGAGGTGTCTAGAGGAGTTTTCTTTCTTTCACAATTTTCAAAAAAGCCAAATACAACATTGCACAAGGAAATCTAAGTTTGGATTCTTTCCTCCAGGATTCCATTGTTCTCCTTGTTTCTATTTGTAGCAGTGCCATTTCTCCTGCTGCTGTCTTCTCCAAACATCCCTTTCTCCCTGCCCAAAAGGTCCAAATAATTAGACTGATAAAGTGTTGGTGACACACAATGCTAAGGTCCCTGCTTTGGAAGAGCAGAAAGATGACAAGACTGACCAGTAACCGGGAAATGAATCCTGTCCATTTTTCCTGGGACTGCATTGGCTGGATGACCAGGAATTTGGTGTGCCACACTGCACCCCTGTGAGCCCTTTTGGGATCCATTGCTGATGTATGATTTTATTTAACATGCAAAGGTTTCCCATTGCCATGATGTAGTATATATGTGGTGTTTGGTGGCCTTGGATAATGAAGGCTATTCATTGAGATGGCAATACTTTCTCAAACTATTCTAATTTCTTCCTCTGCCTTTGATTCCATTTCTCTCAGTATCTCTAGTTGGAAATAATTTGGTTTTCAAACGGATCCTGTTATGTTTGGTAATTTAGGCAAAGAACGTGTGAGCACTTTACAAAGGGGAGGTTTTTTACTCAGAAAGAATGAATGACTCAATGCAAACTGCACGATGAAACAAAAATTTATTTCACCCCTTGAGATTATAACTTCCACAATTTCATGTGGAATAAAATAATTAAAATTTTTTAATAATTTATTTCCCTAAAATCAGACTGATTATTTTCCTTTACATGTGTCTGTGCCTCCTTAAATCTTTATTAAGATTGATTATATTAAATCTGATCTTATCTAAATTCACTTTTCAAATCATCATTCTCTTTCAATCTAACAGAAGTTTCCGTTAATAATTTTAAAATAATGTCTTTTTAGTAGCTTTAAAAAAGCCATGCATTTTTCACTTTGTCCCCCTGATGCACTATGGGATGAGTTATTAAGATAACTGAGAGAGAAACGGAAAAAGTTGTTCAAGGATGCTGAGAAAAGCCCCTTTGCATGGCAGTGTCAACAAATGGATGGAGAGCTGAATAATATTTTATTTACTATTCTGGATTCTGTTTATTTATTATAAGACTTAAAGAGCTTTTGAAAACGTTTAGTAATGATTGAAGAGAAGAATGCGCCCCACTGTGATTATAAGAAGGACCGGGGAATGTACACATTGGATTAGAAAGTTAGTGGTTTAATATGTATTAATAAAACAGATTTGATTTAATAATCGTAAGTTTGTCTGGAGCTGTACACCCAGTTAAGCCATGATTACTAGGCATTAGACATATTTTAAAGATGTTCTTGCCAATATTTTAAAAGGGAATCACAATTCAAGGTTCCTCTGGAGATGTTTGTATGAGACGACTGTTAGGTGATATGCCCGTTTATTTTCTTCTGATGAGATTTCTAGTCTCGTCGTCAGGTTCATATATGTTCATGTATGATTGACATGCATCACTAAAAATATATATTAAGGGAAAGCAGGGGCAGAGAGACAAATATGAAGTGTTGGAATTACCTATTTCTCCAAAGTGGACTTCCTTTTGTGTTTCTTCACTATGGAGGCTGAAATCTGGCATGCATAGAGTGGACATTTTATTCTTGACCAGTGAAATATATATTTGTTTAATCCTGCAGTTTACTTTGAGGCATTCATTCATTCTAAGTAAAAAATGTCCTCTTTGTAAAGGGCTCTCAAGTCCTTTGCCTAAATTACCACACATAACAAGATCCTTGGAAAACCATATTATTTCCAAATAGAGATCCTAAGAGCAATGGAATCAAGGGCAGAGGAAGAAATTAGAGCATTGATTTTTATGAACCATTCCATATCCTGTGATATCCTGTAAACAGTCGAGTCACTCTTTCTCACCTTGGGGTCCTTACAGGTCCCTTTTGCATTTTTGGGTGTTGGCAAGGTCCTTCATAACCCATAAGATAAATTTAGATGCTGGGAGCTAGTTTTACTCTAGTTCCTTGGTTTCATTTGTGTATATGTGGATATGTTCTGGGTAAGAACGATTTTTATTTTTTCCCCAATAATTCTCAAAAATTACAGTATGACAAAAGAACAGCTATTTGTATATGGACACCTGCATCACAATCTCTGCACCATCAACAACAGCCCAATAATGTCTTGAAAATCAGGAATGCTTTCCTTGAAAAAAAATCCAGGAACTTGTAAACATTCAATAAACACTCATTAAGTCATGTAAAAGAGGTCCTCTGAATTATGGATTCAAAATTGTGATAATTCCAAAAAGGAGTATCAGTGAGAAATATTTCTTCTGCTCCCATTATTTTTTTCTGCCAGTTAGAGTAGTTTAAAATTATTCCAATAAATAAGAGGAAGTATATATAGTCCCCAATTTTATGTGAAATATGCATTCCACAGGAACTCTTCTATCTGTGCTCTTTTATTTTTACAGAGTTTTCTATTTAAAAGGGCTAAAGACTTTCTTTTCCAGTTGACATTGACAGTGTAGGGGAAAAATACATTTTGCCTAAAAAAGTTTGATTTACATACCATAATTTATAGTTAACCATTCTTGTAAAATGTATGTTTTAATGAAGTCTTAAATTTATTTTTTTGTATTTTAAATAATCCCAATTACTCTATGAGAGAACACTGTCATTCTATTCTGATTTATTGCTAATTTTCATGTCCAATTGGTCACATACTTTTTTTCCTTAAGATGTAATTATAATAGAATTTATAAATTAAAAAAAAAAACAAAAACATTTATGCAGTCGGTCAGAATTGTCACACCTCTATTCCCAGCATGACTCCACATGTTTTTTAAACTTTCTGAAAGATCATGAGTAAATATTTTTGCACTTTCTTTCCACAAGCCACTGACTATATTTTATGTTTAAAATACACTTTCATACCCAGACTTCAACATATCTGGATAGTTGTTTTAATGGGACGTGTCTTTATTGAAGATGCTTGAGTTTTAATATATCCACATACTCCTGTGTTGCCTATTGGAGGTTTCTTTCTTTTTTAATTTCAACCAGCACTGCAACACACTGAACAGATGAATCAGCACTTGGTTGCCATTGTTCAGGATTCCATTGTTCACCTCTTTTCTGTTTTTAGCAATGCCTTCTCTCCTGCTGCTGTCTTTTCCAAACAGCCCATTCTTCCATACCCCCAAGGTCCAAATAATTATCCTGCAGAAGTGTTTGTGCCACATCCAGCTAAGGTCCCTGCTTTGAAGGAGCAGAAATAAGACAAGCCTGGCCAGTAGCATGAAACAAATCCTGGCCATTTGTCATGGGATTGCATTGGCAGGATGACCAGGATTTTAGTGTTAAAATGCTTCTCCCCTGTGAGCCCTTTTGGAATCCAATGCAGAAGTTCGATTTCATTTTACATGGAAGGGTTATCCATGGCCCTGATCTGGGATACGTGTGGTGTCTGGTGATCTTTTATAATGAAGACTCTTCACTGAGGTGGCAATCCTTTCTCACTCTACTCTAATTTTTTCCTCTGCCTTGATTCCATTTCTCTTAGAATTCTAGTAGGAAATTATATGGTTTTCCAAGTGATCTTGTTATGTGTGGTAATTTTGCCAAAATATAAGTGAGCTCTTTACAAAGAGGACAATTTTTTACTAAGAAATAACGAATCCCTCAAAGTAAAGTGCATGATAAAACAAAAATTTATTTCACCTATAGAGATTATAAGGTCCACTATTTCCCAGGGAATAGAATAATTAAAATTTTGATGTTATTTATTTCCCCTAAATATGACTGATTATTTTCCTTTACACAAGTCTGTCTCTTAAAACTTTATTATGATTGATCATATTAAATCTAATCTTACCTAAAATACCTTTTCAAATCAACATTCTCTTTCAAACTAATATTCGTTTCAGTCCATTATTTAAAGTCCTTTCAAAAGCTTTAACATAGCTATGCATTGCTCGCTTTGCCAACATCATGAACTATGGGATGAGTTATCAAAAAAACTGAGAGATAAATGGAAAAATTTGTTCAAGGATGATGAGAAAAGCACCTTTGCATGGCAGTGTCAACAAATGGATTGAGAAGTGAATAATATTTTATTTATACTTCTGGATTCTCTTTATTTATTTTAATTCTTAAAAAGCTGTTGAAAACATTTAATAATGATTGAAGAGAAGAATGCACACCTCTGTGAATATATGACGCACCCGGTAATGTACACATTAGATCAATAATTAGTGGTTTAATATGTATTAATATATCAGACTTGTTTTAAAAATCATGGGGATGTCTGAAATTGTACACCCTAGTTGAGCCATGAATAATAGGCATTAATCATATTTTAAAGATGCTTTTACCAATTTTTAAAAAAAGGAATTGATATTCAATGATCTCCTGGTAATGTGTGTACTGGAACACTTAGTTTTCATGCACGTTAATTTTTTAAGGTTGAGATTCTGGCTCTCGGCCTAAGCTTTTGTATGTTCATGTATGATTGATATGCATCACTAAAAATATATATTAAGTGAAAGGGGTGCGGAGAAACAAATATGAACCTTTTGAATTACCTATTTCCCTAAAGTCAACTTCCGTGAGTGTTGCTTCATTATCTAACATTGTAATCTCCCAAGCATATAAGGGAGTACGGTGCCCTCTGCTGGATGGATTTGGTCCTTGACTTTGAGAACCTTTGGTCTTACCCTGATAAGTTTTAAAGAGTTGCGTCACTGTCACCTTTTGGACCATTCCCGTCACTTTGTCCTTTCTGTGTGTTGGCATGTTCCTTCATAAGGCTTAGGAGATTTTTGGAGGCTGTAAGTTATTTGTACAGTAGTTCAATGGTTTCATTTTTGTATATGTCGATCTGTATATTTGCAAAAATTTTTTTGAAAATATTTCCAATACATTCTCAAAAATTACAATATGTCAAAAAGCAGGTATTCCTATATGGACACCTGCATCACAATCTCTCTGCCATCGGGAACAACCCAATTGTGTCCAGAAAATCAAGTATATTTCCTTGAAACAAAACCCCAAGTGATGTAAACATTCAGTACAGAATTGTGAAATCATGTAAAATGATGTCCTCTGGATTATTTATTTAAAATTATGATTATTCCAAAAAGGAGTCATCAGTGAGAAGCATTTCTTGTCCTCCCATTATTTTTCCTCGAGTTAGAGTTGTTAAATATTATTCCAATAATTATTAGGAAGAAACTCTAGTCCAAAAGTTAAGGTAAAATATTCATTTCACAGTAACTCTTCTATTTGAAGCCGTTTATTTTTACAGAGTTTTCTATTTAACGGGATAAAATTTTCCTTTCAATTTAACATGACAGGGTATGGGGAAAATTCTTTCTGCCTAAGTAAGGATTTATTTTTATAGCAAAACATATAATTAACCATTTTTTAAAAAATGTATACTTTAACAAAGTCTTAAAATTTCTTTTTTCAATTTTAAATTCTCCAAAGTGCTCTATGAGAGAATATCGACATTGTAAGCTGACGTAGATTTAATTTTCACCTCCAATGGGACACATTCTTGTTTTTTTAATGTACAATTATAACAAAATCTATAAGTTAAAAAAAATAACTTTAATCTGTCGGTCAGGATTCTCAAACCTCTATTCCCAGCATGACTCCACACATGTCGGATTCTTTCTGAAAGATCATGAGAAAATATTATGGCATTTTTTCCACCAACCACTGACTACACTTTATGTTTAAAATGCACTTTCATACCCTGACTTCAACATAACTTGCTAGTTGTTTGTATAGGATGGGTCTACAGGGCAGTCTCTTGGGTTTTAATTTTTTCCACATAATCCTGAGTTGGTGAGTGGAGTTTTTTTTCTGTTCCAATTTTGAAAAAGCAGCACACCACACGGCACAAGGAAATCACAGCTTGGATTCTTATTTATTTCACCGGTCAAGATGAAAATTCGACTATATCATGGGGAATAAAACAATTAAAATTTTGTTATAATTTATTTCCCATAAATTAGACTGATTATTTTCCTTTAAATGTGTCAGTGCATTCTTAAAATTTTATTAAGATTGATTATATTTAATCTAATCTCTCCTAGATTCACTTTTAAAATCAACATTCTCTTTGGAACTAATATGCATTTCAATTCATAATTTTAAAATAAAAATTTTCAACAGCTTTAAAAAAATCCATGTAATCTTCACTTTGTCCACATGATGCACTATGGGTTGAATTAACAAAAAAAAATTGAGAGATAAACAGAAAAGGTTGTTCAAGGATGGCAAGAAAAGCACATATGCATTTCAGTGTCAACAAATGTATTAAGAGGTGAATAATCTTTTTTTTTTATTTTCTGAATTATCTTTATTTCCTATAATTCTTAAAGAGCTGTTTAAAACATTTAATAATGATTGAAAAGAAGAATACACACCTCTGTGATTATACGAAGGACCAGGGATGGTACACATTGTATAAGTATTATAGTGATTTTATATGATTTAATAAAAGAGTCTCTTTTTTTAAACTCTGGGGATGTCTGTGATTGTACACATAATTTGAGCCATGGATAATAGTCATTAGTCATGTTTTAAAGATGCTCTGGCCAATTTTTAAAAAAGAAATCTCAATTCAAGTTTCTGCTGGAGATATGTGTATGAGACTACTGTTGGGTGTTTTGCCCCTATATTTTCTAAGGTTCAGATTTCTGCTCTCGTTGTCAGGTTTATGTATGTTCAGAAACGATTGATAGGCATCACTAAAAATATATATTATGAGAAGGAGGGTGGGGAGGGACAAATATGAAACTTGGAATTACCTATTGCTGAAAAGTGCTCTTCCTTTGTGTTTCTTCATTATCAGGTTGTAATTACTCATGCAAAGAATGGAGGGCTGTACCCTCTGCTTGATGCAATAAGTCCTTGAATTTTATAAACCATGCCCTTTCACATGATTACTTGTAAACAGTTGAAGCACTCTTCCTCACCTTGTGGACCTTATATGTCCCTTTTGCACTTCTGGGTGTTGACAAGGTCCTTCATAAGCCATAAGAGAAATTTGGATGCTGGGAGCTATTTTTACTCTAGTTCCTTGGTTTCATTTGTGTATATGTGGATTTGTTTCTTGGTAAGAATGATTTGAATAATTTTCCCAACAATTCTCAAAAATTACAATATGATAAAATAGCAGCTATTTGTATATGGACACCTGTGTCACAATCTGCACAAGATGCAACAGCCCAATAATGTCTTGAAAATTGGAATGGTTTCCTTGCAAAAAAAAAAATCCTGAGCTTTCTAAACATGCAGTAAAGAATCATGAAGTCATGTAAAAAGAGTTCCTCTGAATTATCAAATTAAAATTGTGATTATTCAAATAAGGAGAATAAGTGAGAAACATTTCTTGTGCTTCCATCATGTTTCTGCCATTAAAAGTAGTTTAATATCATTCCAATAACTATTAGGAAAAAAATCTAGCCCAAAAATTAAGGTAAAATATGCATTGCAGAGGAAGTCTTCTAGTTGTAGCATTTTATTTTAACAGAGTTTACTATTTAAATGTGTTAAAGCCTTTCCTTTCAATTAACATTGACAGGGAAGCAGAAAAATTCTTTTTGCCTAATTAAAGATTGATTTACATACCAAAATATAGAATTAATTATTCTTTTAAAATGTATGTCTTAACAAAGATTTAAAATTGATTTATATTTAGTTTAAATACTCCCAATTACTCTTTGCGAGAACACTGGCATTCTAATGTGACTTATTGTTAATTTTCACCTCCATTTGGCCACATTCTTGTTTTCATTAATATATATTTCTAACAGAATCTATAAATAAATAAATAAATAAAAACATTAATGCAGTCTGTCAGGAAACGGAAACCCTATACCCCAGCATGATTCCACATGTGTTTGAATCATTCTCAGAGCTCAGAATAAAACATTATTGCATTTTTTCCACCACCCACTGACCATACTTTGTGCTTAATATAAAATTTTATACCTGACTTCAACATATCTGGCTAGTTGGTTGTAGAATCTGTGTCTGTAGTGAAGTTTCTTGGGTTTTAATTTTTCCTGATACTCCTGAGTTGCTTAATGGTATTTTCTTTCTGTTCCAAATTTTAACAAACACTCAGCACACCACACAAGGAAATCAGAGCTTGGATTCTTTCCTCCAGGTTTCCATTGTTCTCCTCTTTTCTGTTTTTAGCAGTGCCATCAGTCCTGCTGCTGTCTTCTCCAAATATCCCTTTATCCATGCCCACAAGGTCCAAATAATTATACTGAAAAAGTGTTAGTGACACACAACGCTCTGGTCCCTGCTTTGGAAGAGCAGAATGAAGACAAGACTGGCCAGTAACCTGGAAATGAATCCTGGCCATTTTTCAGGAACTGCATTGGCAAAATGACCTGGATTTTGGTGTGCCACGCTCCATTCCTGCTAGCCCTTTTGGAATCCAATGCAGAAGTTCGATTTCATTTTACACGGAAAGGTTATCCATTGCCCTGATCTGGGGTATATGTGGTGTTTGGTGACGTTTGAAAATGAAGGCTCTTCATTGAGATGGCAATACTTTCTCATTATGTTCTAATTTCTTCCTCTACCCTTGATTCCATCGCTCTTAGGATCCCTATTTGTACATAATATGGTTTTCAAAGAGATCTTGTTATGTGTGGTAACTTAGGCAAAGGACGTGTGAGCACTTTACAAAGAGGACATTTTTTACTTTAAAATATTGAATGCCTCAAAGTAAACTGAACAATGAAACAAATATTTATTTCACCGGTCAAGTTTAAAATGTCCACACTATTATGGGGAATAAAATAATTAAAATTTGGTTATAATTTATTTCCCATAAATCAGACATTATTTTCCTTTACATTTGACATTGCATTCTTAAAATTTTATTAAGATTGATTTTATTAAATCTAATCTTACCTAGAGTCCTTTTCAAATCAACATTCTCTTTGGAACTAATATGAGTTTCAGTTCATAATTTTAAAATAAAAATTTTCCACAGCTTTAAAAAATCCATGCAATGGTCACTTTGTCCACATGATGCACTATGGGTTCAATTATCAAAAAAACTGAGAGATAAACAGAAAAAGTTGTTCAAGGACAGCAAGCAAAGCACATATGCATATCAGTGTCAACTAATGGATTAAGAGGTAAATAATATGTTTTTTATTTTCTGTATTCTCTTTATTTCCTATAATTCTTAAAGAGCTATTGAAAACATTTAATAATGATTGAAGAGAAGAATGCACACCTCTGTGATTATACAAAGGACCAGGGATGGTACACATAGGATAAGAAATATAGTGGTTTATTAGGATTTAATAAAAGAGCTTTTTTTTTTTTAATGTGCGTATGTCTGGAATTGTACACATAATTTGAGCCATGGTAATAGGCATTAGTCATGTTTTAAAGATGCTCTGGCCAATTATTAACAAAGAATCACAATTCAAGATTTTGCTGGAGATATGTGTATGAGACTACTGTTAGGTGTTTTGCCCCTATATTTTCTAAGGTTGAGATTTCTGCTCTCGGTGTCAGGTTTATGTATGTTCAGAAATGATTGATATGCATCACTAAAAATATATGTTATGAGAAATATGGTGGGGAGGGACAAATATGATGCTTGGAATTACCTGTTTCTCTAAAGTGGTCTTTCTTTGTGATTCTTCATTATCAGAGGTTGTAATCTGGCATGCATAGAATGGAGGGCGGTACCCTCTACTTGATTCAATAGGTCCTTGACTTTTATGAAACATTCCTCTTCCACATGATAACTTGTAAACAGTTGAGGCACTCTTCCTCACCTTGTGGACTTTACATGTCCCTCTTGCACTTCTTTGTGTTGGCAAGTTCCTTCATAAGCCAAAAGAGAAATTTGGACGCTGGGAGCTATTTTTACTCTAGTTCCTTAGTTTCATTTATGTACATGTGGATCTGTTTCTTGGGAAGAATGATTTTGATTTTTTTCCCAACAATTCTCAAAAATTACAATATAATAAAATAGCAGCTATTTATATATGCACACCTGCGTCACAATGTTCACAATATGCAACAGCCAAATAAAGTATTGAAAATCAGGAATGTTTTCCTTGAAAAAAAAATCCTGAGCTTTGTAAACATGCAGTAAAGGATCTTGTAAACTTTCAATAAACACTCATGAAATCATGTAAAAAGTGGTCCTCTGAATTATCGATTTAAAATTGTGATTATTCAAAAAAGGGGAATAAGTGAGAAACATATCTTGTGCTCCCATTATTTTTCTGCCAGTAAAAGTAGTTTAATATTATTCCAATAACTATTAGGAAAAAAATCTAGCCCAAAAATTAAGGTAAAATATGTATTGCACAGGAACTCTTCTATTTGTAGCCTTTTATTTTAACAGGGTTTACTATTTAAAAGTGATAAAGACTTTCTTTTCCAATTAATTTTGACAGGGAAGGAGGAAAAATTCTTTTTGCCTAATTAAAGATTGATTTATATACCATAATATATAATTAAGCATTCTTTTAAAATGTATGTTTTAATGAAGTCTTAAATTTATTTTTTTTTTTTTGTTTTAAATAATCCCAATTACTCTATGAGAGAAAACTGGCATTCTAATCAGACTAATTGCTAATTTTCAGCTCCAATTGGCCACATTCTTGTTTTCCTTAATATATATTTCTAACAGAATGTATATATATATATATAAAAACATTAATGCAGTCGGTCAGGAAACTGGAGCCTCTATACCCCAGCATGATTTCACATGTGTTGGAATCTTTCTCACAGCTCAGGAGAAAATATTATTGCATGTTTTCCACCATCCACTGACCATACTTTGTGTTTTAAATACACTTTCATACCCTGACTTCAACATATCTTGCCAGTTCGTTTTATTGGTAGTGTCTGTAGTGAAGTCTCTTGGGTTTTAATTTTTCCACATTCTCCTGAGTTGTGTTACGGTGTTTTTTCTCTGTTCCAATTTTTAAAAAGCACCACACCACAACGCACAAGGGAATAAGAGCTTGGATGTTTTCCTCCAGGATTCCATTGTTCTCCTCTTTGCTGTTTTTAGCAGTGCCTTATCTCCTGCTGCTGTCATTTCCAAACAGCCTGTTCTCCATACCCCCAAGGTCCGAATAATTATTCTGCAAAATAATTTGGGTCACACCCAGCTAAGGTCCCTTCTTTGAAGGACCCGAAAGAAGACAAAACTGACCCGTAAAAGTGAAACGATTCCTGGCCATATTTCCTGGGAATGCATTGGCCAGATGACCAGGATTTTGGAGTGCCAATCTCCACAACGCGAGTCCTTTTGGAATCCAATGCATAAGTTCGATTTCACTTCAAATGGTAAGTTTATCCATGGCCCTTATCTGAGATATATTGGTGATTGGGGAACTTTGATAATGAATGCTCTTCATTGAGTTGGCAATATTTTCTCATTCTATTCTAAATTCTTCCTCTGCCTTTGATTCCATTGCTCTGAATATTTCTAGTTGGGAAGAATATGGTTTTACAAGGGATCCTGTTTGGTTTGGTAATTTAGGCAAAGGACGTGTGAGGACTTTTCAAAGGGGACGTTTTTTACTCAGAAAGAATGAATGCCTCAATGGAAACTGTACGATGAAACAAAAATTTATTTCACCCCTTGAGATTATAATTTCCACAATTTCATGGGGAATAAAATAATTTAAAAAATTTTATAATTCATTTCCCTAAAATCAGACTGATTATTTTCCTTTAAATATGCCTGTGCCTTCTTAAATCTTTATTATGATTGGTTACAGTAAATCTAATCTTACCTAATATCCCCTTTCAAATCAAATCAACATTCTCTTTCAATCTAATATACGTTTCCGTTCATAATTTTAAAATAAAGTGTTTTCATTAGCTTTAAAAAAGCCATGCATTTTTCACTTTGTCCACATGATGTACTATGGGATGAGTTATTAAGATAACTGAGAGAGAAACGAAAAAAGTTGTTCAAGGATGTTGAGAAAAGCACGTTTGCATGGCAGTGTCAACAAATGGATTGAGAGGTGAAAAATATTTTACTTACTGTTCTGGATTCTGTTTATTATAATTCTTAAACATCTGGTGAAAACTTTTAATAATGATTGAAGAGAAGAATGTGTTACTCTGTGATTATATGAAGGACCAGGGAATGTACATATTGGATAAGAAAGATAGTGGTTTAATATATATTAATAAAACAGATTTGTTTTAATAATCGTGCGTATGTCTGGCACTGTACACCCAGTTAAGCCATGGATTCTAGGCATTAGTCATGTTTTAAAGATGTTCTTGCCAATTTTTTAAAAGGGAATCACAATTCAAGGTTCCGCTGGAGATGTGTGTATGGGATGACTGTTCGGTGTTATGCCACTTTATTTTCTTATGATAAGATTTCTACTCTCGGCGTCAGGTTTATATATGTTCATGTATGATTGACAGGCATCACTAAAAATATATATTAAGGGAAAGCAGGGGGAGAGAGGCAAATATGAAACTTTGGAATTACCTGTTTCTCTAAAGTGGTCTTCCTTTTGTGTTTCTTCAGTATGGAGGCTGTAATCTGACACGTATGGAAATGGTCCTTGATTTTTATGAACCATTCCTCTTCTACATGATATCTTATAAACAGTCGAGTCACTCTTTCTCACTTGGGAACTTACAGGTCCCTTTTGCATTTCTGGGTGTTGGCAAGGTCCTTCATAAGACAGAAAAGAAATATGGACGCTGGGAGTTAATTTTACTCTGGTTCCTTTGTTTCATTTGTGTATATGTGGATATGTTTCTTGGTAAGAATGATTTTCAATTTCTTCCCAATAATTATCAAAAATTACAATATGACAAAAGAACAGCTATATAGACACCAGCATCACAATCTCTGTGCCATCAACAACAGCCCAATAATGTCTTGAAAATCTGGAATGGTTTCCTTGAAAAAAAAATCCAGAACCTTGTAAACATACAATAAACACTCATGAAATCATGTAAAATGATGTCCTCTGAATTATTGGTTTAAATTTGGGATTATTCCAAAAAGGAGAATCAGGGAGAAACATTTCTTGTGCTCCCATTGTTTTTCTGCCAGTTAGAGTAGTTTAAAATTATTTCAATATATAATAGGAAGAAAATGTAGTCCAAAATTTGAGGTAAAAGATGCATTCCACAGGAACTCTTCTAACTGTGGTGTTTTATTTTTGCAGAGTTTACAATTTAAAAGAGCTAAAGACTTTCTTTACCAATTAACATTGACAGGGTAGGGGGAAAATTCATTTTCCCTAAGAAAAGATTGATTTACATACCATAATATATAAGTAACTATTCTTTTAAAATGTATGTTTTAATGTAGTCTAAGTTTATTTTATTTTATTTTAAATATTCCCAATTACTCCAAGAGAGAACACTGGAATTCTATTCTGACTTATTGCTAATTATCATGTCCAATTGGTCACATTCTTGTTTTCTTTAATATATATTTATAATAGAATCTATAAATTAAAAAAAACAAACATTTATGCAGTCGGTCAGAGTTGTCAAACCTCTATTCCCAGCATGACTGCACATGTGTTTTTAACTTTCTGAAAGATCATGAGTAAATATTTTTGCATTTTTTTCCACCAGCCACTGACTATACTTTATGTTTAAAATACACTTTCATACCCTCACTTCAACATATCTGGATAGTTGTTTTTATGGGAAGTGTATTAATTGAAGACACTTGAGTTTAATTTTTCCACATATTCCTGCATTGCTTATTGGAGGTTTCTTTCCATTTTAATTTTCAACCAGCACTGCAGCACACTGTACAGATGAATCAGCACTTGGTTGCCATTGCTCAGGATTCCATTGTTCACCTCTTTTCTGTTTTTAGCATTGCCTTCACTCCTGCTGCTGTCTTTTCCAAACATTGCATTCTTCCATGCCCCCAAGGTCCAAATTATTATCCTGCAGAAGTGTTTGTGCCGCATCCATCTAAGGTCCCTGCTTTGGAGGAGCAGAAATTAGACAAGCCTGGCCAGTAACAGGGATAGAAATCCTGGCCATTTGTCATGGGACTTCATTGGCAGGATGACAACGATTTTAGTGTTAAAACGCTCCACCCTTGTGAGCCCTTTTGGAATCCAATACAGAAGTTCGATTTCATTTTAAATGGAAAGGTTGTCGATTTCCCCGATCTGGGATATACGTGGTGTCTGTTGACCTTTTATACTGAAGACTCTTCACTGAGGTGGCATTCCTTTCTCATTCTATTCTATTTTTTTCCTCTGCCCTTGATTCCATTTCTCTTAGGATCTCAAGCAGAAATTATATGGTTTTTCAAGTGTTCTTGTTATGTGTGGTAATTTAGCCAAAGTTTAAGTGAACACTTTACAAAGGGGATATTTTGTTCTATGAAAGAATGAATCCCTGAAAGTAAACTGCATGATAAAAAAAAAATTATTTCTACCTAGAAATTATAAGGTCCACTATTTCCCAGGGAATAGAATAATTAAAATTTTGTTATTATTTATTTCCCCTAAATATGACTGATTATTTTCCTTTACATGTGTCTGTGCCTCCTTAAATCTTTATTATGTCTGATCATATTAAATCTAATCTTACCTAAAATCCCTTTTCAAATCAACATTCTCTTTCAATCTAATATGTGTTTCAGTCCATAATTTAAAATTAAAGTCCTTTCAACAGCTTTAACACAGCCATGCATTGTTCACTTTTCCCTCATCATGCACTATGGAATGAGTTATCAAAAAAACTGAGAGATAAACAGAAAAATTTGTTCAAGGATGGTTGGAAAAGCACCTTTGCATGGCAGTGTCAACAAATAGATTGAGAGGTGAATAATATTTTATTTATTCTTTTGGATACTCTTTAATTATTTTAATTCTTAAAGAGCAGTTGAAAACGTTTAATAATGATTTAAGAGAAGAATTCACACGTCTGTGAATATGTGATGCACCAGGGAATGTATGCTTTTTATAAAGGAAGATAGTGGTTTAATATGTATTAATAAAACAGACTTGTATTAAAAGTCGTGGGGATATCTGAAATTTTACCACTTACTTTAGCCATGAATAATAAACATTAGTCATATTTTTAAGATGCTTTGGCCAATTTTTAAAAAAGGATTCAAAATTCAATGATCTCCTGGAGATGTGTGTACTGGACGACTGTTAGGTGTCATGCCCCTTAATTTTCTAAGGTTGAGATATTGGCTCTCAACTTGAGCTTTTGTATGTTCATGTATGATTGATATGCATCACTAAAAATATATATTAAGTGAAAGAGGGTGCGGAGAAACAAATATGAAGCTTTTGAATTACGTATTTCCCTAATGTCAGTTTCCTTTAGTGTTGCTTCATTATCAAAGATTGTAATCTCCCAAGCATAGAAGGGAGTACGGTGCCCTCTGCTGGATGGATTTGGTCCTTGACTTTCAGAACCTTTTGTCTTACCCTGATAACTTTTAAAGTGTTGAGTAATTCTTTCTAACCTTGTGAGTCATTCTTTCTCACCTTTTCCTTTCTG
The DNA here is from genome assembly GCA_026826555.1 of Tolypeutes matacus. NCBI lineage: Eukaryota > Metazoa > Chordata > Mammalia > Cingulata > Chlamyphoridae > Tolypeutes > Tolypeutes matacus. The sequence continues at coordinate 378,919 of JAKSZT010033014.1, forward strand.
TGTGCTGGCATGGTCCATCATAAGCTACAGGAGAATTTTGGAGGTTTAAAGTTATTTGTACAGTAGTTCAATGGTTTCATTTTTGTATATGTCGATCCATTTCTTTGCAAACATACTTTGAAAATGTTTCCAATACATTCTCAAAAATTACAATATGTCAAAAACTGGTATTCATATATGGACACCTGCATCACAATCTCTCTGCCATCGGGAACAGCCCAATTGTGTCCAGAAAACAGTAAAGTTTCCTTGAACAAAAAAACCCCAACTGATGTAAACATTCAGGACAGAATTGTGACATCATGTAAAATGATTTCCTCTGGATTATTGATTTAAAATTGTGATTATTCAAAAAATGAGTCATCTGTGAGAAGCATTTCTTGTCCTCCCATTATTTTACCTTGAGTTAGAGTTGTTTAATATTATTCCAATAATTATTAGGAAGAAACTCTAGTCCAAAAGTTAAGGTAAATATTCATGCCACAGGAACTCTTCTATTTGAAGCCTTTTATTTTTACAGAGTTTACTATTTAACCGGTTAAATCATTACTTTTGAATTAACACTGACAGGGTAGGGGGAAAAATACTTTCTGCCTATGTAAGGATTTATTTTTATACCAAAACAAATAAGTAACCATTTTTTTAACATGTATATTTTAACAAAGGCTTAAATTTTCTTTTTTCAATTTTAAATTCTCCAAATTGCACTTTGAGAGAATAAGGTCATTGTAAGCTGACGTAGAGTTAATTTTCACCTCCAATGGGACACATTCTTGTTTTATTAAGGTATAATTTTAACACAATTTATAAGTTAAAAAAAAAAAAAACGTTTATGCTGTCTGTCAGGATTCTCAAACCTCTATGGCCAGCATGATTCCACACATGTCGGATTCTTACTGACAGATCATGAGAAAATATTATGGCATATTTATCACCAGCCACTGACTACACTTTATGTTTAAAATGCACTTTCATACCCTGACTTCAACATAACTAGCTAGTTGGTTGTATAGGCTCAGTCTGCAGTGCAGTCTCTTGGGATTTAATTTTTCCCACACAATCTTGAGTTGGTGAGTGGAGTTTTGTTTCTGTTCCAATTTTCAAAAAGCAGCACACAGCACTGCACTAGGAAATCTCAACATGGATTCTGTCCTCCATGATTATTTTTTCTCTCTTTACTGTTTTTAGCAGTGCTTTATCTCTTGCTGCTCTCTTTTCCAAACAGTGCATTCTCCATGCCCCCAAAGTCTGAATAATTAGTTTGCAAAAGGGTTGGGGCCACACCCAACTAAGTTCCCTGCTTTGATGGAGCAGAAAGAAGACAATACTTGCCAGTAACCAGGAAATTAATCCTTTCCAATTTTCCGGGGACTACATTGGCAGGATGACCAGGAATTTGGTGTGCCACACTCCCACCCTGCGAGCACTTTTGGAATCCATTGCTGAAGTATGATTTTATTTTACATGCAAAGTTTTCCCATTCCCCTGATATAGTATAAATGTGGTGTTTGGTGGCCTTTGATAATGAATGCTCTCCATTCAGATGGCAATACTTTCTTATTATATTCTAATTTCTTCCTCTACCTTTGATTCCATTGCTCTTAGGATCCCTATTTGGAAATAATATGGTTTTCAAAGAGATCTTGTTATGTGTGGTAATTTAGGCAAAGGACGTGTGAGCACTTTGAAAAGAGGATTTTTTTTACTTAGAAAGATTGAATGCCTCAAAGTAAACTGCACGATGAAACAAATATTTATTTCACCAGACAAGTTTAAAATGTCCACTATATCATGGGGAATGAAATAATTAAAATTTTGTTATAATTTATTTCCTGTAAATCAGACTGCTTATTCTCCTTTACATGTGTCAGTGCATTCTTAAAATTTTATTATGATTGATTATATTAAATCTAATCTTACTTAGAGTACTTTTTCAAATCAACATTCTCTTTGGAACTAATAAGCATTTCATTTCATAATTTTAAAATAAAAATTTTCAACATCTTTAAAAATCCATACAATGTTCACTTTGACCACATGATGCACTGTGGGTTGAATTATCAAAAAACTGAGAGATAAACAGAAAAAGTTGTTCAAGGACAGCAAGCAAAGAACATATGCATGTCAGTGTCAACTAATGGATTAAGAGCTGAAAAATATATTTTTCATTCTCTGTATTCTCTTTATTTCCTATAATTCTTAAAGAGCTATTGAAAACATTTAATAATGATTTAAGAGAAGAATGCACACTTCTGTGATTATACAAAGGACCAGGTATGGTACACATTGGATAAGTAATATAGTGGTTTAATAAGATTTAATAAAAGAGCCTTTTTTTTTTTATTGTGGGGATGTCTGGGATTCTACACAAAATTTCACCCATGGATAATAGGCATTAGTCATGTTTTAAAGGTGTTCTGGCCAATTTTTAAAAAAGTTATCACAATTCAATTTTCTGCTGGAGATATGTGTATGAGACTACTGTTAGGTGTTTTGCCTTTATATTTTCTAAGGATGAGATGTCTGCTCTTGGTTTCAGGTTTATGTATGTTCTGAAACAATTGATATACATCACTAAAAATATATATTATGAGAAAGAGAGTGGTGAGGGACAAATATGAAGCTTGGAATTACCTATTTCTCTAAAGTCGTCTTCCTTTGGGTTTCTTCATTATCAGTGGTTGTAATCTAGCATGCATAGAATGGAGGGCAGTACCCTCTGCTTGATGCAATAGGTCCTTGAATTTTATGAACCATTCCTCTTTCACATGATAACTTGTAAACAGTTGAGGCACTCTTTCTCACCTTGTGGACCTTAGAGGTCCCTTTTGCACTTCTGGGTGTTGGCAAGGTCCTTCCTAACACATAGGAGACATTTGGAGGTTGGGAGACACTTGTACAGTATTTCCTTGGTTTCAATTCTTTTGTGTAGAGCTATTTCTTTGTAAGAATGATTTTGATTTTTTCTTCCAATACATTTATCAAGAATTAAAATATGTCAAAAGACCAGGTATTTGTCTATTGACACCTGCATTACAATCTCTGCTACAAGGGAAACAGCCCAATGATGTCCATAAAATCAGCAATGGGATCTTGAAAAAAAATACAGAGCCTGCTAAACATTCAGTAACAAACCCTGAGGTCATGCAAAAAGACGTCCTCTGAATTATCGATTTAAAATTGTGGTTATTCAAAACAAAGAATCAGTGAGAAACATTCCCTGTGCTCCCATTATTTTTTTTCCATTTAGAGTACTCTAATATTATTCCAATAACTATCAGGAAGAAAATCTAGTCAAAAAATTAAGGTAAAATATGCATTCCACAGGAGCTCTCTATTTGTAGCATTTTATTTTACAGAGTTTACTCTTTAAAAGGGTTAAGGCTTTCCTTTCCAATTAACATTCACAGGGTTTGGGGAAAAATTCTTATTTCCTGTGTACAGGTCGTTTTATATAACAAAATATATAAATAACCATTCTTTAAAATGTTTGTTTTAATGAAGACAATATTTATTTTTTTTAATTTTAAATACTCCAAATTAGTCTATGAGAGAACACCGTCATTTTAGTCAGACTTATATCTAGATTTCACCTCCAATTGGACACAACCTTGTTTTCCTTAATATATATTTCTAACAGAATATATAAATTAAAAAAAAAAAAAAACTTTTACACACTCAGTCAGTTTACTCAAACCTCTATTCCTCAGTATGACACCACATGTGTTGGAATCCTTATGACAGACCATGAGGAAATATTATGGCATTTTTCCACTAGCCACTGACCATACTTTATGTTTAAAATTCACTTTCAATCACTTCTTCAACATATCTGGCTAGTTGGTGGTAATGGCAGTGTCTGTATTGAAGATTCTTGTGATTTTATTTTTTTCACAGTCTTCTGAGGTGGCTAGAGGTGTTTTCTTTCTTTCACAATTTTTAAAGAAGCCCCATACCACACTTCAAAAAGAAATCTGAGTTTGGATTCTTTCCTCCATGATTCCATTGTTCTCCACTTTTCTGTTTTTAGCAGTGCCATGTCTCCTGCTGCCCTCTTCTCCAAATATCCCTTTCTCCCTGCCCCCAAGGTCCAAATAATTAGGCTGAAAAAGTGTTGGTGACACACAACACTATAGTCCCTGCATTGGAAGAGCAGAAAGAAGATAAGACTGGCCAGTAACCGGGAAATGAATCCTGTCCATTTTTCCTGGGACTGCATTGGCAGGATGACCAGGAATTTGGTGTGTCACACTCTCCCCATTTGAAGCTTTTTGGAATCCATTGTTGAAGTACGATTTTATTTTACATGGAAAGTTTTCCCAATGTCATGATGTACTATATATGTGGTGTTTGGTGCCCTTGGATAATGTAGGCTGTTCATTGAGATGGCAATACTTTCTCATTCAATTATAATTTCTTCCTCTGCCTTTGATTTCATTGCTCTGAGTATCTCTAGTTGGAAATAATATGGTTTTCCAAGGGATCATGGTATGTTTGGTAATTTAGGCAAAGGATGTGTGATCCCTTTACAAAGGGGACATTTTTTACTCAGAAAGAATGAATGCCTCAATGCAAACTGCATGATGAAACAAAAATTTATTTCACCCCTTGAGATTATAACTTCCACAATTTCATGGGGAATAAAATAATTTAAAAATTTTAATAATTAATTTCCCTAAAATCATTCTGATTATTTTCATTTACATGTGCCTCCTTAAATGTTAATAAAGATTGATTATCTTAAATCTAATCTTACCTAAAATCCCTTTTCGAATCAACATTCTCTTGCAATCTAATATATATTTCCGTTAATAATTTTAAAATAAAGTCTTTCAAATAGCTTTAAAAAAGCCATGAATTTTTCACTTTGTCCACATGATGCACTATGGGATCAGTTATTAAAATAACTGAGAGAGAAACGTAAAAAGTTGTTCAAGGATGCTGAGAAATGCCCCTTTGCATGGCAGTGTCAACAAATGGATTGAGAGCTGAATAATATTTTATTAACTGTTCTGGATTTTGTTTATTTATTATAATTCTTAAAGAGCTGTTGAAAACGTTTAGTAATGATTGAAGAGTAGAATGCGCACCACTGTGATTATATGAAGGACTAGGGAATGTACACATTGGATAAGAAAAATAGTAGTTTAATATATATTAATAAAACAGATTTGCTTTAATAATCGTGGATATGTATGGAACTGTAGACCCAGTTAAAGCATGGATACTAGGCATTGGTCATGTTTTAACAATGATCTTGCCAAGTTTTTAAAAGGAAATCACAATTCAAGGTTCCGCTGGAGATGTGTGTATGGGACGACTGTTAGGTGTTATACCCCTTTATTTTCTTATGATGAGTTTTCTACTCTCAGCGTCAGGTTTATATATGTTCATGTATGATTGACATGCATCACTAAAAATATATATTAAGGGAATGCATGGGAGAGATACAAATATCAAGCTTTGGAATTACCTATTTCTCTAAAGTGGACTTCCTTTTGTGTTTCTTCAGTATGGAGGCTGTAATCTGGCGTGCATAGAGTGGACATTTTATTCTTGACCAGTGAAATAAAGAATTGTTTAATCGTGCAGTTTACTTTGAGTCAGTCATTCTTTCTAAGTAAAAAATATCCTCTTTGTAAAGTGCTCACACGTCCTTTGCCTAATTTACCACACATAACAAGATCTCTTGGAAAACCATATTGTTTCCAAATAGAGATCCTAAGAGCAATGGAATCAAGGGCAGAGGAAGAAATTAGAACATTTATTTTTAAGAACTTTTAATTCACTCTTTCTCACCTTGGGGACTTGACAGTTCCCTTTTGCATTTATGGGTGTTGGCAATGTCCTTCATAAGCCAGAAGAGAAATTTGGATGCTGGGAGCAAGTTTTACTCTACTTCCTTCGTTTCATTTGTGTATATGTGGATAAGTTTCTTGGTAAGAATGATTTTGATTTTTTCCCCAATAATTCTCAAGAATTACAATATGACAAAGAGCAGCTATTTGTATATGGACACCTGCATCACAATCTCTGCACCATCAGCAACGGCCCAAGAATGTCTTGAAAACCAGGAATGGTTTCCTTGAAAAAAAATCCAGGACCTTGTAAACATTCAATAAACACTCATGAAGTCATGGAAAAAGAGGTCCTCTGAATTATAGATTCAAAATTGTGATTATTCCAAAAAGGAGAATCAGTAAGTAACATTTCTTGTGCTCCCATTTTTCTTCTGCCAGTGAGAGTAGTTTAAAATTATTCCAATAAATAATAGGAAGAAAATGTAGTACAAAATTTTATGTAAAATATGCATTCCACAGGACCTTTTATATCTGTGGTCTTTTATTTTTATAGAGTTGACTATTTAAAGGAATAAAGACGTTCCTTTCCATTTAATATTGACAGGGTATTGGAAAAATTCACTTTGCCTAAGTAAAGATTGATTTATATACCATAATATAATAAAATTGTGTGTATGTCTGGGAGTGTGCACATAATTTGAGCCATGGATAATAGTCATTAGTCATGTTTTAAAAATGCTCTGGCCTTATTTAAAAAAGAAATCACAGTTCAAGCTTCTCCTGGGGATATGTGTATGAGACTATTGTTAGCTGTTTTGCCCCTATATTTTCTAAGGTTGAGATTTCTGCTCTCGTTGTCAAATTTATGTATGTTCAGAAAAGATTTATATGCATCACTAAAAATATATATTATGAGAAAGAGGGTGGGGAGGAACAAATATGAAACTTGGAATTACCTGTTTCTCTAAAGTGGTCTTCCTTTGTGTTTTTTCATTATCAGAGGTTGTAATCTGGCATACATAGAATGGAGGGTGGTACCCTCTGCTTGATGCAATAGGTCCTTGAATTTTATGAACCATTCCTCTTCCACATGATAACTTGTAAACAGTTGAGGCACTCTTTCTCACCTTGTGAAACTTACAGGTCCCATTTGCACTTCTGGGTGTCGGCAAGGTCCTTCAGAAGCCATAGGAGACATTTGGAGGCTGGGACATACATGTACTGTAGTTCCTTGGTTTCAATTCTTATATGTAGATCTTTTTCTTTGTAAGAATGATTTTGATTTTTTCTTTCAATGTATTTCTCAAAAATTAAAATATATCAAAAGGCCAGATATTTGTCTACAGACACCTGCTTCACAATCTCTGTTCCAAGGGCAACAGCCCAATGATGTCCAGAAAATCAGTAATGGGTTCGTTGAAAAAAAAAATGCAGAGCCTGCTAAACATTGAGTAAAGAATCCTGAAGTCATGGAAAAATAGGTCCTCTGAATTATCGATTTAAAATTGTGGTTATTCAAAATGAAGAATCAGTGAGAAACATTTCTTCTGCTCCCATTATTTTCCTGTCATTTAGAGCAGTGTAATATTATTATTATAAATATTAGGAAGAATATCTAGTCAAAAATATAAGGTAAAATATGCATTCCACAGGAGCTCTCTATTTATAGCATTTTATTTTACAGAGTTTACACTTTAAAAGGGCTAAAGTCACCCCATTCCAATTAGGTACAGGTGGATTTATACACCAAAATATATAAATGACAATTCTTTTAAATGTTTGCTTAACAAAGACTTAAAATTTATTTTTTTTTAATTTAAGATACTCCAAATTAGTCTATGAGAGTACACCGTCATTCTCATCAGACTTATATCTAGTTTTCACCTCAAATTGGACACAATCTTGTTTTCCGTAATATATATTTCTAACAGAATGTATAGATTAAAAAAAAAAAATCTTTTACACCGTCATTCAGGATACTCAAAAATTCTATCCCCCAGTATGACACGCATGTGTTGGAATCTTTCTGACAGATCATGAGAAAATATTATGGCACTTTTCCTCTAGCCACTGATGATACTTTTATGTTTGAAATTCACTTTCATACATTTCTTCAACATATCTGGCTATTTGGTGGTATTGGCAGTGTGTGTATTGAAGATTCTTGTGATTTCATTTTTTCCACATTCTCCTGAGGTGGCTAAAGGAGTTTTCTTTCTTTCACAATTTACAAAGAAGCCCCATACCACACTGCACATGGAAATCTGAGTAAACATTCAATAAACACTAATGAAGTCATGTATAAAGAGGTCCTCTGAATTATAGATTCAAAATTGTGATCATTCCGAAAAGGAGAATCAGTGAGTAACATTTCTTGTGCTCTCATTATTCTTCTGCCAGTTAGAGTAGTTTAAAATTATTCCAATAAATAATAGGAAGAAAATGTAGTCCAAAATTTTATGTAAAATATGCATTCCCAGGAACTCTTCTATCTGTGGTCATTTATTTTTACAGAGTTTTCTATTTAAAGGGCTAAAGACGTTCCTTTCCATTTAATATTGACAGGGTATTGAAAAAATTCACTTTGCCTAATTAAAGATTGATTTCTATACCATAATATATAATTAAACATTCTTTTAAAATGGATGTTTTATTGAAGTCTTAAATTTATTTATTTATTTTTTATTATGAGTAAAAATTAAAATTCTCACAATACATACAAACATTTGCTAAATGATATATAAATATATGTGCATATATGTGTATTTGCTTACAAAAATGTTATATATATATATATATATATAAATATATATATATATATACATATATTTTAAGAGGTGCTTAGATTACCCAAAATATTACATGGAACCCACTGGGATTCCCATGTTGCCCACATCCCACACCTCCCACCACATCACACACAAACATCTCCCACAGTGTGGCCCACCACCCTCAATGAACTTACACATCCTGGAGCCTTGCCACCAACCTTAGACCACAGTTTACACTGTAGACCACACTCTCTCCCACTCAGTTATGAGTGGTGTGTGCTGATTTAAAATGGCCTACATCCGTTGCCACAACAGTACTCAGGATAACCTCCAACTCCCAAAGAAGCCCCTGTATTTCAACTGCTCATCCCCTCCCTACCACAAAAGTGTCAAGTGGCCACTGACTCCACCTCATTGTTATAATTTCTTGCATTGCTAGAATCACCATATGTGAACAAGAGAATAACATCAAGTCCACTCTAGTCCATAGTTCTTCCCCCAATCCAGAGGGGACTGGGATGGTGATATCCACTCCAACTCCATGTGAGAGAGGGCTTATATCCCATGTATATGGTGGGTGGGATGATCCTGCCTACAGATGCAGGGCCTCTCCATTCCTTGGGATGGCCATTGCCCATTGTTGTCTCCTCACCAGGTGACTTGGATGAGTCCATTGAGCTGTAGGGTAGGAGTTGCAGGTCCACCTAGATTTCATGCACACCTGGCACATAGGTAGACGGGAGGCTCCAGTCTCTGGAAGTATACCTAAAAACTCCAGCATCACATATAGGTTTGAATAGAAGGGAATGGTTAGCCATGTGCAGGGAGGACTTATTTGAGTCTAATTCTGCCACTCTCTGGAGCACAGATTCCAAAATAGAACCCACTGATAAGGCACCAGTCTCCGGGGCTATCCCCCCTTATATAGGACCAGGGTGTCTCCGGAGTTCTCAGGAACCAAAATGAGTGGGGTGATAAGCACTTAGACATTCTATGAGCTCCTACTGAGTTTTGCGTAAGAGTTACCTCTGGGATGACCTCCCGACACTCTTTGAAGTCTCTTAGCCACTTGAACTCATTTGTCTTTACCATTTCCCCCTTTTATTCAAGGTCTTTTTCCAGTTGTGTTGCCAATTTGGCACTTGGTATTAATCCCTCATTGCCAGGGCTGCTCATCCCCAGGAGTCATGTCCCACGTTGGGGGAAAGGTAATGCAATCATATGCTGAGTTTGGCTTAGAGAGAGGCCACATATGAGCAACAAGGGGGCTCTCAGGTGGCAACCCTTGGGCACCCCACAACTGCAGGCTAAGTCTCATTTACAAGAACAAAGACTCACAAGGGTAGTCATCAATAAAAAAAACACATCTGTTGGTCATCCTATTGTGACAGGCACTGTCCCTACACTCAGAGGACTATTGCTGCTCCCTTGGAGACTGTGGCAGAGCTCTCCAGGCTAGGAATTCAGATTCCCTCATTTATTGTGTGATTATCCACCCATCGTGACCATGCCCCATCCCCCGATCCTTTGAATGATTTTGTATATCTTTCATGTATATTCGGTTGAAACAATCCCCAGGAACCCCCCCCAGACACCCTCCCCCCAATAATCCCCCGCAGTACCCATTGTAACCCTTCTGTGATCCAAATCCTCCATGAACATTTAGTCCATAAAATAATCAAATACACTTACTAGGAAAAAGAAACAAGTGTGATAAACTTACTTGCAAGAGACAAACATAAGGAAACTCAGAGGGAAAAAAAAAGACAGAAGGAAAAAAAGCAAATAATCAAACAAAGAACAAAACAAAATAAAATATAATTAGTGGATTGGGACATTCAAAAAATGGGCAAAAAAGCTAAGGAAATGCCTTTAAAAATATATATATATTCTTTTTCTTTCCTTTTTCTTTTCTCTTTTCTCTTTTCCCTTTATTCCTTCCATTTTTCACTGTGTTATCGGATGTTTGGTGTGCCATGACACCTTCCTCCTCTCAATCCCCATTGTCTCCCAATTTTTCATTTAATTTTCAAAGAATTTTTAGGTGACAGCAAAGTCACGAACGGAGTGCCGGAGACTCGCAGACACCAAACCACACTCCCTTCCCCATCCCATATTGACTCCCCCCCCCCTTTTTTTTGTTTGTTAGCATTGCTATAACTGTTATGCAGATAGTAAAATATAGCAACTAAACATTGTCAGTGATTTACAGTATAGTTTATAATTTAGATGATACAGTGTAATAATTTTGATGATATTTACCATGTCCTTTGTCCATTACTGTAAGGTAATGAAAAACCTTCCCCATGACCACCAAACAACCCATTAGATCTTGACTGTTCCCTTCTCCCCAGCCCCCCAAGGCCCGTGATACCCCCCTCTCCCAAACCATGGAATGTCAAGATTCACAGTTACATGCCCTGGGGATTTGAACCAGCCCTTCCTAATCCACCCACCCTCCAGTGCTGCACCACCAAACCCAGGAACACCACCACTCATCTGCCCCATCCCCCAACATGCAACCACACTCTATCCCTTTAGCATAGATTATGTCCATATGGGTGATGACTCAAAGCCTGCTCTTCTCTTACTCTCCTTTGTTAACCTATCTTTCAGACAATGTTTCTCAGAGACTGCTCACTTTCCTCAGTTCAGATCAGTGAGGTCATATACTGTTCATCCTTCAGTGCCTGGCTTGCTTCACTCAACATAAGGTCTTCAAGATTCATCCACGTTATTCCATGTGTTAGCATTTTGTTCCTTCTTACAGCTCAGTAATATTCCATTGTATGTATGTACCACATTTTGCTTATCCATTCGTCTGTTGATGGGCTCCGGGGCTGATTCCAACTTTTGGCAATGGTGAACAATGCCGCTATGAACATTGGTGTGCATATATCTGTTTGTATTTTTGTTTCCGGTTCTTCTGGGTATATACCCAGCAGTGGAATTGCTGGATCATATAGAAGATCTATTGCTAGTTTTCTGAGGAACCGCCAATTTGTCCTCCACAGTGGCTGGAACATACCGCAGTCCCACTGGCAGTGGATGAGGGTTCCTATTCCTCCACATCCTCTCCAACTTTTAGTGTCACCTGTTTTTTTAATAGCTGCCATTCTGATGGGTGTAAGATTGTATCTCATTGTAGTTTTGATTTGCATTTCCCTGATAGCAAGTGATGGTGAGCATTTTTTCATGTGCTTTTTAGCCATTTGTATTTCTTCCTTGGAGAAGTGTCTTTTCAGGTCACTTGCCCATTTTTTATATTGGTTGTTTGTCCTTTTATTTTCAAAGTGAAGGATTTCTTTATATATGCAGGATATTAGGCTCCTATCAGATATATGGTTGCCGAATATTTTTTCCCATTGGGTAGGTTGCCTTTTTATTTTCTTAATAACATCCTTAGAGGTGCAGAAGTTTTTAATTTTGAGGAGATCCCATTTATCTATGTTTTCTCTTCCTGATCGTGCTTTGGCTGTGAAATTCATTTTTTTTTTATTAAGATTTTATTTATTCATTCATTCATCCCCCCCTTGCTGCCCGTGCTCACCGGGCCAGCCAACCACGCCGCGCAGGTGGGCCCTGCCCTCACCAGGAGACCCCGGGAACCGAACCCGGGGCCCCCCATATGGCAAACGGGAGCCGCACTGATCGAGCCACAGCTGCTTCCCATGTGAAATTCATGAAACCATTTCCTATTACAAGGTCCTGTAGATGCTTCCCTACATTATATTCCAAGGTTTTTATGGTTTTGGCACTTATATTTAGATCTTTGATCCATCTTGAGTTGATTTTTGCATAAGGTGTGAGATGGTATTCTTCTCTCATTCTTTTGGATGTGGATATCCAGTTCTCCAAGCACCACTTGTTAAAGAGGCCACTCTCTCCCAACTGAGTGCATTTTGTGGCCTTGTCAAATATCAGATGACTTTTTATGCGAGGATCTATATCAGAACTCTCAATCCGGTTCCATTGGTCAGTAGGTCTATCATTGTGCCAATACCACCCAGTTTTGATCACTGTAGCTTTATAGTATGTTTTAAAGTCAGGTAATATGATACCTCCAACTTCACTTTTCTTTTTCAATATATCTTTGGCAATTCGGGGCCTCTTGCCTCTCCAATTATATTTTGTGGTTAGTTTTTCCAATTCCTTAAAAAATATAGTGTTGACTTTTATTGGGATTGCAATAAATCTATAGATTAGTTCGGGTAGGATAGACATCTTGATGATGTTTAGTCTTCCCATCCATGAACAGGGAATATTTTTCCATTTATTTAAGTCTTCTTTGATTTCCTTTAACAGTGTTGTGTAGTTTTCTGTATATAAGTCCTTTAGAACTTTAGGTAATTTATTCCTAGGTATTTAATTCTTTTGTTTACTATTGTAAATGGTATTTTTTTCCTGATTTCCACCTCAGTTTGCTGGTTATTGGTGTACAGAAATGCTACTGATTTTTGAGCATTGATCTTATAGCCTGCAACATTACTGAACTCCTTTATAAGTTCTAGAAGCCTTGTTGTCAATTTCTCAGGGCTTTCTGTGTATAGGATCATGTCATCTGCAAATAATGAAATTTTTACTTCTTCTTTTCCAATCTGGATGCCTTTTATGTCCTTTTCTTGTCTCAGTGCTCGTGCAAGTACTTCTAAGACAATGTTAAATAGGAGTGGTGATAGTGGGCATCCTTGTCTTGTTCCCGATCTCAGAGGGAAGGCTTTTAGGATTTCACCGTTGAAAATGATGTTAGCTTTGGGTTTTTCATATA
>JAKSZT010033014.1:397258-436390 GCA_026826555.1 Tolypeutes matacus
GAAAAATATTTCTTGTGCTCCCATTATTTTTCTGCCAGTTAGAGTAGTTTAAAATTATTACAATAAATAATAGGAAGAAAATATAGTCCAAAATTTTATGTAAAATATGCATTCCACAGGAACTCTTCTATCTGTGGTCTTTTATTTTTACAGAGTTGACTATTTAATAAGGCTTAAGACATTCCTTTCCAATTGACATTGACAGGGTAGGGGAAAATTTCATTTTGCCTAGGTAAAGATTGATTCATACACCATAATATATAATTAATCATTCTTTAAAATGAATGTTTTAATGAAGTCTTAAAATTATTTTTTTGTATTTAAAATACTCCCAAATACTCTATGAGAGAACACTGTCATTGTGTTATGATTTATTTTTAATTTTCACGTCGAATTGGTCACATTCTTGTTTTCCTTAATATATATTTATAATAGAATCTATAAATTAAAAAAAAAATTTATGCAGTCGGTCTTTTTCAATATATGTATTTATGGCTATGAACTTCCCTCTCAGGACTGCTTTTGCTGCATTCCATAGGTTTTGATATGTTGTATTGTAATTTTCCTTAGCTTCAAGGTAGTTACTGATTTCTTTGAGATTTTCTCTTTGGCCCACTGTTTGTCTAAGATTGTTTTGTTTAACTTCCATATCCTTGTGCCCAACCTGTTTCTCTCGCCATTAGTGATTTCCAGTTTCATTCCGTTGTAGTCAGAGAAATTACATTGTATAATCTCAATCTTTCTGAATTCTTTGAGAGATGTTCTGTGGCCTAGCATGTGGTCTATTTTGGAGTATGTTCCATGTGCACTCGAGAAGAATATAAATCCCACTGTATTTGGATGTAGGGTTCTGTATATGTCTATTAAGACCAGGTCTTCTAATGTATTGTTGAGTGCCTTAGTTTCTTTATTGATTCTTGGTCTAGATGTTCTGTCTAATGATGATAGTGGTGTGTTGAAGTCCCCTGCTATAATTGTAGAGGCATTTATTTTTCCTATTAGTTTTTCCAGAGTTTGCCGCATGCATTTTGAGGCACCCCAAATAGGTGCGTAAATGTTGTTGATTGTTCTCTCTTCTTGAGAGATTACTCCTTTTACTAATATGTAGTGTCCATCTTTGTCTCTTACAATAGTTTTGCATTTAAAGTCTATTTTGTCTGATATTAGAATAGCTACTCCTGCGCTTTTTTGGCTATGGTTAGCTTGTAAAATGGTTTTCCAGCCATTCACTTTCAGCATCCTTGAATCCCTGGGTTGAAGGTGGGTTTCTTGTAGACATCATATAGATGGATTATATTTTCTTATCCATTCTGCCAATCTGTGCCTTTTGATTGGTGAATTTTATCCATTAACATTCAGTGTTATTACTCATAATGAATTTCTTACTTCAGCCATTTTTTCTTTGGGTTAATGTATGTCATATGTTGTTTTGTTTCTTTTTTTGTCTTTTCAGTTATTTTTAAACTCTCCTCCAACTCTCTCTCCCTTGTTTTTCCTTTCAACTTGTAGAGATTCCTTTAGTATTTCTTGAAGTGTTGGTTTCTTATTGACATACTCTCTTAATTTCTGTTTATCTGTGAATATTTTGAACTCTGCATCACTTTTGAATGCCGGTTTTGCTGGATAGAGAATTCGTGGCTGGAAGTTTATTCTTTTAGTATTTTGACTATGTCATACCACTGTCTTCTTGCCTCCATGGTTTCAGCTGAGAAATCAGCACTTAATCTTATTGTGCTTCCCTTGTATGTGATGGTTCTCTTTTCTCTTGCTGCCTTGAGTATTTTCTCTTTTTCTTGAGCATTGGACATTTTGACAACTGTATGTCTTTGAGTTGGCCTGTTGGGATTTATACTATTTGTGGTGCACAGTGCTTCCTGGTTCTGCACCTCCATCTCTCTCAATGGAGTTGGGAAGTTTTCAGCCATTATTTCCTTCAACACTCCTTCTGTTCCCTTTCCCTTCTCTTCTCCTTTGGGATGCCCATAATGCATATATTTTTGCATTTTGTATTATTGGTTAATTCCCTGAGTCCATGCTGGATTTTTTCTATCTTTTTGTCTATATGTTCTACTATCTCTTTGATTTTAGCTGTATTGTCTTCCATATCACCAATTCTTTCCTCTCCCTGTTCAAATCTGCTGTTATGTGAATCCAGTGTCCTTTTCATTTCCTGGTTGTGCCTTTGTTCACAATCATATCCATTACCTTTTTAGGCATGTTTGCAATTTCTTCAGTATTTTCTCCCAGTGTCTTCTTTATATCCTTAATCTCTTCCTTCACTCCTTTAATTTGGTCCGTGATATTTGTTTGGATAGCTTTGATTAGTTGTTCGATGTTCTGCATCACTTCCTGGTTTTTATTTTGTTCATTGGACTGGTGCATGTTTTCCTGTTTCTCAGAATCATTTGTATTTTTTTGTTGCCCTCTGGTCATGATATTATCTTGATGGGTTTTTTCAGTCGATTAGCTTTTCTCTATGCTCTAGAGTTTTATTTAGCTGGTGGTTCTTCATGTGAGTTAAGTTTTCTCTTTGGCGCTTTTTCTTCTTATTTTATTTCCTTGTTTCTTTCTATGGTCCCTTGAAGGCAAAAGATTAGGGCCAGAGGAAACAAAATATGTAAGGAAGGCAGAAGGATAATAGTAATATTGATAAAAGTTAGAAGAGGAGCCAATTGAGACTTAATGAGATGAATATTTAAGTTGTGTAGGCAGTGTAGAGTAATAGGAAAAAAAAGTGGAGTTCCTACAATGGACTGGGAAAACAAATGGAGGAATATCTATATAGTGATTTAGAAGGCCAGAATTATGAGGAGGGAGAGAAATAGTGAAGAAAGGGCTGAAAGGAAAGAGTTAATACTAATAAAAAGAAGAAGAAAACAAAATAGATGGAATAGAAATTGACACCCTTAAGTTGTGGGCCTATGAAAAAATGTTGTATCTAAGAGTCACAACAGAAAGCAAAAGGTAGAAAGATGAAGGAAGGATAAGTGATAGTTTGGAATACAAAATCAATATAGACAGTGAGTGGGAAATTACTGAAGAAGAAGCACAGCAAAGAAGCAACAAGCTAGCAGCACCTAATTTTTAAAAAATGAAAGAAAAAAGAAAGGGGGGAGGAAAGAGGAAAGAAAAGCAAGAGACTAGAAATAAACAGAGAAAAACCAAAGATCCATACAGGCAAGCAGTCAAAGAGAGCTAAGTTGGGTCATTGATTCCCCTAGGGTCCACATGGGTCCTCTCTGCCTGCTTGTGTTTATCAATCAATTTCCCCACAGGGTTCTATATGCAGGTCCTGAAACAGATTTTAGCTATTAAACTAAATTAAAAAGAATTTATTTTTCTTTTATTGAAGTGACCTTCTCATTTTTTTTTTTTTTTTGGTGAAATACAGCACCCAAAATAATTCCTCCTCTAGACCAAACCCCTTATGGAAGGGACCTTAGCTGTCCTCGTGGAAATTAATCAAGCATATCCCACTTCCTGGCCTCCCCAGGGTAGCTGTAGCTCTGATCTTAGTCAGTGAAGATTGCTTAAGATGTCCGATTCAGCCCTTCTGGAGCCGATCACCAGTGTCACCGGGTTGCTATGTAAATCAGTTTGACTCTGCAGAATCACATCTCCTCTCAGCCTGGTGCTGCTTCAGGTCGGCTTATCTGCTCCCCAAAGCTATGGGGCATTGTAGGCAGCCAGATCAATGTCAAAAATAAAAATAAAAATTCCCTTCTTTGTCCTCCAACAGAACCCTCCCTCTTTTGAAGAGTGTCCCCTCTTTCTGGCTCCACGGCAGTCCAGGACTTATACCTGGGCAGCTAGGCAAATCAACTCCCTCCCCTGGACAGAATCACCCCTCCCATCCAACAGGGGTGCTAATTCACTCTGGCTGTTCTGTTCACCCAAGGTCCAAGGGGCTCTGGGTAGCCAGATCCCCAGAAAATAAAACTTTCTCGCCCTGCTTGTGGCTCCAACTGGCCATTTTATTTTATTTTTTCTCCCTAACTGCAGGGCTCAGCCGTCCATGCCAGCCACGACCAGCAGGCTTAAAACTCATGAATCTCTACCATTCTGTCCACACTGATGATGTGTGCAGATAGATGTCCCAAGCTTCTCATTCCACACTTGCACAGCACAGATGCCTGGGCAGGACCCTTTCCAAAATCCACCTTGCTCTGGGAACTTGCAGTGTGTGCCCTCCTACACTAACACCATCTTGGCCCTGTCCTCATATAAAGAATTAAGCAAATCACACCCTGAGGATTCAGTTTTAAAGTAAAATATTACCTTACATTGTTCAAGTGATTTTCCCAAGTAATGTTTCATATACTTCTCCATAATTTAGTGAAAAGTTTAATTTTGTCAGTATATTAATATGTAATTAGTACTTTTTAATATCTTTTAAAACAAAGTATACTTTAATATTGAGTCAATATATCCCTTGAAATAACTAGTAAGATCTTAAAATATGAAGGGTCAAAAGGCCCATCCATTCTTATAACAAATAGGTATCTTGTACATTTCTCCCTTGTAAACATATCAATTTGTTATGCAATTTTAAATTTTAATAAAGTTAACATTCTTGAATTTAAAGCTTTTATAAATTATTTCTAATTTGAATCAAGAGAGGCAATTAAATATATTAATGAAGTAATAAAAATACTCTCAACTGTCCATTTTAAACATTTTATATGACTATGTATTAAAAATATATATTTTGCAAATCACATATTGTTTGAGACAATGTTTTTTCTGTGTTTGAATAATGTCTGAAAGATGTACAGCATCACATACATGTGATAAATAAATAAAAACTTATGATCTGTGCAATTACAACTATATTGATACTGACTCAAAAATTAGAATAAGTTGTCTTGTAATATTATTTTTCTTGTGTGGAAAAAGCAAGGTTGATAATATTGAATGAACTAGCTACTCACAGAAGAATTTTATCATCATGCCTATTATTCCATTGGAATTCCATTTGGCTTAAAATTAAATACAAAGAGCAAATTGCCTTTTATATTTTTCCATAAGATAACACCAGCAATCAAATTAGGCAAAAGGAAAGGTTGCACAGAAAAGTAATGCAGCATTTTTATATTGTTTATGAATTCTAAAAATAGATATTGAATTATGTTCATAAACTGGTCTGTTCCTCTGGGCATATTAGATTATATTGGATTCAGATTATTCACTTTTAATTGATTAAATAATGATTAAATCTTTGATTGGGCAATGTAAGTAGAATTTTGCATCCCCATCCCCTTGTTTGGTGGGGACTCACAGAGAAAGAATAGCTTAAATTTATGGATGCTGGAAACCCATGAAGTAAATACACAGGAGAAGAACACAGAGGATGAGAGAATGTTCTGTTTGACACAAAAGAGGCCCCAGGAAGAGAGACAAGCCATTCACCTGATAGTTTTCCATTGACCTTGTAGAGAGAGAAGACCAGCTGAACTCAGAGAGGAATGAGCCCTGGGAGAGATGAGACTTAAGAGGAAGAGGAAGCCTGAATCCTTGCAGATGTGGCAGCCATCTTGTCTCAATGTGTGGGAACAGACTTTGGTGAAGGAATTAACTTATGCTCTATGGCTGAGTAGCTGTAAGCTTCTACCCCAAATAAATACCCTTTATAAAGCCAACAGATTTCTGGTATTTTTCATCAGCAGCCCTTTGGCTGATGAATATGGAATTTGTTACTGAGAATGGAGTAGTGCTTTTGCAATTACCAAAATGCTTGAATGGTTTTATAAATGGGTAAAGAATGGAGGAATTGTGAGATGCTTGAAAGAAAAGGCCTAGAGTGCTTTGAAGAGACTTTTTATGAGGCATTAGAAATAAATGATGAAAATATTATTGGAAACTGGAGGAGAGGTGAGCCGTGTGTTAAAGTTGCAAAGAAATTAGCAAGATTAACTCCCGGTGTTTTATGGAAGGCAGAATTTGAAAAAGCAAGTGTGGACATTTAGCTGAAAAACTTTCCCAACTAATCTCAGAGAATGCAGCTTGTCTTCACCTTGTAGCTTGTAGCAAATTGCTAGATGAGAACGATAAGCTGAGGACTGTACAGTTAGGCACAAAAAGGCAAAAAACTGATTCTGGATATTCCAAGCCTCTGGAAATCAAGTCCCCAGATGATAGTGCCCTATTTGAGGATTTAACTGAACTCAGAACTTGTAAATCAGAATTGAAAATGAAGTCATCTAAGAAAGACTTATGCAAAGTCTTACTGTCTGTTGTCTTGGACCACTGCATCTTGCATGCTAAACCAACAAACTTTTTGAGAGGGCTGTATGCCTTGAATAAAGGGGACACAGAAGGATTAGATTGTAGTAAAAATGAATTCAAACAGAAAACCATAGAAGATGAGTTCAGGAATTAAGATATCTCCTAGAGCTATGAGAGGAACACAACCCATGTGTACAGAGAGGGTGATTTTTCCACCGCAGTTGAAGGGGGTGAATATTCTCACCAGCTGTTCAGGAAGACACTCTGTACTAATGCAGGATACAGACAGTGTGGAGCACATTCCCCAAGGATTAAGGAGGTTAAGATCACCACCCTATTTGTATGAAAGAGGTGTGCCTGTCCCTTATGTATTAGGGAAGACTAGGTTAAGAACTTGTTGCTCTGAGTAGATTGGGCATGTATGCTAAAGATTAGGGAGAATGTATTCTTCACTTCATTGTGCTAAGGTGGTTAAGACTCTAACTCAAAATTGGGTAAAGTGTGGCTATCACCACAACGCTTTTGGAGGGTGAAGTCTGGAGCTTGGTCACCATCCAGATACTTGATGAGGGTGGAACCAAGAAAATAGTTAATTGGGCAACTTGTGGAAAGGGTGGGTCATCAAGAGGCCACAGGCAGAAGAAACCATCATCTTTAGAATGACTCTCAGTCTTTGACAACTAATGAAGTATGCCCTGCAGGTTTACTGAATTGTAGGGGAGCTGCGACTAATGTTTCCCTCCCAATTTCTCCTTATGGTCATGAAAATGTTTATCCTTTGTCCATTTGTGTATGGAAAACAGATAAATGGTTTTCTAAGTTTCAGAGGTCTATAGCCAGACAGGACATTACCTAAAGACAAACTGATTTATCTTAAACTGATTGTGATATGATATTGTTAAGGATTTAAGTTTTTTTTTTTTTAATATTGTAATGTCCTTTTGGAATACAGAGGGTGGAGTGTAGCAGTTTGATATCTTTTATGAATTCCAAAATTAGATATTAGATTCTGTTTGTAAGTGGTCTGTTCCTCTGGGCATATTATATTATAATGGTTTCAGGGGTTAACTTTTACTTGATTAAATAATGATTAAGGCTTTTGTTGGGCTGCATCAGGAAGACCTTGTATCCCTACCACCTTGGTGGGTGCAGACTCACAAAGAAAAGACATGGCAGAGAACAGAGTTTAGATTTTTAATGCTGGAGCCCCAGGAAGTAAATACACAGAGAAGCATATATGTAAGAAGGCTCAAATAAACATGGCAGTGACCCCAGGGAGAGAAAAAAAGCCATTCACCTAATAGTCTATGGCTGAACATTTGTAGAGACCAGAGCAGCTGATCCCAGAGACGAATGAGGCCCAGGAGAGAGATGTGACTTATCCAAGCCTACAGCTGATATTGGAAGAAGCTGGGACCATGGAGCCTTAAGAAGATGAGTAAATCTGAACCCTTGCACACTTTGGCAACCATCTTGCTCCAGCACATGATTACAGACTTTGGTGGGGGAAGTAAATTATGCTGTGTGGTGAGGTAACTCTAAACTTCTATTCCAAATAAATACCCTTTCTAAAAGCAAACAGATTTCTGGTACTTTGCACCAGCACATAGATGGGTCTTATTTCGTTATCCATTCTGCTAATCTGTGTCTCTTGACTGGAGCTTTTAATCAATTAACATTCAATGTTGTTATTGTCAAGGAATTACTTATAATAGCCATATTTTCTTTAGGTTTATGTTTGCAATATGTGTTTTTATTGCTCTTTTTTATTTTTTAGTCATTCTTACATTCTCCTCCAAATCTCTCTGTCCTGTTTTTTTTCCTTTTTGGCCTGTAGAACTCCATTTAGTATTTCTTGAAGGACAGGTTTCTTATTGACATACTCTCTAAATATATGTTTACCTTTGAATATTTTGAACTCTCCCTCATTTTTTAATGTCAGATTTGCTGGCTAGAGAATTCTTGTCTGGAAGATTTTTTTATTTTTATTTTTGCACCTTAACTATATCATACCATTGCTTTCTTGCTTCCATCATTTCAGATGAGAAATCAGCATCTGATACAAGCTTCCCTTGTATGTGACGGATCTCTTCTCTCTTGCTGCTTTCAGTATTCTTTCTCTGTCTTGAGCATTTGACAATTTGACAAGTATTTGTCTTTGTATAGGACTGTTTGGAATTATAATGTTTGTGGTAATATGCACTTCTTGGATATGTATGTCTATCACCCTCAATAAGATTGGGAAGTATTCAGCCATTATTTCCTCCAACACTCTTTTTGTTCCCGTTACCTTCTCCTCTCTCTCTGGGATGCCTATAGTGTGTATGTTTCTGTGTTTCATGTTGTCATTCAAATCCCTAAATACTTTCTGGATTTTTCTATCTTTTTATCTTTCTCTTCTACTATCTGTTTGATTTCAAATGTATTTTCTTCCACATGGCTGATTCTTTCCTCTGCTTGCTCAAATCTGCTATTATATGCTTTGAGCATATTTTTGAATTCTTGGATTGTGCCATTCATCACCATCATATCCAGTATCTTTATATGTGTGTATAAAATTTCTTCAGTATGTTCTCCCTGTGTATTCTTAATATCCTTAATCTCTTCCTTCACTTCATCAAGTTGATTCATGATATTTGTTTGGACATCCCTGATTAGGTTGTTGTCCTTCAAAGAGTGAAACCTGGTGGTTGCTTTGGGTCCTGAGGATAGGGGGCAGGAGGATAGAATAGATGGAACAGGGGCATTTTGGGGGTGATGGAAGTGTTCTACATTTTCTTGCTATGATTAATAGAGACCATGGTAAAATTCATCAAAATTTATAAAACTCTATGGCCCAAAATGTAAACCATAATATAAACCATTGACCACAGTTAATAGCTATGTTTCAATAGTTGTACATCAGCTGTAACAAACATACTATCCGCATATACAATATTATTGATAGGGGAAGGGGCAAAAGGAGAAGGATGCTGGGTATATGTAAGTACACTTCATTTGATACATAACTTTTCTGTAGCCTAAAACTTCTTTGAAGTTAAACTGAAAAGAGAAAGATAGGGTGAATAAATGGAAGAAAATGTCATTGTACATAATGGATCACAGATCCTACAATGATGAAAGGTAAAGTGTCAAATAACTTTTAAAATATTTTTCATTATTTTTATTATCCTAAATTTTTTTTGTTTTAATCTGATTGTAATGTAAAATCAAATATGAGATCTGTGCTAAATTCTCTCCAGTTAAGTGAGTGTTTTATGCCACCAACACTTTCACTGTGCAGTTACTCTTGTGTAGTAACCAATTAGCTCTCCACATAAATTTGGAATTTTTATAATATTGGTTTGAGGACTGCCAAAATATTCAATTGCCTGTAATATCTTTAGATCTTTCTCCAGTTGTAAGTTTGAGTGCTTGATATGATCTCAATTTAATTTTCACTTCTTGCCAAATGATTTCCTCTGATACCTGTTCCTGCTTGCATTACTGTGCCTTCCCTTTTTATTCTTGCCAGCCCCAGTGGTATTAGATATCCTTCTTCTTGAACATATTCTATCCTATGAATATTTCTGTAGGAATTCTTTCCATTGAATATTGATGAGAGATTGTTACCTCTCTCATCTGTAAATCTCAAGAAGTGTGGGCTGTATATAGATAGATATATATATTCCCCAAGATTTGCCTACTTCCCAGAAGTCTTTAAGTATTGGGCAAATAAGTAAACATTAATTAATGTATTACTGAGTAAGAAGGTTTTTGCTGTAAAATTAATTATAATGCAAAGTGTGATATTTATTAGAATTATGGAAAGCCAAATTTTAATATTCTGCTTTGGATTGTTTTATATCAGGACAATATTTTTATTGCTATTGAGTTTCAGGTTTCTCTAATATGAAACTTCAAATGATCCTGTATATTAAAGAACAGAGGTGCCAATGAGCTATTATTTGCCATAAGTGAAGTCATTTTTCATATGGATTCATGAGACAATGTTCCTAACATATTTTCTTTAAACTTCTCCCAATAAATCTTGATTAAATATAATGGGATGATATTTTAGGCTTTTCTCCTCACCCTTTATTTGTGTTAATTTAAATGTTTTAAATTTGTACATAAGGAGATTCAAGACTCTTCCTGCAACAATTGTTGGGCCTGTCTTTTCATATGTAAGTAATTGGGGAAAGAGATTGTCAGGTGTTTTGAGATGGTAAATCTGAGGAGGGAAAGTGGGGTTGGAGGATGGAGTTCATGCTTAAATGGTGACAAGGTGGTTAAGTTGACAGTACATGTTGACAATATGAGAGTAGAATCATTAGATGGTCTAATGTCAATTTTAAAAATTCTTTTTAGAGAGTTTGTTTATGTATGTTTGTTGAGAATTTTGTAGAACTAGGTCACACTGGGGTGTGGATAATTTGAACTGTTTTTGTCCACAATTGAGCCAAGCAGTGAAGGAGATTGTTCCAAACCTAAATACATCCCATGTACAAAAAAATGATTATTCAAGAAACAGGAACAACAGAAACAATTATTTCCATCACAATTAAAGCTAATATTTTTGGATGCTTGCTGTGTGTCAGGCAACAAACTTGTTGCAAGTTTTAGCAAGTTCATACCTCCAAAAAGAAACTTGGAGGTTCTATTACCATCCAAAATAGAAAATTAACCATCATTTGTTGAGTTGAAAAGGAAACAATAAGTTCCTGCTTCTCCTATTCAGAGAGAGTAAGACATCTCTATCCAACCACAACCTTCCACTCCTCTCCATAACTTACTATACTTTACTCCCTTACTCAATATATAGATCCCAAGAGAGGCAGTCCCATTTGACAGGCATATTTCTTGGTTTCCTTTATGTATACTCTTCTAAGAAGTTTATTTTGTCAGTACTTGATAGACTTATTATATTTTTCATGATATAGCTAGACATAATAACAACAGCAACTACAATAAAAAATTTCTAAGTGATCTTAGACATAAATTGAGAGGCATATTTGGCATTGAACCTACAGATATTAAGCTTTAATGCCTCCTATTTACACAGAACAGTTAAAAGGTTATATCTTATATTTTGTATTTATATTTCTGTTGTCTTTTAAGGACATCACAAAAAGCTGTAAAATTTCACATTCTTTAAAATTTGAATGTGTGACTTTGTTATTCTAATTGCATTCCCATCAGTGGATGAATTTTAGGCAGGTGTTGATAGTCTGTGGCCTCAATTCATAATTAAAATCTGCATTTTGGTTTGTGTGATGGCTATATTTCCGCCTAAAGTTGTCATTCAATATTTGTCTGACCCTTTCTTTTCCTTTTGGGACAGTGCTTGCATGACGTCTTACACAAAAAATAAGAAAATATTATTTCTAACTAAAAATTAAGACATATTAGAGCTGTGGAAATGAATATATGAGATATTTCTAATAAATTTATAGGAAGTAACTGATGTAATGTTAAGTATATGACAGTGTAAACCTGTGTGTTTTCCCTCCAAACTCTAACCTACTTCACCTTACTTATTAAGTTATTGTACATTACCTTTTCATAAATGAGCACATGAGCTGTCTTATTATCCCATGGAACTAGATAAGGCATTGACTGGTTAAAATCAAGCTCATTTTAATTGTCCAAAATTAAATAAATTTCATTGCAGTTGCCACGATAAATTAAGCACCATGTCATTATCTAAATTCCTCTCATAAACCTGGTTGCAAAGACACATTACAATATACAAAATTGAGTTGGACTTGTGGATATTTAGAAAGCTAACTTCCATGATCCTGAGGATTTGTGGATTGTTTGGGGAAAGAAGTGATTGAAATATTAAGATATTCTTTATTCTTTTTCTTGTAATTCCTCAGGAATTCATATATATTTTTACATAAAATCAAAGTATTTATTAATCTGTTATTAATCACGTAGAATCTGAATCTATATGTGTATTTGAGGGAAAGTAGGGCTAAATATAGATTTTTTTTCAAACCAATCAGTTAAATTTGGTTATCTAATTTCATTTTCCATTTGAATAAATATATGCTCAACCTAGATTCAGAAATCAATTTGTGCATGTGTATGTGTGCATATACATCACATCTGAACCATCTGCAATTATGCACTGTGCTTTGTCAACTAAAGGACAATTTTTTTCCAAAAGAATTGAAAATCAAATATGAGTTTCCACGAGGATTAGGCAGTTATACCATTTGATTTGGTAGATTAAAATGCTAATAAAAGGAATATAAACTGACTTTATACTTTTAAATTATATTTTCTACTAAAAATTTTCATGCTAAATGACTGAGAGCTCATTGCATGAGACATAATACAACAACATAAGTAACTTATGATGTGGTAACATTCCTACAATGTGTTTGAATTTCTTGATTTTAGATGTTTTAGCTTTATTTTGAAGCCAATTTTTTGACCTTCATTCAAAAATACTCATGAAATAGACTGATTATGCAGAATATATATGGTTATATCCATGTAGCTGTCTGAAATATAAGATCAGTAAGTATATAATTTTAAATTTATCAAAGATGACATTATTGTGATTCTCTTATTACTACCTGTAAGTGTGGTGGTAGTGAATCCTTCTTATAGCTAATATTTCAGTTCTATTCACACTCTCTTTTTTTTAAGTTTATTTTAAAGGAAAATTATTTAAAGAAAAAAAATACGAAGAAATCCTTGAAGAATAAAATATATATAGGAGGCTATACATACACCTGTTGAAATGAATTCTTAAATTAATTAATATAAAAAACAGATGACATATCTGCATACCTAATGGTTAAATGTGCTTCTTAAGGAAAAAGCTTCTCAGATTGAGAGAGATGGCCAGCTGGACAAAAGAAGTCTTGTTGATTATAATAATCATTCCAGTATCAAACAGCTGGTTTATATCCTGATTATTCTGAATCAAATAAGAAGAAATTGTAGACCATTGAAAAGTTTTCCACAATTAATGCCAGAATATCAACATGCAAATAGTCTCAAATACACTAATTTAATTGTGTTTCACTTGCTAAGTAATGTTTATGATATGTATTATTTTATTGTATGCTCATATTCTTGATTTTGGTTATTTCTGGGTTGACAGAATTATCCAGATTTGTTGGAATGATTTCTACAAGAATATGAAGGTATATATTAAATATTTATTTGGTCTTAAATTAAAATAGAATCTTTCCAGGATTCCAAAGACAAAGAGGAATGGGAGCAGCTTGCTACAGTGAAATACGCTCATGGTTAGTCTAAACTCTCAGCTCCCTGAAAGAAAATGACTCTGGAACAATCATTTGTTTTATGACTGTGATGGGAAACAGGATTTTTTCTTTTATTAATTTCAACTTTAATATTTTTAATTATGCTTAGCACATAGTAATGTTCAACAGTAATTTTGAAATGCTGCAAGGTTGTCAAATATGTAGCATATTTCAAAATTACAAATATGTGGTAAGAAATTAATGCAGCTGCTTTAAAATGTTTTGTTAAATATGAATATTTAACATATTAAATCCACTATGATAAATAGTTTCATTATAACATACTGAATGTAAACATGCAAAACTTTAAAACAATTCTTTTAGAAAATTAAAAGAAAAAAAGGAGACAATAAAAAGGCTGAATTTTATTCTAGGTTGAACAGCTATGTTGTGTAAGAAATTCCTTCTAAATTCTCCTTTTGAAAATCAAGGAGATCAAGGAGATTGAAAATTCTATTTATATTATCCATTCTGTCATTATTAGCTTCCTAGTTATTGAACAACTGCAGAGAGTGGAATGTTGATGTTTCCAAACATAGTGTCCACTTGTCTATTTCAACTTTCAATTCCATAAATTGGGATTTGGAGACTTGACCCTTTTATGATAATGTAATATCAATCTTTATTACTATTAATTTTCATTTGAGGAACTCTACTTTGTCTAAATATGATATTAAATTTTTCTTTGGTCCATGTTTTCCTGGTAAATATGCCATATGCCCCACTTTTTACCCCACCCACACTTTCTGACATCAACAACATTTGTTAAAATTGCTGAACACATCTTGAAGCATTGCTACTAGACATGGGCTACAGTTTATCTTATAATTTACACTCTTTCCCACACAATTTTATAAGTTATGACAAAGTATATAATGTCCTATATCTATTACTGCAATGTCATGGAGAAAAACTTCAAAGTACCTAAAATGCACCAATATTATGCCTACTCTTCACTCTCCCATCTCTCAGAACCCCTGGTGGTCACAACCTTTATATCAATGACAAAAGATTTCCCATTGCTAGAAAATAAGTCTATACTACAATAAAATAAGTCTAATTTATTCCATTGTTAATTTCCCAATCTTGAGGATTTGGGGATGGTGATGCCTACTCTGCTTCTGATTGAGAGAGAGATTAGATCCCATGGGGCAGATGGATGGAACTATATTGCTTGCATTTACAGATACACTCAGTTCCTTGGGATGGGCATTGTCCATCATCATCAATTTCTTAATTGTCCTGGGTGAGTCCAATGAATTGGAGAGTAGGTGTGGCAACTCTGCTAAAGCATTTGACAAAATAGAGCATCTTTTCCTGCAACACTTCAAAAGACAGGAATAGAAGAAAATTTCCTCAATATGATCACAAAATGAAACGTTCTCGACATGATATGAAATACTCATAGCTAACATCATATTTAATGGTAAAATACTAAAAGCTTTCCCTGTAGGATCTGGAATAATCTTGCTCTTATTTAACATTGTGTTAGATGGGCTTGTCCAGGCACCTAGACAAGAAAAAGATATAAAATCATCAAATTGGAAAGGAAGAAGTAAAAATTTCACTATTTGCAGATAGCATGATGTTTATACATAGAAAGCCTTGAGAAATATACCACAAAGTTCTTAGAGCTGATAAATGAGTTCAGGAAACAGACAGGATATAACATAAATGTGAAAAATCAGCAAAATTTCTCTACACCAATAATGAGCTATCCGACAGGAAATCAAGAAAAAATTTCCATTTACAATATCAAATAAAAGAATCAAATGCTTAGGAATAAACTCAATTTAATATGTAAAGGACTTGTATACAGAAAACTAAACAGCATCATGAAAAGTAATCAAAGAAGACTGAAATAAATCAAAGAATATTCCCTATTCATGCATAGGGAGGTAAAGTATCATTAAGATGTCTATCCTACCCAAACTGATTTACAGATTTAATGCAATCCCAATTAAAATTTTCATAGCTTTTTTTTACTGAATTGCAAGAACTTACTATGAAATTTATTTGGAAGGGCAAGGGGTACCGAATAGACAAAGTCATATTGAAAAAGAAAAACAAAATTTGAAGAACAACACTACCTGATTTTAAAATATACTACAAAGCTACAGTAGTCAAAATTGCATGGTCTTGGCAAAAGGATAGACATACTGTCCAATGAAACAGAACTAAGAACTCTGATTTAGATCCTCATATAAATGGTCAACTGATATCTGACAAGGGATGTAAGCCCCCTCAGGTGAGAAGGCATAGCTTCTTCAACAAGTGGTGCTTGGAGAACTAGATATCCCTATGCTAAAGAATGAGGGAGGATCACCATCTCACATCTTATACAAAAATAAACGCAAGATGGATCGAGGTTCTTAATATAAAAGAGAAGACCATAAAGCTCTTAGAAGATAATGTAGGGAAGCATATATGAGAATTTGTATTAGGAAATTCTTTCATAAATTTTACACCCAGAGCATGAGTATTGAAAAAAAAAAATAGATAAATGAAACCTTCTCAAAATTAAAAAAAAAAAAATCTTTTGTGCTTCTAAGGAATTTGTCAAGAAAGTAAAAAGGCAGCCTACTTAATGGGACAAAATATTTAACAATCTATCTTATAGGGACCTAATATCCACAAATATAAAGAAATCTTACTCCTTGGAAATAAAAAGACAAAAATAATATTTTAATGGGCAAGTGATTTGAATAGAAACTTCTACAAAGAGTAAATACAAGTGGCTAAAAACACATGAACACATGTTCAATATCACTAGCTATTAAGGAAATGCAAATCAAAACTAAATTGATATATTATCTTACACCTATTAGACTGGCAAGTTTTAAAAACAAAACAGAGGACTAAAAGTGTTGGAGAGGATGTTGAGGGAAAGGAACACTTATCCACTCTTTGTGGGATTGAAGAATGGTGCAGCCATTGTGGAGGACAGTTTGGCTGTTCCTCGGGAAGCTGAAAATAGAACTGCCATATGACCCAGCAATCCTTCTGCTGGGTATATAGTCAGAAGAATTGAAAGTAGGAACATGAATGGATATATACACACCAATGTTCACAGTGGCATTATTCAGTAATGCCAAGATTTGAAAGCACCCCAAATGTCCATGAACAGATGAATGGATAAGGAATCTGTGGTATATGCATTCAATGGACTATTACTCAGCTGCTAAGAAAGAATGTAGTATAACATACAAGATAACATGGATGAATCTTGAAGACCTTATTTTGAGTGAAGTAAGCCAGACACTGAAAGACAAATACTACATGACCTCACTGATATGAATTAAGCAAATTAGGCAGACCCACACAGAGTTAGAGTCTAGAAGATATGTTTATAGGAGACAAAAAGGGATTAGGAGGTGTTGAGCCAATGCCCATATAGGCAAAATCTACGATAAGATGAAAAAGAGTGGATGTGCAGTGGATGAGTGTGACAGTGGTGCAGTGATGAGTTTCAGTTCAGTGCTGCTGGTTCTAACGGCATTAGGGTGGAAAAATTTTAACACATTTTGAGTTTTTGCTATTTCAAATTGCTTCGCTCATTTTATTTCATTTTTATTTTTTAAAATATATGTTTATTTTTTAAAGATAATTTGATTATAAAATTGTTGTATAAAAATATAGGGGATACTGATATGCCTCGCTCCATACCCCTCCCCCATTTTTCCACATTAATAACATCCTTCATTAGTGTGGTAGGTGGTACATTTGTTAAAATTGAAGAACACATTTTGAAGCATTGCCACAAAGCATGGATTATAGTTTACATTGTAGTTTACACTCTCTTCCATGCAATTTTTTATGTTATAACAAGATATATAATGGCCCATACCTGTCATTGAAATGTCATTCAGGATAATTTCCCCATATTACATCAGTTTTTCTCTCTCCCTCCCCTCAGAACAGGCAGGAGCCACTGCCTCCACCTGAATGATAAACAGTCTTCCATTGCCAGAGTCACATACCTACTGCATTGGAGTTGATTTAAATTATACAATTTTAGAGATATACATTTTAATTTTTTTGAATAAATTTCCATAACAGCAGCTATTCCTCAACATATTCATTGTGAATTATTTTTATTTAAAGCTCTCACATTTTTGTGTATTTTATTAGAGATGTGAGCTTATAAAACAATCATGCATAATGTGCAGAATTCCCATACATAGTCCTCCACCACCACTTTACATTGCTCTGAAATAGTTGTTAAAGATTATTAAAGATCACCATCAAAATATTACTTCTAACTATAGTTCATAGCTTACATTTGGTATGTTCTTTACATACACCCCCTATTAACACCATGTATTAGTATTGCACATTTGTAACAGTTTATGAGATATTCTCATCTTTGTACTGTTAATCACTGTCAATTATCCACCACATGGTTCACTGTGTTGTACAGCCTCTTGCCTTATATAATCCAACCAGAGTGTACATTCATTGACTCTCAGTTTCATAACAGGGTTGTGTACTATTTGTCTCAGTAAATTTTAGAATATTTTCCTTTGTCCAATAGAAAAAAAAATCTTGCATCCCCTATTATTGATTCTTAGTATTGATATTCTACTTTCTTTGACATTGATGAAAGAATATTACATTGCTGTTGTTAAATATAGTCCATATGTTACATTAATTATATTTTCCTATGTATCACTATATTGTTACCACTTTATAATAGTAATGTACATTTGTTCTTACAATCCTTATCCAACACTTTGTTCACTGTCATACAGTTCCTAGATTCTTCTCTAGCTTTCCTTCAAAAGACATTTATATATTTACACTACTCCTTTCAGCCACAATCACATTTATCAACCATCCTTGTTACTTTTATTCACTATAATGTATTACCATCAGTTATACTTTTCCACAATTTTCACAATCAACCTAATTAAGAATTTTACTTACATTAAGTGCCAGTATCCATTTGCATCCAACATCCTATCTCCTAGTACCTATACTTTAGATTTTAACTCCATGATTTTAAAATATATTTTACTATAGAAGTTGTGAACTTACAAAATAATAATGTGTATTATTCAGGGTTCTCTCAGGAAACAGAATCAGCAGGAGATATCTGTGAATAATATGGAACTCTAAAAGAGTCTCTCACGTGACCGTGGGGATGCACAAGTCCAGGTTCCTCAGGCGAGCTGCAAACCAGGGGATCCGATGAAAGGTCGGTGATGAGTCTCTGGGAGAAGTTGCCTGTTCAACGACGAGCTGGGAAATTCTGAATGTTGAAATCACTTCCACTTTTAAGTCATTCGACTGATTGGATAAAAGCACCACCCATTGATAATGTAATCTCCCTGATTGATGCAGATGTAATCAGCCATCCCCGCAGTAAACTCACTGGTGATTGAAGTCCATAAATGATCTTGTATTACAATTAGCCCAGTGCTTGCTGGAACAAACACCTGGACACAACTACTTGGCTGAGTTGACACATTAGCCTAACCATCACAGTCCACCCCTTGTCAACTCGGCAATCATACACATTACTCTAAACCATACTTAGTCTCTAAGTAAAAACAATAACAGACAGGTGTACATATATATTTCCGCCTAACAATGTTCAACTCCCCTGTGTACAACCGGAAATGCATTAATTCCCTACAGAACAGGGTGCAAGTCCTTGGATGATAGTCACTCTTAAACTCGACATCCTTAAATATTATGATGTGGGATTAATACAACTTTTCATGAGAGGGGAAAAAATTGGGGAGGAAAACAAAGAAATTCATTTTGTGTACATATACAATCATACTCATAATGAAACATGGAAGAAGGGTTCATGACCATTACAGTCCTCATTTCTGTAACTGGTCATGTGGTCGAAGTTCATATTTATCACTACCTTCTTCCACTACCCATTCCATGTTCCTGTTACCTTCAGCAAGCACTTCAGCTGGCCGTGGTTCTTTGCCTGGTGGGGTGACCCAAACTTTCATTCCCAAAGATTCTGGGCCATTGTTAGTTCTGCTTGAATTGGTTTGTTGCAATTTTCCATTGACTTTAATCACAGGGCATGGCAGGACTAGGAGACGCCCTAGAGGATCCCCTGCATTCCAGGCAAACTCTTCTTTACCCCCATTATGTAGATGTAGTCCTATTTCCCCTTGATAGTCAGGATCAATCACCCCAGCCAGTACAGTAACTCCCTTCTTTGCTTGTTGATTCACAGGTAAGAGGAGCCCAAAGTGGCCAGGTGGCAGTCTTAACTTCCAGTTCAATGGAATAACTGTTATGTTCCCAGGTGGCAGCACTCCTCCTCTAGGGACTAAAACCTGTAGACCAGCAGAGCTTAAGGTTTCAGGTACAGGAAGCAAAAATTTTCCTAGTGGGTCACTAGGGATAATAGTGAGTGTTGCCACTCCCATTTCCACCCCTTGATTCCTGGACCCATGAATCCTGGCTATGGGAGAAACAGCACCATAGAGAGGACGCTGATTCAGAGCATACACAGCGGCCTGGAGAACATTGCCCCAGCCCTGCAAGGTATTGCTACCTAGTTGGCACTGTAATTGAGTCTTCAAAAGGCCATTCCACTGTTCTATTAATCCAGCTGCTTCAGGGTGATGGGGAACATGGTAAGACCAGTGAATTCCATGGGCATGTGCCCATTCCTGCACATCATTTGCTGTGAAATGGGTTCATTGATCAGAAGCAATGCTGTGTGGAATGCCATGGCGGTAGATAAGACATTCAGTAAGTCCACGGATGGTAGTTTTGGAAGAAGCATTGCGTGCCGGAAATGCAAACCCATAGCCAGAGTATGTTTCTATTCCAGTTAAAACAAATCATTGCCCCTTCCATGATGGAAGTGGCCCAATGTAGTCCACCTGCCACCAGGTAGCAGGCTGGTCACCTCGAGGAATGGTGCCATATCTGGGGCTGAGTGTGGGTCTCTGCTGCTGGAAGATTGGGCATTCAGCAGTGGCTGTAGCCAGGTCAGCCTTGGTGAGGGGAAGTCCATGTTGCTGAGCCCATGCATAACCTCCATCCCTACCTCCATGGCCACTTTGTTCATGAGCCCATTGGGCAATGACAGGAGTGGCTGGGGAAAGAGGCTGAGCATTAGCCACAGAGTGGGTCATCTTATCCACTTGATTATTAAACTCTTCCTCTGCCAAAGTCACCCTCTGGTGAGCATTCACGTGGGACACAAATATGTTCATGTTTTTTGCCCACTCAGAAAGATCTATCCACATAGCTCTTCCCCAGACCTCCTTGTCACCAATTTTTCAATCATGTTCCTTCAAGGTCCCTGACCATCCAGCCAAACCACTGGCAACAGCCCATTAATCAGTGTACAAACGCACCTCTGGCCATTTCTTCCTCCAAGCAAAATGAACAACTAGATGGACTGCTCAAAGCTCTGCCCACTGGGAGGATTTGCCCTCACTGCTATCCTTCAAGGATGTCCCAGAAAAGGGCTGCAGTGCCACAGCTGTCCACTTTCAGGTGGTAACTGCATATCGTGCAGAACCATCTGTAAACCAGGCCCGAGTTTTCTCATCCTCAGTCAACTGATTGTAAGGGAGTCCCCAAGAGGCCAAAGTTGTGGGCTGGGAAAGAGAAGGTAACACGGCAGGGGTGGTGACCATGGGCATCTGGGCCACTTCCTCATGTAACTTACTTGTGCCTTCAGGACCTGCTCGAGCCCTATCTCATATATACCACTTCCACTTTATTATGGAGTGCTGCTGTGCACGCCCAACTTTATGGTTTGGTGGGTCAGACAATACCCAGCTCATGATAGGCAACTCAGGTCTCATGGTAACTTGATGGCCCATGGTTAAGCATTCAGTCTCTACTAAGGCCCAGTAGCAAGCCAAAAGCTGCTTCTCAAAAGGGGAGTAGTTATCTGCAGAGGATGGCAAAGCTTTGCTCCAAAATCCTAAGGGTCTGCGTTGTGATTCCCCTATAGGGGCCTGCCAAAGGCTCCAGACAGCATTTCTATTTGCCACTGAAACTTCCAGCACCATTGGATCTCCTGGATCATATGGTCCAAGTGGCAGTGCAGCTTGCACAGCAGCCTGGACCTGTCACAGGGCTTCCTCTTGTTCCAGTCCCCAATCAAAACTAGCAGCTTTCCTGGTCACTGGGTAAATGGGCCGCAGTAACACACCCAAATGAGGAATGTGTTGTCTCCAAAATCCAAAGAGGCCAACTAAGCATTGTGCCTCCTTTTTGGTCGTAGGAGGGGACAGGTGCAACAGCTTATCCTTTACTTTTGAAGGGATATCTCGACAGGCCCCACACCCCTGGACACCTAGAAATTTCACTGAGGTGGAAGGACCTTATATTTTTGTTGGATTTATCTCCCATCCTCTCTCACACAAATGCCTTACCAATAAATCTAGAGTCTTTGCTACTTCTTGCTCAGTAGGTCCTATCAACATGATATCATCAATATAATGGACCAGTGTGATGTCTCGTGGGAGGGAGAGATGATCAAGGTCCCTGCAGACAATATTATGACATAGGGCTGGAGAGTTGATATACCCCTGAGGCAGGACAGTGAAAGTATACTGCTGGCCTTGCCAGCTGAAAGCAAACTGTTTCTGGTGGTCCTTACTAATGGCAATTGAGAAAAAAGCATTTGCCAGATCAACAGCTGCATACCAGGTACCAGGGGAAGTGTTGATTTGCTCAAGCAATGATACCACGTCTGGGACAGCAGCTGCAATTGGAGTCACCACCTGGTTAAGTTTATGATAATCTACTGTCATCCTGCAAGATCCATCTGTTTTCTGCACAGGACAAATAGGAGAGTTGAATGGGGATGTGGTGGGAATCACCACCCCTGCATCCTTCAAATCCTTGATGGTGGCACTAATCTCTGCAATACCTCCAGGAATCTGGTATTGCCTTTGATTTACTATTTTGCTAGGCAGGGGCAGTTCTAGAGGCTTCCACTTGGCCTTTCCAACCATAATAGCCCTCACTCCATGAGTCAGGGATCCAATGTGGGGATTCTGCCAGTTACTGAGTATGTCTATTCCAATTATGTATTCTGGAACTTGAGAAATAACCACAGAATGGGTCTGGGGACCCACTGGACCCACTGTGAGACAGACCTGAGCTAAAACTCCATCAATCACCTGACCTCCATAAGCCCCTCCTCTGACTGGTGGACCACAGTGATGTTTTGCGTCTCCTGGAATTAATGTGACTTCTGAGCCAGTGTCTAATAATCCCTGAAATGTCTGATCATTTCCTTTTCCCCAATGCACTGTTACTCTGGCAAAAGGCCGTAGGTCTCCCTGGGGAAAGGTGGGAGGAAGATTAACTGTATAAATTTTTGGCAGTTTAACAGGATTCTTCCCCAAGGGGACCCGGCCTTCCCCTCATTCAAGGGGCTCTGGGTCTGTAAACTGTCTCAAATCTGGGAACTGATTAAGGGACCGTGATTCTCTGCGTCTGTAATTAGAGTTAGGATTTTGTTCACTTGACCTAGTACTCTTCTGCTTATACAGATCCAGAAGAAATCTAGTAGACTGCCCATGTATTTCACTTCTGGGTACCCCATGATCTATTAACCAATGCCATAACTCCATGCGACTCAGACTATTCTGTGTGCTGTTTCGAATCTGCTTTCATTGTGGTAGCCACGCCTACCTTGGCTTTGGCGATTAACTGCCGATACTTGACTTTTACCGGGCCTTGATCCGATCATCCCCATAATATTTAAGGATTCCAATTCCATTACAGACCCCCCCTACAGTAATATCTGGACTGCAGAGAAGAGCAACCACAGAGCTCTTCAGAGAAGATGGAGTTAGTCTTACAAATTTATTCCTCACAGTCCAGGTTAAAAGTGTGTCTTCTGGACATTCCTGGGGTGGGTGGGCAGGTCTCAAGTGGTAAATCCATTCTAGCATTCCAATCTCTCTAAGCCTTTGAATCCCCTCATCTACTGTATACCACGGCAAATCAGGCATCTCAACATCAGACATGCTAGGCCATCATTTGGTCCATGCTTCAGTCAGCCACCCAAACAAACTGTTAGAGCCCTTTCTAACCCCTCGAGCTACAGCATTGAATCCAGAATTTCTGCTTAGTGGGCCCATATCAATAAATTCAGCCTGATCCAACTTTATATTCCTTCCACCATTATCCCATACCCTTAGCATCCATTCCCACACATATTCCTCTGATTTCTGTCTATATAAGTTGGAAAACTCATGCAGTTCTTTCAGAGTATAACGTACTTCCTCATGGATCACACTTTGTATTTCACCTTTGGGGGCTTGTTGTGATTTTAATCTAGTAATGGGCCTCGAAGACAAGAGGGGTGGGGGGTCTGGGTAAGGAGAAGGATTAGAGATGTCTTGCAGGCTACTGACCTGAGGGCATTCTTTTGCATTTTCTTCTGGTGAGACAGGATTATTCTCTTCAGGCAGGTGTTGGAAGACAGATTCCTCAGGGCAGACTGGAAGTTGGACCATGCATGCTGGAGATTGGTTGGTACCTGCCTGGTGGCTGGGAGGAGGTACAGACTATCTGGGGCAAGGTGGAGGCTGGGCAGTGCAGGCTTCCATTTGGCTTGTACCCACCTCAGGGCTGGAAGGAAGTCCAGACTCCCTGGGGCAGGCTGGAGGCTGGATGATACAAGGTTGAGAAGGTGTGGTCTCCACAGGGCAGGCCATCACAGGTTTATCTGGTAAAGTCTCAGCAGAATTAAGGGTTCCAATGTCCCCACCAATATCATCATCATCCCATATGTCTCCATTCCAATCCTCGGGGTTCCACTCCTTTCCAATCAATGCCCTCACTTTAATTGCAGAAACCCTGCGAGGTTGAGATTTTAGTTTCCTCTGTAATTCTGCTACTCGTACAATGAGAGACTGCGTTTGATTCTCAGATATCTCAAGTCTATGGCTACAGGAGACAAGATTTTCTTTCAAGGCACACATAGAAACTTTCATATCATTCATGTGGCATTTAAGTTTCAAAATTAAAGACTTTAGCTCATCCCTTTCTTTTGTAACTGTATCCAGAGTATCTAGGAGGAGCCAGCCAACATCATTATATTTTTTTACTCCACAAAATTCTGTTAAAGTGTTGAAAACTCTCTCACCCAGATCCTTGCTTCTTATAAGCGTGGAAGTAGGGGAATCCAATGATGCTATTTTGCGTATCTCTATTGCCAGCTCACGCCATGGACTGTTAGCAACCTCTTCATTATTGGAAGGGGAGTCATTAGTACCCCTGAGTCCAATTAGAGTAGAAAGCCAATTACAAAACTCCCAGAACCACCTCAGACATCCCATGTTTAAGACTCTGTTCCTCAAGAACCACTCCCGATACCAGCTGTATTAGTCAGGGTTCTCTCAGGAAACAGAATCAGCAGGAGATATCTGTGAATAATATGGAACTCTAAAAGAGTCTCTCACGTGACCGTGGGGACGCACAAGTCCAGGTTCCTCAGGCAAGCTGCAAACCAGGGGATCCGATGAAGGATCATTGATGAGTCTCTGGGAGAAGTTGCCTGTCCAATGATGAGCTGGGAAATTCTCTCTGAATGTTGAAATCACTTCCACTTTTAAGTCATTCGACTGATTGGATAAAAGCACCACCCATTGATAATGTAATCTCCCTGATTGATGCAGATGTAATCAGCCATCCCCGCAGTAAACTCACTGGTGATTGAAGTCCATAAATGATCTTGTATTACAATTAGCCCAGTGCTTGCTGGAACAAACACCTGGACACAACTACTTGGCCGAGTTGACACATTAGCCTAACCATCACATCATGTGTATGCATAGAATTCCCATACAATACCCCTTTACTAATAGATCACACCATAGTGAAACACTTTTACTGATAATAAGATAATATCATCAGACTATCACCATTAACTATGGCCCATAGTATAACATTGGTATATTTTTTCCATTCCCCCCTTATTAACACAGTACATCTTTGGCATTGGTGCAATAATATTACTTTATTAATGTTAACTATAGTCCATAGGTTATATTAATTGTATTTTTCCCATGCAATAGTGATGTACATATGTTCTAGTTCACAGAAGGACATTCTTGCATTTGTTCTATTAACCACAATTCTCATCCATCTCTGGGTTCACTGTATTATTCAGTCCCTGAGATTATTCTCTAGCTTTCTTTCATTTGACATTTATATCCTTAGACTACCATGTGTCTTTCTTTTTGTATTTTGCTCATATTAGTGAGACTATACAATATTTGTCCTTTTGTTTCTGGCTGATTTCACTCAGCTTAATGTCTGCAAGTTTCGTATATGTAGTCATATTTGCCCCAATTTTATTTCTTCTTACAACAGCATAATATCACATCATATGTATATATCACATTTTGTATACTCATTCATTGGTTAATGGACATTTAAATTTTTCCATCTTAAAGCAATTTTGAGTAATGAAAATATGAACACTGGTGTGTAAATTTCTATTTGTTTCCTTGATTTCATTTGTTTTGGATATATTTCACCAATGGTGAAAGAATGTTCCTATCTCTCCACATTCTACCCAGAACATTTAGTTTTCTGTTTTTTTTTTTTTACCGCGAGGTCCCAGGGATCAAGCCCAGGTCCCTCCACATGGGAGATGGATGCCCAACCATTTGAGCCACATCTGGCCCCTGTTTGATTTTTTCTTAATACTGATCATTCTATATGGTGTAACATGATATCTCATTGTCCTTTTGATTTGCATTTCCATAATTCC
The DNA here is from genome assembly GCA_026826555.1 of Tolypeutes matacus. Lineage (NCBI taxonomy): Eukaryota > Metazoa > Chordata > Mammalia > Cingulata > Chlamyphoridae > Tolypeutes > Tolypeutes matacus. Next base: position 423,491 of record JAKSZT010033014.1, read on the forward strand.
TACTGATATTGAGCTTTTTACTTGAGCTTTTTGTCCATTTGTATTTCCTCTTTGAAAAATAGTCCATTTAAATCTTTTATCCATTTTTTTAAAAAACTGGATTGTATTTCCTTTTATTGTTGAGTTATATCATCTATAGGATAGAAATCAAATACTTATTCAACATATATTCTCACATTAAGTAGGCTGCCTTTTCACCACCTTTTGGAAGTCTTTTAAAACACAAAACTTTAATTTTGAGAAGGTTCCATTTATCAATGTTTTCTTTCATTGCTTCTCCTTTGTGTGTAAGCTTTAAGAAACCACCACTTACCATGATTTCTTGAAGATGTTTCCCTACATTTTCTATTAGGAGTTTTGTGGTTAAACTTTTATGTTTAAGTATTTCATCCATTTTTAGATAAATTTTGTATAAGTTGTGATATAGGGGTCCCCTTTCTATATTGTGGATATGAATATACAGTTCTTCAAGCAACATTGGTTGAGTAAACTCTTCTGACCCAGCTGGGTAGTCTTGAGAAATTGTCAAATATCACTTGACCATAGATGTGAAGATCTGTTTATGAACAATCAAATTGGTTCCACTGGTCTATATATATATCTTAATGCCCATATCATGGTGTTTTTTACCACTGTTGCTCTTCCAGAAGTGACTTTGCATGTTTGAGGAGGAGTTGGGGAGAAAAAGTTTTATTTAATTTTGAGGCAGAGGATCCACGCCTCAGGTGATTCTCAATTTACACAGTAATTTTTAAAAGAAGCTTCAGATTACATAAATGTTACCATAAAAAATTAGGGGATTCCAATCTACCTCACCCTCTACCCATCCCATACTTTCTCCCATTAACAATATCTTTCATTAGTGTGGTACATTTTTACAATTGATGAACACATATTGAAGTATTTCTACTAAGAATGGTCTATAGTTTACATTATAGCTTACATGTAATTTTAGCATAGATATCTATGTGGTGAATTATTTTATACTTTAACACATTAAAAATTGTGGAATAAATTTGATTTCTTCAACTTCTGGGGAGATTTTTACAGTATTAGTTGTTGAAAATTATTATGAGAAGGATTATATTTTGGAAATAGAATTCGTTGAAAACTGGATTAGATAACATCTTATATGTTTTTTAAAAGCCTAAAAAATATCTGTCTTTATTGAAAAGAAATGAAGATAATGATAAATATAGCTTTACACCTTACAGGAATATACAGTATATCTCATGCTGCAAAAAAAGGTTATGAATTGAGCATAACTAATAAGTTTATTGGTCAAAAAAAAGCCAGAGCTTAGGGTAACAAGATGAATATCCATATGTTCTTTGTAAGTCAAATTGTATGTAGATTTTGACTACGCCTGACATAGTTAGAGCCTATTCTCTGAAACAGACTTCAGAAACTTATGGAGTTTGCACTATATGCTTTCAGAACTTTGTGGGTCCAATTATTATTTTTTTTTATTATGGGTAAAAATCAAAATTCTCACAATACATACAAACATTTGCAAAATGATATATAAATATATATGCATATATGTGTATTTGCTTACAAAAATGTTATTTATATATATATATATATACATATATTTTAAGAGGTGCTTAGATTACCCAAAATATTACACAGAACCCACTGGGATTCCCATGTTGCCCACCTCCCACACCTCCCACCACATCCCACACAAACATCTCCACTGTGGGAGATGTTTGTGTGGGTCCAATCATTTTTGTTTTTCTTCCACCTAATTCATCTGTAATGGGAATGACTATCTTATACCTGAACAACCAATTTATTTAGAAATCAAAGAATTTATCAAATAAGTTTAACATGTCCATTGATGGAGATGAGTTTTGCTTGAGAACAGTTCAAACCCATAACTTATTTTGAGGAGACATTGGATTAAGAGTTTTTACTGAAGTGACTTAGGGCCAGTGTTATTGGGAAGAGGTGTATGCACTTTGCATCTGGAAATCATGTCATTTGCTTTCCTGAAGAAGACTGCAATGGATTGAAAGAAGCACACCAACCAAAAACATGTTCTTAATCTTAATATGTGCTCCAGTGTTCATGAACACATTTTAAAATAATATTTTTAATATGTTAAAGTAAGCAATGGTGTGGATTCATCCTGTAATATCATCTTCTGATATACTATTCTGGTGTGACCAAATGAATTAATGTGTGTCTTAAGCCATATTACAAGAATCCTTAAAAGAGAGAAGATGGGATTCCTTGGAAAGCAGACAAACAAAGTCAAAGTGATACAGATTGCCATGAGACAGGAGGAAAATACAAGAAACAACCAAGAATTGTGACAAGGAAACACCAGAACTCTATAAACTCTGAGACAAAGCATAACCTTGCTGATCCCTTGATCTGAGACTTCTGGACTCTGAACTTGTGAGCCAATAAATTTTTTTTTAAAAGTCTTCCCGTTTTGTAGCACTGTCATAGAAATTCTTGAAAACTGAGACAAAGCCAATCGTGACATATTGGGTTAGTGTTACTAAGTTAAATAGACATTTTCAGTGATGTTTTATGTTAATCTTTTTGGAAGTTGTCCTCCTGTAAAGTTTACTGTAGTTGTTTTTGCCATGTTCTTCAAATTACTATAAATCTCTGGCTTTTGTCACCCTTGTTACCTTGAGATTTCTAAGAAATTCTGAGATAGAACTGTACCTTGCATATATTTCAGTGATAATCATTGTTGCTATACTGAATCATGACTGATAGTTATTTATGAATGGAAGCAGCTAAAGGTGGTGGAATTGAGTACAGAATATTTCATTATGTGGGAAATTTTGCTAAATAAGTTTTCATTTTTTTCTTTTTCTTTCCAGGAGAGTATACCCTGGTTATAGAAAAACCTCTGTTTGTATTTAACAATGGCTCTCAAAGTTTCACTCTGAGCTTATGATAGGATTCTTATTTGTAATTAAAATGATAGTGTTGGAGTTCACAAAGATATCATCCCCATCTGTCTGTCCGTCACAAGCTATACCATCTTCACATACGGCAATTGTTTTTTAATTACCATGTAGGTATTCTACAAATATTTGGTTCCTCACCTTCTGTTCCAGGTAATAAAATATCAGCTGTAATTCCGTGTATTTTACTGCCCCCATATATATTGGGTTGACAATTTAACCAAAAATCACAATTCTGATGAATTCAATAGAAGTGATGATTAATTACTCAAGTTTTTCCTGTTGTAGTGACGAGGCTGATGACTTTCAAGACATTTTTATGTCTTTTTTATATCATAGTTTAATTCTGAATTGCTTTTGTCTTTGAAAGATAGATGTATTGTATATAAAACCTTAGGTTGACAATTGTTTTAGTTAGTTTGTTTTAATATTTAGAAAATAAAATCCAAGTTCATTCTGTCTTCTTTTTTTCCCTTCTTTTTTTCTGATCAGAAGTCACTTGTTATTTTATTGGGGCTCCATAAATACAATGATATGTTTTTTTTCCTGGTTTCATGATCCTATCCTTGGTTTATATTAGTTTAACTGTGACATATCTAAGCATGGATCTTCTTGCTTTATTCTATATGGAGTTCACTAAACTTCACAGATGGGTTGATTCATGTTTATAATGAAATTTGGAAAGATTTAAGTGGCATATTTAAATATTTTTTCTACTCCATTTTCTAAACTACTTTTGACAAAACAGTTAATTGTATATAATTATATATATACATTTAATCATCCCCCACATTTCTCTTGTGCTCTTTTCCTTTTTGTTCATTTTTTTCTGTTATTCATATTGCTTAATATCTATCATTCAAACTTCACGTTTTCTGTTTATTTTTTATCACCACTCACATAAACTGTTGAATACATTGAGGGAATTTTTATTTTCAGTTATTATAATTTTCAGCTTTGTAATTAACATTGTTTTTTATTTTTTATTTTTAAATTTAAAATTATTAAAATCTGTTTATTCATATTTGTTATGTTGATGTCTGCTAATATATTTTCATTTTATCTTCCTTTTCTTCTTTCAACATGGCATCTTTTAGTTCTTTGAATCTATTTACAATGTCTGCCTTAATGTCTTTTCAAGTACAACATCAAGGGACCTTAAAGGGCAAGTCTTATTACATGCTTTTTACATAACAGTGTGTGTATTTGGGTTTTAGGGTCATATTTTCTGATTCTGCATATCTGAAGTTTTTGTTGAAAACTAAACATAATAGATAATATAATGTAGTATGTGGTCACTGACAATTTTCTTCTTTTTGGTTTGATAATTTTGTTTGTTCATTTGATTGTTATTCAGTGATGAGTAGACAAGTTCATTGAAATCACATTTCTGCAATGTACAGACTCAGTGTCACTTCTCAGTGTGTGCATTCTTAGGCTACACAATTCTCCTCAACCCCCCTTATGATGGGATATCTTTGATTTTGTCTCTTGTGTAATCTGCCTTTATTAGTAACACACCCACATGTTCAGTTCATCCATAAGTTCAAATCCACTAATTGCTTATGATTTCCTTCATTGTTTTCATCAGTGTGATTAAACATAAATTAATCCTCTGTCTTTTAAAATTATTATCAGACTTCTTTGCTGGAAAAGATATTGAGGACAGTGTTTGAGTTTTCCTTTGATGGCAGTTTCTTCTCAGTAATCTACTTGCCTTTATTATATCTTTATGTATTTTCTAGCTCTTCTACTGTATTAAGTGTGGACAATATAGAGCTACCAGGCTTATCCACAGGTTAACTACAATATTTACATTTTATTGAAAACACCCTGAGGCTTGAATTTCTTTACATCCCATATAAAGTCATTCTCCAATGGGAGAGCCCAGAAATCTCTATTCACTTTGCCTCACTTTCCTCCATGGCAGAAACAAGTATGGGCCTTGATAATTTTGTTAATAGATGCTGTATTTTATGTCAGCAAGAGAGCAGCCAATTTATAACCATCTTCCAAATATATGGGCTCGGATATTAAATAGCTTCCATTTAATTTCTACATTCAATGAAATTCAAGCAACTTATTTTTAGTGCAAAAGAACAATGCATTAATTGCACTGGAAAATATATTAGCAAAGATAAAAATACTCAAGATATCCCTTTACTAAACCACTGAGGGTGGTCTGATTATTATCCATTAATTAAGATATATTTTCCATGTTAAACTTTTGGGACTGGATACATGGGAAGAAAAGATAATCCAGAAATACATCCATTACTATGTTATTATTTGTATGACAGTTCAAACTTTGCATAACAGTTGGAGAATGTGCTCTTTTTCCAATAAATTATAGAGTAAATTCAATGCCTATTGAAGAAATCAATAAATTTGATATCACACACATCACACATATAAAGGAAATCCAGGTATGGTATAGAACAAAACTTTGAATGAAAATTTTCAAAGATAACATAGAGTTATATCTTCTTTAATGATAAGGGGGGTTGAGGAGAATTTGCTTTTATTTAACAAGAAATAAAAACACTTGTCAAGTGTTTTTGAAAAGGACTGGTAAAAATGACTAAACTAAGTCAATTGATAATTGTTCATAAAAGTCCACATTAGGAATGTGAGAATCCAGTCCAGAGAAAGGGTAATATTGTTATCACATATCCAATTCTAAAAGGATTTGTAGTCAGATTGTATAAAGGAATTTTAAATTTCATTGAGAAAACACTGGACTCATTCTTATTAAAACATGAAAAGCAAAATAATTTCATGCAATTACTGAAATGATGTAATGAAATAATTGAAAAACATGACTATCTATAAATTTTCATTATTCATCTGGATAGACAAAGTAAAGCCACAAGAACTAGGAGCTCCACACTAGTCAAGCTAGCTGACCTTTAAAAACCTGAAAGGACACATTACTTAAGGTTGTGAATTAAAAGGGAAGGGGTTTAATTAATGTAACTAATTTGGAAAACAGTTTGGATTTAACTAGCAAATTTTAAGATTCACATACTCTTTGACCTAGCAATTATATTCATAGGCAAACCCTAAAAATACCTTTCAATTAGTTTGGACACATATACACCACTGGAGGTGTTTTTTTTCACAACTCTCAAGGAGAGAAAGGTATTCAAATATCCATCAACAACAGAATGTTGAATATGAAACTGTGAAAATAAATTATAATTAAATTAAAAAATTTCAATGAATATCTCAAGCACAATGTCAAGCAAAGCAAAGGAGAGGGAGAAAAGGTGTATAAGCATGGATTACTTTATATTAAATTTTAAAAAATAGTAAAATTTTAATTTGTTTTTCAAAATTAAATATAATAGTGGGAAATCTATAAAAAAAAACAAGTAAAATTCCCTCCCATTTCTAGTTTTCTGAGTGTTTATATTAGGAAAATATGATGGAGTCTGTCAAAGTCTTTTCTGTATCTAATGTGATAGTAATGTTTTACTTTTCCTTTGTCCTATTTACACAGTGTGTGACAGTTGGAAGATATTTTGTGTTTTCCAGAAAACATCATGTTCTTAGAATAAATCCACTCCTGTAGATTTGAAACATTTTGATTAGATTTCATTAAGACATCTTTTGATTATATCACTGGACTTACTTTAAGGCCTTTAATTGGAATAAAATAATGTGGTGTGACTGTGATGCTGAATGGTTCTTCAACTTCTTGCTGGGGTTTTATATAAACTGAGAACTGGAACTAGAAACACAGAGAGAAATATAGCTGCCATTTTGACCCTGTTATGTAAAAAAGAACTCCAGGATCAGCTATAGCTAAGAGAGGGACAAGTGGCTAGAATCAGCAGAGAAGCTGAAAGAGACAGCCCAGGAAGAAAAAAAGCCATTTTCCTGAGTGTTGCTAGCTGAGATCAAGGAGAAGGTGAGCCTGAAGGGGAAAGCAGGACCTGAGCAGAGATTGGCTGCCAACTTGCCTTACCTTGTGGCAAGACTCAAAGGTTTGCCAGTAGCTGACCTTTCTAGAGAAAGTATCTCTGAAGGTGCCTAGATTTGGACATTTCATGTCCTTGGAACTGTCAGCTTTTACAACATATAAATTCCCTAAATAAAAACCAACCCACTTTTGGTAATTTTGCATCAGCAGCTTTGGCAAACCAAGACACAGTTCTTTAGGTTGATTGATTTTTGTTTGTTGAAACATGCTTCCATTCTGGGATAAATCTCACTTGGTTGTAGAGAATAATATTTTTTAATATGCTGTTGGAGTCTGTTTTAGAGAAATTTGTCCCAGATTTTTCAGGTATTTTCATAAGGGAAATTTGTTTTTCTTATGATGACTTTCTCAAACCTTTACACTCAGGGCAATGCTGTCCTTATATAATGAATCAGGAAATCTTTCCACCTCATTCTTTTGGAAGAGTTTAAAAAACATTTGTGTTAATTTACCAGTGAATCAATATGGTCCTGTACTTTCCCTGGTGGCAAAGAGTTTGGTGATAATTTCAATATCTGTACTTGTTAGGGGATTTGATGATTTTTATTTCTACTTGAGTCCATTAGGTGGTTTATATATTTGTACTAATTTTTCCATTTGTCTGTATTACCTATTTTTTTTTGGCATAAATTGTTCTTTGTATTCCCTTATAAAGCTTTTTATTTCTGTAACTTGAGTATTTTAATTTATCATTTTAGGTGCTTACATATCTTCCCTTGTTTTATTGGCAGTTTTGCTAAAGATTTTTCAATTTATTGATTTTTTTCAGAGAATCAATCTTTTGTATTGTTGATTCCCTCAGTTATCTTTCTACTCTCTATGTTATTTATCTCCACCAAATTTTATTTATGTTAGAACTGAGATTGCTTTGCTCTTCTTTTCTTAGTTTCTCAAGATGTGAATTGTGTAATAAATGTGAGATATTACTTCTTTAGTTCTAGAGACATTCCATTTATGAAAAGCCCATCTAGTGTAATACTCACTAGTGAAAGTCATAAAACTTTCCCTTTAAGATGAAACTCAAAACAGGAATGCCTACTCTCACAATTGATATTCAACATTTTAGTAGAACTTCTATTGGGAAACTGTAAGCAAGACAAGAGATGTACATATTGGAAAGGAAGAATTTTTTTTAATTAAAAAAATAAATTCTATACAAAAGGCAAAATGAAGTTTATCAATTGCAGAGGGTAATATTTGTTAATTAAAATGTTAGGCCTGCATAATAAAAAATGCAGATCTAGTCACAGATGTCATGCTCTCATATGTAGAAAATCCAAAGGAATGCATAAGAAAATTATTCGATCTAATAAACTATTTCAACAATGTAGCAGGGTACAATATTACAACTAAAAAATCAACTGCAGTTCTCCCCCAAGTGTCACCTTTACCCCTTACCTGAGCTATCATTAGACCTTCCCCAAGCAAGGATTGTGGACCCAGAAAAATGGTCATTTTCTCTCACAAGACCAAGCTGGATCCAAGGCTGTCAAGGAACTCTGACTGCAGCAACTACAGCTCTGGGTAGACTGGCCATCATCATCAGAGCTATTGCTTCACCATTTACTTTTGTCATTTGACTTTTTAAGAGTGCTGACTCACATTTTGATAAATAGACTTCTTGTGTTTCCTGGTTCCTATGGCAAATATCACAGTAGGTTGGTTCAAAAAGAGGGATTTACTGGCTCATGGTTTCAGAGGCTAGAAGTCTTGTGACTTCTGGGGTCAGTTCCATTTTGACTGGCCAGCAATCTCTGAATTCTTTGGATTTCCCATTAAATGCCAATGTCCTCTCCTTTGTCTTCCAGGACCTTTTGTCTTACCACATCACTCCCCCAAGTGATAAAATGTATCATAAAATCTAATACATCCTGGCCATATCTTAAGTTAAAAAAAAAACTTCATAAAAATGTTATATTTACATACCCAGCGTAATGCATGAACAATAAAACATATCACAGTCTACCCTCTGGGTCTACAAAAATAATGTTTTTCCCAAATGCAAAATGAATCTTTCCACCACATACTGAAAGCCTTAAGTCCACTAAACAACTCTGCATTAAATGTCTCATGAAAATAAATTGTGTGTTCTCATCATTCTGGACAAAAATGCCTCTGTGTCTGATGGACTGGTGAAACCTATTTTTAAAAGTACTTATTTCCATAATGAAATTGTGGGACAATCATAGGATAAGCAATCCTATTTCAAAGGAACAAAGCAGAGGGTAAAAATAGGGATCATAGATCCCAAAGAAAGTCTGAAATACAAAAGGACAAACTCTGTTAGATTGCAATGTGTAAGAGTCATCTGTAGATCAATTGTTTGTCCTCCAGACATTACTGAGAAGCAACCCCATGTTTTCCAAGTGTTTTTGTAGGGGACATGCTTTGCTAGAACACCAGACTATATGTCCCACCATCTCTGACCCACTCTGAATGCATGGGCCTGAGGAGACTTTTTGGTCCTGTTTTGCTAAGGAAGAGGCATAAACTCTAAATGTTATGCAAAGGCAGATTCATTCAATCAAATGAGTTTCAGGTTACATTAAATGACTATAACAATTGAACAATCACAAAAAGGAAGAGTAATTAATTAAAGACCTAGGAATGAATGAAAGTATATACAACCATTCACCAAATCAGGGGAAAACACATCATCTGACCTCTCACATGGCTGGGGATCCCCTTTGCAGCCAATCAGTGTTCTCATTGGAAAAACAGCCCCAGGCAGAGCATCCTGGATGAGGCTCCACCTGACAGCTTAGGGGCTATCCCTTTTAAGGAGTTCTGAACCACAGAACTCCAATGAGTCTTGCAACTCCTGAGGAATGACCTCTTCAAATGTAACCAAATCCATCCAGCAGGGGGTGGCCAGACCTCTGTAGGAAAGATGTGGTGTCTCAAAGGGTCTTTTGTTCTATTCTCTTTATGGTACAATATCATCAGGTTTAACTTGATATTAACTTTACAGGGAATACAAACAGGACATGTAAATATCATGTCTGGTGACATTTCTTCTAAAAATTTGTTTTTTTTTTGGGTAATGGATGATGGGGTTACCTGCTATCAGTGTTATGTGAGGCACAATAATATTCTCATCTATGCTTTATATTTCCTTGATTGATGTAGCCCTATATTTTTCTATTATTAATTTATATTTGTATGTGTTAAATTTTAATAAGTTAAATTAGTTTGAAAACAATTTGAAGGGCTAAAATTGTTTGACAATTTGAATACTTTCCTTGAAATAGAAATTTAGAGATCCCTGATTTGCCAAATCATTTAAAATACAAAAAGCTTAGGGAAGGGAACAGTTCATCCTGACTTTAATAAATGTCCACTCCTAGATTAGTATTTGTGTCTAGGTAAATGGATTAAAATATTGGTTTATCCTAAATAGTATGTTTATTAATTACACTAAGGTTTATGAATCTTTTACTGACAGGGTTGCCAAAATTCATTCACTGGAATGGGAGGAGAGGCAGTTTCTGAGTAACCTAAGGTATAGTTAGTAAATCTACAGCAACAATGGATAATATTTTCATATGTACCCAATTAGCCACTTACATTGTACTTAAGAAGAGGATCCTAATAGGGAAGGACATATGACTGAGATCATAGGCAGTGCCAAATAGAGGAGGACAGGTCAGTATATCAAGCTCTCAGTGTTGTTGCTAGTAACTATGAATCATGTTCTTCAAGAACTGAGGTTTGATGTTTTCTGTGGGTCCCTAGGGAAGGGGAAATTTGGATTAGAATAGATGGAACATGGAGAATTTTCAGGGAGATGGAATTGTTCTACATGATCTTGCAATGATGGATACAGGCAATGACAAATTTCATCAAAATTTATAAAAGTGTATGGTTGAAAATGTAAACCATAATATAAACCATGGACCATGGTAGTAGCAATGTTTCAATATTTGTACATCAATTTTAACAGATGTACCATCTACATGTAAAATGTTATTAATAGGGGAAAGGGCAAAATGGGGAGGATTTTGGGCATAGGGTAATCACCTATATCCTGTACATGACTTTTCTGTAACCTAAAGCTTCTTTAAAGACAAAATGAAAAAAAAAATAAGACACTGGAGGAATAAACAGAAGAAAATATCACTGCACATAAAAGACAACAGATATTACAGTGATGAAAGACAATGTCATTTTTTAAATTTTATATTTTTTATTATAAATTTTTTTAAATGTTTGTATTTTGTTATTTTCAAAATGATTATTATTACATTTTCATATTAATTTTATATGGTTATTTTGTTGGCTTTATTGTTGAGGAAGTTTTGGATCACAGAAATGTTACAATTTCAGCAGGAGAGGATCATTGGTGCAGGGTATCAGTAATGGGGGATGCATGGGAGGAGGTTCATCAGAGGCATAACTATCATGTCTATAAATGTCTTTAATTGTTCAGGGGTCATTGTCACAGTAAGTGGGGATTCACACAGTAACTGAAAGAATATTGAGTTCCCATCCTTGGTATCTCTGCCACATTCTCTAATGGGACAACAAGAATCCCCCAAATACAGGGTCAGTAAGCAGTGAAGGAGGGTGGACCACTGATAGGCCCTTGATATTGATTACTGTACTTATGAACCTTTACTTTTGAAATTGAAACTTAGCCTAATAGTATAGATTGCCTAATAATTACCCCTGAGAGCTTCCTTGTTGTTCAAAAGTGATTTCTCTTTAAGCCTAAATCAGTATATAAATGAATTGCCTTCCCCCAGCTTGGGACAGGGCTTCCAGGGATGAACCTCTCTGGCACCAAGGAATTACTACCAAGCACCAACTAGCAATGCAACTGGAAAATGACATTGACCAGAAGGGGAAAAGGGGAAAGAGAAAGAGTTCATATGGCTAAGAGACTTCAAAGTGAGTCTGGAGGTCATTCCAGAGATTATGCTAATGCACTTCTCAGCAAAATCTCATTAACTGCCAAAGTAAATATTGCCTCACATAGCTGGTCTCCTGAGGCTCTGGATATATCCAGACATTATAGTCAGGACAGACAGCTCAGGAGTTTGGCACCCTGCCAGTGAGTCTTACTTTGAAATTAATGCCACCAATTGTGACAGAGTTGGACTCAGTTGTGGTTTCTCTACACATGATTCTTCTGCCCCTTCTAATTGAACCTATAGTTAGTACTAGAGTTGATTGGTGTATGTCAAAGAGACTTAAATCTTTGGGCTGTCCATATGGCAGCTGCACACTGAATCTCAACATAGTTGCAACACCTACTCTGCATTTCATTGGATTAACTCAGGACAACTAACAAGGAGATGATGATGTACAATGACCATCCCAAGGAACAGAGATAGACTACAACTGCAATCAAGACAGTCTCATCCATCTGCCCCATGGGATGTAAGCTCGCTCTCAAATATAGGTGGAGTAAGCATCATCATCTCAGAATCCTAATTATTAGGGAATTATCCAATGGACTAGAGTATACTTACTGGTATTCTACTATAGTCTTATGATTCTAGCAATGGAAGAAATTTTATCTCTGATGTGGAGGCAGTGGCCCCGACTAGTTCTGAAGGGAGGGAGAGAGTAAAACAGATGCAATATGGGGGCATTTTCAGGAGTCATAACTTACAAAATTATGCAGGAGAGAATGTAAACTACAATGTAAACTATAATCCAAACAGTGGCAATGTTCCAAAATGTGTTCCTCAACTTATAACAAATGTACCACACTAATGAAAGAAGCTGTTAATGTGGGAAAATGTAAGAGGAGCTGGGAGTGGAGCATATGGGAATCCTCTATATTTTTTATGTAACATATTTGTAATCTAAGTATCTTTAAAAAGTAAAGAATAGGATCATGATATCATATAGTTTGGATTAAAGTTTTGTATACAGGGTGACAGAAGGAATAATTGGGCTATTTAATCCACATCAGTTTATGAAATATATTTCAGCTTATAAATGTTGGCTATCAGATGAGTTTAAGGAAACTGA
>JAKSZT010033014.1:441390-470230 GCA_026826555.1 Tolypeutes matacus
TTAAGTTGGTCCATGATATTTGTTTGGATAGCTTTGATTAGTTGTTCAATGTACTGCATTACTTCCTGGTTTTTATTTTGTGCACTGGACTGTTCCATGTTTTCCAGTTTTTCAGAGTCATTTGTATTTTTCTGTTGCCCTCTGGTCATCATATTATCTTGATGGGTTTGTTCAGTTGATTAGGTTTTCTCTATGCTCTAGAATTTTATTTAACTGTTGGTTCTGCGTGTGAGTTAAGTTTTCCCTTGGCAGTTTTTCTTATTATTTTATTTCCTTACTTCTTTCTATGTTCGCTTGAAGGCAAAAGGTTAGGGCCAGAGGAATCAAAAGATGTAAGGAAGGCAGAAGGATAATAGAAATATTGATAAAAGTTAGAAGAGGGGCAAAATGAGACTTAATGAGATGAATATTTAACTTGTGTAGGCAATGTAGAGTACTAGGAAAAAATATGGAGTTGCTATAACGGACTTGGAAAACAAATGGAGGAATATATATATATAGTGATTTAGAAGGCTAGAATTAGGAGGAGGTAGAGAAATAGTAGAGAAAGGTCTGAAAGGAAAAAGTTAATACTAATTAAAAAAAAAAGAAAAGAAAAAAGAAGAAGAAAACAAAATAGGTGGGATAAAAATTGACACCCTTAAGTTGTGGGCCTATGAAAAAATGTTGTCTCTAAGAGCCACAACAGAAAACAGAAGGCAGAAACATGCAGGAAGGATAAGCGATAGTTTGTAATACAGAATCAATATATACAGCAAGTGGGAAATTACTGAATAAGAAGCCCTGCAAATAAGCGACCAGCTGGCAGCACCTATTTAAAAAAAAAAAATAGAAGGAAAAAGGAAGGGGGGAGGAAAATGGGAATAATAGCAATAGACCAGAAATAAACAGAGAGAAACCAAAGATCCACCCAGGCAAGCAGTCAAACAGAGCTAAGGGGGGTCAATGATACCCCTAGGGTCCACGTGGATCCTTCCTGCCTACTTGTGTTTATCAATGAATTTCCCCACAGGGTTCTATATGCAGGTCCTGAAGCAGCTTTTAGCTATTAAACTAAATTAAAAAGAATTTATTTTTCATTTGTTGAGTTGACCTCACTTTTTTTTTTTTTAAGCCAAATGCAGGACCCAAAATAATTCCTCTTCTAGACCAACCCCCTTACGGAAGGGACCCTAGCTGGGCCCGTGGAAATTAATCAAGCACGTCCCACTTTCCGGACTCCCCAGGTTAGCTGAAACTCTGATGTTAGTCAGTGAGGAGTGCTAAAGACGGCGGATTCCGCCCCTTCTGGCGCCGAGCTCCAGCGTCACCGGGCTGCTCAGTAAATCAGTTTGAGTGCAGATTCGCGTCTGCTCTCAGCCTAATGCTACTTCAGGTCGGCTTCTCTGCTCCCCAACGCTATGGGGCGGTGCAGGCAGCCAGATTGATGTCTAAAAATATAAAATACCCTTCCCTGTCTTCCAACCGAACCCTCCCTTTTTTTGGAAGTGTCCCTTCCTCCTGGCTCCGCAGTGGCCCGGGTCTTATCCCTGGGTGGCTAGGGAAATCAGCTGCGTTCCCTGACCAAAATCCCCTCTCCGGTTCACCGGGTGCTGACTAGCTTGTTTGCTCTGTTCACACAAGTTCCAAGGGGCACCAGGCAGCCAGCTCCCCAGAAAATAAAACTTTTTTTGCCCCGCCCACGGCTCCAAATGGCCGTTTTATTATTTTTTTCCGTAACCGCGGGGCTCAGCCGCCTGTGCCAACCTCCACCGGCAGCCTCAAAACTCACGAATCTCCACCGTTCGGTCCACGCCACCGATCCGCGCAGATAGATGTCCCAAGCCTCTCACTCCACGCGTGCACAGCACAGACCCCCGGGCAGGACCCTGTCCCCAATCCGCCTTGCTCTGGGAGCTTGCAGTGTGCGCCCTCCTACACTAACGCCATCTTGCCCTCCAGTCCCTGGATTACTATTTTTAATAGACTGAAGTGCTGCAATTATTTGGGTAATAGTTATTAAATAGAATAAAAATGTGGGCCTCTAACACTTAGTTAAAAAGCATAATAATCACTTTCTAAATGAAATGAGAACTGAAGAAAAATGTATATTTGTGGTCCACACTAGAATTATATATTCATAATTAAATGTTACCTTGAGGGTTTCAAATCTAAAGTTATGAGCAATTTTTTACTAATGTTTAATTTAAAATGATGATGCAGTATTAGAATACCACTAAGTATATAACTGTAAAACTCTGTGTAAGGTCTATATTGCTGAAGTTTTACATTTTTCTTATTTTCTAATATCAAAATATATTCTGTTCTCTATTGTTTGATGATAACTGTAAATGTGAGGTGTCTTTTTGACATAGAGAATTCTATTTAAGAGTTCTTTGAAACTCAAATGAGGTTCAGCAGAAAGAAATACATGATCCTTTATGATTTTACCAATAGGTTGAAGGAATTTGTCCAGGACTTGTTTCCAGGACCATATTGGTTTGATTGTTGTATGTTATCTTTTTCTGTTATAATAATGCCTTTTGGTATATTAGGCCCATCCTCTCTTAAATTATTCTCAATAGATAGGAAAAACTTCAAGGAGTTTTACTTTCCCAAAATTTTCCTGAGGGCTTCAGCCACATCTTTGTTCCAAAGACTGTAGATGAGAGGGTTGAGCATGGTGGTGATGATAGTGTAGGAGACTGATAAAACTTTGGGAAGAAAATATTTAAACATTACTGTTCAGTGTCATATGATATGACAAATCAATCATATGGAAGAAAAAGGTTGCCAAAGCCTTTCTCATCCCTAAGTATGATTTTAATCTCAAAACAGTAGAAATTATCTTACCATAGTAGGCCATAATGGCAGAAAAAGGAATGAGGAAGAATACAAAAACGCTAACATAAATCCAATTTTCATAGAGATGTACCAGCACAAACAAGTTTCAGAAGTGCTGAGAACTCACAAAAGAAATGATGGATTTCATGAAAGGCACAGTAAGGGAGATTCAGTATATATATATGCCATGGACCACATCATTGAACAGAGTACCCAACACAGTGCCTGCAACCATGAAAGCACAGACTTTAAGGTACATGAGAACTGAATAATGTACAGGACTGCATATAGCCATAGGAAATCAGTGGCTTCCTGGGGACAAAGTGCAGCTAAACAAGGCGTCCATGATGGAAACTTGAATGAAAAGAAAGTGCATAAGAGTATGGAGTGAAGACTCCAACCAAATGAGAACCACCATCATAATATTGCCAACAACGGTCACAAGAAACACCAAGAAGATGAAAAAGAAGAGAAGATTGGGGGCTTGAATGTGGTGAAATAGTCTCAGAAGAACAAAGTCAGTTCCAGTCATCTGATTACAGCATCTCCCATTCTCTGCTTCCTTACTCAATATCCTTGATAGATTAGTCAAAAATCTTAGTCCCACCACAAGTTGGTCCCACTCTCATTTTATGATGTGTCAACTTCATTCTCTTCCCTAATTGTTTCAACCATTTTCAATACTATCTCTTTACAACACAAATTTCTCATTATTATTGTAGTGTCACTGTATGCTGATTAGAATAGTTTGAACAAATTTAACCAAGTTATTATATTCTCAGTACATTTGAATATATGAAATATATTTAAGGAAATACATTTTGACTCCTTGGTATTTGATAAATTTGTAAGTAGTTTTAGGCAAAAATAAAGAATTCAGATATCTATACAATCTTTCTCCCTATTTCTAACATCTATGTCTTTGTAATCTGCATCTCTGTATTTCTCTACCTCTCTATATCTCATTGTCTCTGTGGCTATTATTTTATGTTATGTATATGTTTATCTCTATCAATGGATCTATCTAATGCAGTTATTTAAAAATATACTAAGATTTAGCTTAGTTCAGAATAGCAAGAAATAGGGAGTGCATAAATTAATTTGCAGTCATATTAATCTTCTATAGAAATATATGAAATTTGTTCATTGTTTTTCATGTGCCAGTTTCCCTTTATAACAGATCTTCAAGGGTTACTTTGTGGTTTTTGAAAGTTTTTTTTCAGAGAGGTCAAATAATTTTGCATATTTAGAAAGCAGTTAAAGTGATAGTACTATAATAATATTTAAATATTTTCAGGTTCCTTTTTCTTTGCACTTTACCTAATGTGGCCTTAAAATGAATAATCTTGTTAAGGTGTTTGTAATTGTGAAATTATGATAATTAAACTTGCCTTTACATTTTTTAGTTTCACAGCTTAAAACATGAGATCATCTAAAGAACATGAAAAGAAGCTACTGTCAAACAAAATGCCTGCTAGTGAATACAGTAATTTAACTCTACATACTCAAAAGAATGTTGAATATATGACAAAGTATAAAAACAATATAAACAAATGAACAAGTAATAGCTGCTATAAGTGGTATAATTCATTCAGAGTTCTTGGTTATATATGTCATCTTTGCTTAAATTAATAGGGATCTGTGTAGGGAAACAGTTACCCATCTGAAGGTCAACAACCTAGTCTGAAGGGGGTTAAATGGAGAGAACCTTTATAAACTCATTTTCTATTTGTTGAAATAAGATTGAAGTGAATTGATTGGTTAATTTCACTAATTTATGGGCATCATGCTGTTCAAGATAACCCTCAAACTTTCGGTGATTGTAAAATACAATCTCTATGTTAACATCAAAAAATAATTTTCACTCAACATAGAAGACTCATCTATTTTTGGAAAAGTATGGTAACACTAATTACCACACTCTGTAGTGATTTGCTTGTTATATTTGGAAGCATGCCCACCTATTATGATATTCTATCTAGTAAATATCATAAAATTTCCTATAATTAATGTATGACCTTTTGGTTAAAGGAACACTGAATTATATTAATTTATTTGTATCATGACATGTAGCCTGTATATCAGCAACTATTTGTCCAAAATATATTAAGATAAGTGAAAAGTAACTGATCATTAGAAAGTAGTTCAAAACATTGTGGTGTAATTAATATTGACTTGAATTATGGGTAATTCTTCCTGGTAAAAAAATAAATGAGTTTTGTGTTGTATATCAATAATGTAATTTTGTACAAATTGAGTGTTATAAATTCTTATTGATAGACTCAAATGTAATACAATTAAAAAGTAAAATGTATAATATTTTAAAAATAAAAATATGCAAAGATTCTTTTAAGAATTTTTTAAAGATTATGTTTTTGAAAATTGAGTGTCTTTAATATTGAAACTTTTATTTTCAAAAAAGTCAATTATATTAAAGAAGAAAAAAATTACTCTGTATTCAATTGCAATTTGTTCTTACATGATGTCTTTAATAACCATGTTTGGGATAAAGAATGTCTTCCATTGCAAATTAAAGGAGGGAAAATGTAAAAAATTCAAGTTAAAAAAAATCTAAACAACAGTCAAGTAAAACAGATGGATTTCTGAGAGTGAATTAGTTTTTTGTTTTTAAATATATTTCCATTACTGAGTATAAACATTCAAATGCATATATATGTATATATGTGTATATATATTTATATTAACATTATGAATGGAGTTGATCATTCTAAAACAGTACTATTTTTGTCATCTACAGAAATGAAGTTGGATACTTGGTAGGATATAAGCAAGGCAGAATAGTATTTATTAAAATGTTCTCTTGCTCTATGCTTAATCTTCTCTTAGTTTGATGTTTTTTCTCTTAAAAATGGTTATATAGAATCATCAAGAGACTTATAACAGTCAATAAGAATTTTCAATTTTGGATTAAGTCTGATTGCCTATTTTTCCTATTTACCAGCATATAACTTAATATATGATTCTCTCTATGTAATTCTCTTTATGACCTTTTAAGAAATGAACATTTGTTCTTGTTAATGAATGCCATAATACAAATACAAAATATTATCTTACATTGTTTAAGGAATTTTCACAAATCATGATTCATATACTGCTCCATAATTTGGTGAAAATATTATTTTCCTCATCAATATTTTGATTTGTAATTAATACTTTTTATTTCAAAGTATGTTTTAATATTAAGTCTATTTATCCACTTGAAATAACTAATAGAATCTTAGAATATGAAAGGCTCAGATTACTGTCCATCTTTATCTCAATTAGTAAACTTGTATTTTCCCATGTGAATATATCAATTTCTTATGCAACATTTAAATGTAACATGTCAATTTTCTATTTTTTGAAAATTATTTCTAATTTGAATCCATGAAGGCAAAAAAATGTATTAATGAATTAATAAGTAAATATTAAGCTGCCAATTTTAAAATGAATTCAATAATTATGTATTAACAATGTATTTTTTATAATCAAATATTGTTTGAGAAAATAGTTCTCCTCTTGTTATTGAAGAACCTCTGAATGATGAAAGGCATCAGATATGCAGTAAATAAATAGCAATAATTAAGACCTGCTCAATTTTAAGTATGTTCATACTGAATTAGAGAGTAGAAGTGATTGTTATATAAAATTATTTTTGCTTTGTGGAAAAAATAAGGCTGATAATATTGAATTAATTAGTCATTCACATAATAATATTATCATCACTCTTATTGTTCAATTAAAATTCTTTTGGCTTAAAGTATGTTCAGTTTCCTTTTGAGAAAAACTAAATAAACAATAATTTACCTTTTATATTTTTCTTTAAGATATCAGCAGATATCTATTTAGATAAAAGGAAGTGTTGCACAGAAATGAATCCAGAGAGATTCAACTTCCTTTGCTGCCAGTCATACATTACCCATGAACTAAAGAGATTAAATACAACAAGAAATTTTGCTACCACAGAGATTTGCAAATTTACAACTCAATCAGCAAGGCCCTTCTGAGAAAATGTTCATTTTCTACCCCCAATTCCATTAGAAAGGCCAAGCACAATTTCTTCATTAGTCCTTCCAATGCCCAATTAAGTAAATATGCTTTCTTGGGAAGAAGTAAACAAAAATATCATTCAGTCACATAATCATTCATTCACCATCCCCAGCTAACACCATCTGAAACCTGGAAAATTACAGTAGTAAAATCCCAGGGCATAATTCAACAGCTCCTGCTATGATCCAGAGTGAGTAAGATTCCTTCATGACTTCCCCATTATTAGTGACTTTAGATATGTTATTTAAGTTTTTTTTCCCCCTCTGGTGCATCATGTAAAAATGGGGATGATAAGAACATGGATGTAATAAGGTTGTTTGAATTCAAAGTGAGTTGGTGCTCTGAGAACCATTGTCTGAAAGATAGGTTAACAAAGGAGAGTAAGAGAAGAGCAGGCTTTGAGCCATCTCCCATATGGACATAATCTATGGTAAAGGGATAGAGTGTGGTTGCATGTTGGGGGATGGGGCAGATGAGTGATGGTGTTCCTGGGTTTGGTGGTACAGCTGGGGGGTGGGTGGATTAGGAAGTGCTGGTTCAAATCCTCAGGGCATGTAACTGTGAATCTTGACATTCCATGGGTTGGGAGAGGGGGTTATCATGGGCCCAGGAGGGCTGGGGAGAAGGGAAAAGTCAAGGTCTAATGGGTTGTTTGGTGGTCATGGGGAAGGTTTTTCATTACCTTACAGTAATGGACACAGGACATGGTAAATATCATCAAAATTATTAAACTGTATCATCTAAATTGTAAACTATACTGTAAATCACTGACAATGTTTAGTTGCTATATTTTGCTATCTGCATAACAGTTATATCAATGTTAACAACCAAAAAAAAGGGGGGGAGTTAATATGGGGTGAGGAAGGGGGGGTGGTTTGGTATCCGGGAGTCTCCGGCACTCCGTGTGTGACTTTGCTGTGACCTAAAACTTCTTTGAAAATTAAATGAAAAATTGGGAGACAATGGGGATTGAGAGGAGGAAGGTGTCATGGCACACCAGACATCCGATAACACAGTGATAAAGGGAAGGAAAAAAAGAAAAAAGAAAAGAGAAAGGAAAAAAAATGAATATATATATATATTTTTAAAGGCATTTCCTTTGCTTTTTTGCCCATTTTTTGAATGTCCCAATCCACTAATTATATTTTATTTTGTTTTGTTATTTGTTTGATTATTTGTTTTTTTTCCTTCTCTTTTTTTTTTCCTCCTGAGTTTCCTTATGTTTGTCTCTTGCATGTAAGCTTATGATGCTTGTTTCTTTTTCCTAGAAAGTGTATTTGACTATTTTATGGAATAAATGTTCCTGGAGGATTTGGATCAAAGAAGGGTTACAATGGGTACTGCAGGGGATTATTGGGGGGGTGTCTGGGGGGGGGTTTCATGGGGATTAGTTCATCTGAATATACATGAAAGATATACAAAATCATTCAAAGGATCGGGGGATGGGGCATGGTCACGATGGGTGGATAATCACACAATAAATGAGGGGATCTGAATTCCTAGCCTGGAGAGCTCTGCCACAATCTCCAAGGGAGCAGCAATAGTCCTCTGAGTGTAGGGACAGTGCCTGTCAAAATAGGATGACCCACTGATATGTTTTTTTTAATTGATGACTACCCTTGTGAGTCTTTGCTCTTGTAAATGAGACTTAGCCTGCAGTTGCAGGGTGCCTAAGGATTGCCACCTGAGAGCCTCCTTGTTGCTCAAATCTGACCTCTCTCTAGGCCAAACTCAGCATATGATTGCATTACATTCCCCCCAACGTGGGACATGACTCCCGGGGATGAGCCCCCCTGGCAACGAGGGATTAATGTCAAGTGCCAACTGGCAACACAACTGGAAAAAGACCTTGAATAAAAGGGGGAAATGGTAAAGACAAATGAGTTCAAGTGGCTAAGATACCTCAAAGAGAGTCGGGAGGTCATCCCAGAGGTAACTCTTACGCACACCACAGTAGGAGTTCATAGAACATCTAAGTGCCTATCACCCCACACAGAGGGGTTCCTGAGAGCTCCGGAGACACCCTGGTCCTATATAAGGGGGGATAGCCCCAGAGACTGATGCCTTATCAGTGGGTTCTATTTTGGAATTTGTGCTCCTGAGAGTGACAGAATTAGACTCAAATTAAGTCCTCCCTGCACATGGTTCACCAGTCCCTTCTATTCAAACCTATATGTGATGCTGGAGTTTCTTAGGTATACTTCCAGAGACTGGAGCCTCCCGCCTACCTATGTGCCAGATGTGCATGAAATCTAGATGGAGCTGCAACTCTTACCCTACAGCTCAATGGACTCATCCAAGTCACCTGGTGAGGAGACAACGATGGGCAATGGCCATCCCAGGGAATGGAGAGGGCCTGCATCTGCAGGCAGGATCATCCCACCCACCATATACATGGGATATAAGCCCTCTCTCACTTGGAGTTGGAGTGGACATCACCATCCCAGTCCCCTCTGGATTGGGGGAAGAACTATGGACTAGAGTGGACTTGATGGTATTCTCTTGTTCACATATGGTGATTCTATCAATGCAAGAAATTATAACAATGAGGTGGAGCTAGTGGCTGTTGCCGGTCAGGCTCTGGGTCCGTGAAAACGGTGCCGCGGATGAGAAAGAAAGAATAAGACAAAGAGAAGAAGAACTGGGATCAGGGGACTCTCCGTCAGATATGCAGAGAAGAGCCCTGCCACCTCATAAGGTGTGGCTTTTATTTTGGCTTTAGAACAAAGAAAATATGTATGTACATATACAAAGTCAATAGATACTTGACAGTTTACATTTTACTAAAATGAGCAAGTCTTAAAAGTTGATGGCTCAGTTCCTCTTTTTCTTCCTGAAATTCACAGACATTGTAAATCTTACAAGCTCAGGATGTTTCCCAACCCAGCTCCTATTAGCATGAGACCGGAGGGCTTGTTTCCTACATTCCAGGGTGACCTTCTATTCTTTCAGTTGCCATGGCCTTTAATTGAAACTCCATCATTTCCCCCTTTTTTATTAATTAAAGCTCATAGGAACCATTATATAAGCTGATACAAGGTGACCTCCTGTCACACTTGTCTTCTTCCATAGGCTCTTGTGACTGTGCCTGTCTTAGGTTGTTCTCCTCTGAGAATCTTACCCGTCATTGACTACCAGTCAAGCTTTTGAGCTCTTACATGGAAGGCAATTTCATTAATATTTATGCTTCTTCAGGTTCCTTAAATGAATATTTTTTGTGCAGATATTTAGTATTAAGATCAAGGGGTTATTAGTAGAATCTTTCTACTAAGTAATGCAAAATTAGTTTTTCATGGCCAAGTTTCTTAACATAAATGCATTTATTGGGTCTAATTACTCTAACCTTGACAATACAAACAATAAAACACATATAACAATAATTCCAAATCCAATCCAAATGATATTTGAACTGTTTTTTGTTTCTACCAATGAAATGGCTGCACCAGTGGTTTCTTTCAATTTATTTGATACATGCTCAATGCCTTCTTTTGCAATTCTAAAAGATTTATAGAAACATTATGCTTATATCCAATCAAGTGATTTTTCACTTCCT
The DNA here is from genome assembly GCA_026826555.1 of Tolypeutes matacus. Lineage (NCBI taxonomy): Eukaryota > Metazoa > Chordata > Mammalia > Cingulata > Chlamyphoridae > Tolypeutes > Tolypeutes matacus. Next base: position 451,817 of record JAKSZT010033014.1, read on the forward strand.
CCCAATCATGTTCACTATTATTATAAGCCAAAAAAGTAATACAAATAGAACTTTCATTCCAATCATATTCAAGAGCTCTTAACAAGTTTAAATTATAAATTTGATTACCCAAATGTATAATAGTTGTTTCAAGATCATTCATAAGATTATTCAGTTCCATATCAATGTAAGACTGGCAATGCCAAATCTCACTTGCATTTTTATGCCAGTCCTTAACATCTTGTTGATTCTGGACTCCTTGATGCAGGGCTGTGCCAGTGACTGCTGCAGCAGTTATGATGTGAATCAGTCCCAAAATTCCTGCTATTAAAAGTCCAATCAGTCTTTTAGTTCTTTTTAAATAATGGTCGAGGAAACGCCACAGTAACTGGGATTCCTGAGACTGCTGCCAATGTCTGGTCATCTGAACCGGTAACCATAGTCCTTTTCTTCTTCTTGCTATAAAAAAGAGTTTGATTTTCCTGCAAATATGAATTCTTAAAACATGTAAATAAGGAGCAATTGAAGCAACTAATATTCCTTTCACCAAAAATTACTGTTCCAATGATATAACTATAGGATCTCGTACACATATTGTAAGAAATTGAGTTGATTTTCTTTTTCAAATAGTAATATCAGTTTTGCTGCCTTGCCTTACAAAAATTGGACCAGTTCCCAAAAATAATTTCCACAAATAACTTTGAGTTTTGTTAAGTTTAGTGTCCCATGGTTGTGGGATATATCTTCCTTGATTTTTCCAAATTATTGAGCTGTTAGTAAATGCTGTATTACCAAAAAACTTTATGCCCAGTGGAACCAAATTCCTTTGCACATTTTAAAGGAGGTTTACAATACGGTAACAAAAGAAGTTGAGCTATGCTATCTCCTGATTCAATCTGATAGGGAGTTAAAGTTTGTACCAATAAACAAATTTCTCCATCAAAATTGGAGTTAATGATCCCGGTTTGCACCAAAACACCTTGGGTCGTTAAGACTGTTGCGGCCAATGATAAAACCTACATTGTTTTCTGGGATAGGCCCTTTAATTCCTGTTCTTATTTTTTGTATACCAAGTGAAGGCGTAATGAACTTGGTTTCAGCTGAGGGAAGATCGACAGCTGCACTGCCTTTGGTAACCGCCTTAAGCTCTGTTACAGGCCGGAGTGAGCTGCTCCGTTGCTGACTGGGTAGGTTTGAGCAAGGCTGGGAAATGTGCTCATATTGTTTGTCTGAGGGCCTTGAGCGAGGCCCGCTTGGAAGTTTCCCAACTTATTAATGAGACTGCCATTTTTATGATATTTAGAATGGCATTCGTTGGCCCAGTGCAAACCCTTCTGACACACAGGACATACACGAGTAGGTATTGATCTATTATTGCCGCTAGATGGAGCTCTTACACCAGTTTTGGCTTGGCAGTCTTTTTTCATATGACCTGGTTTCCCACATTTAAAGCAATTTAAATTATTAATCATAGGACTATGTCCCTTTATAGCGGCTGCAAGAAGGGTCATGTTATATGTATTAGACCCAATGTCTTGGCATGCCTTTACATAACCCTGTAAAGTACCTCCATTTGCCTTTATTGGACACAAAGCCTTTTTACACTCACTATTAGCATTATCAAAAGCCAACATCAGAATAAGCATCTCTTTAAGGTCAGGCTGAGTTACTGTCTTGTTGACTACATCTGCCAGCCTAGCTACAAATTCAACATAAGGTTCAGTATTTCCTTGAACAATTTTTGAAAATGATTGTACAGCCTGTCCAGGAGTGGAGATTCGTCTCTAGGCAGCTAGGCAGCACAATCGCACTTGTACAATGGCAATATCATCATATTGTGCTTGGCAAGGAACTCCAACCCATTGACCTATTCCTAGTATTTGTTCAGCAGTAATAGGCACTGGTGGATTTTGCTGTTGATTTTGTCGTGCTACAATATTAGCTTCATCAGCCCACCAAGTTTTAAATTGTAAAAATTCTGCTAAATTAAGAACAGCTCGAGCTAACAAATCCCAGTCCCAGGGTATTAATCTGTCTGCTTGTGCCAAACCTTGCACCAATCCTTGAGTATAAGGAGAATTAACACCATATTGAGTGCATGCTTGTTTTAATTCTTTGATAGTTTTAAAAGGAATAGGAGCATGCTCATACTGTACACCCCCTTGGGGATTGTCAGCATCTACTGGAATTTGAGTTACTGTTACTGGAAAAGTAGAAAGGAGTTGCATAGCCTCTGAATCTCCCTCTCTACTTCCCTGTGCTATACTTTTCATAATTGAGGAGGATGGTGCTGGCACCAAAACAGAAACTTTAGGCGGGTCATCAAATGTTGTAGTAGATACCTTAGGAGGTGCAGATGCCAGTTCAAAAGACAATAAATCATAATTTGGAGCAGACAGCATAGTGACCGCTGGAAAAGCTCCATAAGCTTCCTCTTTCCTTTTCTTCTTTCTATTAGACCTGAGTCTATCTGTTCCTGCCTGCTCACTAACCCCCGCAAGTACATTTTCATCAAAATCACCATTAGCTTGTTCTGCCATCGGACCAGCAATAGCAGTATCCTGTTTAACATCATTTTCATCTGATTGTAAAGGTTCAAGAGCAACAGAAATAAGACTACACAAAGACCATACATGAAGGGGAATTATTTTTCCTTTTTGATAAACCCTTTTTAAAGCTTTCTTCACTAACTCCCAATGTTTCAGGTTTAAAATATCCCACCCTTGCGGCTGAAACCAATAACAACATTTCTGTACAAGAGAAGAAAGTTCCTCAAAAGCCGAGGATTTAATAGTTACACCGGTGCATTTTAATAAACTTTTTAACACTCTAGAGAACTCTTCAAAGTTCGACTGCTGATTACCCATTACCCTGATGATTCCAAGGATGAAGCTTACCTTTTCTGTTTCTTTTTCTTTTAAAACCGCTCTCAGGAGCTCCTTGGTCCGCGCACTGACTGAAAGAAAAGTTTCGTTTTCAGAGCCCCACGTTGGGCGCCATACGTTGCCGGTCAGGCTCTGGGTCCGTGAAAACGGTGCCGCGGATGAGAAAGAAAGAATAAGACAAAGAGAAGAAGAACTGGGATCAAGGGACTCTCCGTCAGATATGCAGAGAAGAGCCCTGCCACCTCATAAGGTGTGGCTTTTATTTTGGCTTTAGAACAAAGAAAATATGTATGTACATATACAAAATCAATAGATACTTGACAGTTTACATTTTACTAAAATGAGCAAGTCTTAAAAGTTGATGGCTCAGTTCCTCTTTTTCTTCCTGAAATTCACAGACATTGTAAATCTTACAAGCTCAGGATGTTTCCCAACCCAGCTCCTATTAGCATGAGACCGGAGGGCATTTCCTACATTCCAGGGTGACCTTCTATTCTTTCAGTTGCCATGGCCTTTAATTGAAACTCCATCAAGTGGCCACTTGACACTTTTGGGGTAGGGAGGGCATGAGCAGTTGAAATACAGGGGCTTCTTTGGGAGTTGGAGGTTGTCCTGAGTACTGTTGTGGCAACGGATGTAGGCCATTTGAAATCAGCACACACCACTCAGAACTGAGTGGGAGAGAGTGCGGTCTACGGTGTGAACTGTGGTCTATGGTTGGTGGCAAGGCTCCAGTATGTGTAAGTTCATTGAGGGTGGTGGGCCACACTTGTGGGAGATGTTTGTGTGGGATGTGGTGGGAGGTGTGGGAGGTGGGAAACATGGGAATCCCAGTGGGCTCCATGTAATATTTTGGGTAATCTAAGCACCTCTTAAAATATATGTATGTATATATATATATATATGAATAACATTTTTGTAAGCAAATACACATATATGCATATATATTTATATATCATTTTGCAAATGTTTGTATGTATTGTGAGAATTTTGATTTTTACCCCCAATAAAAAAAAATTAAAAAAAGAAAAACAAACAAACAAACAAACAAAAAAAAAACAAAGTGAGTTGGTGAATGTAAATTGTGTAGAACATTGCCAGTTGCATGGGAGACACTAAAAGTTCCACAATATGAGTATGAGATTTAGAATTTTATGTATTGCTCTGATAGGTGTAATTAATTGATCCATATATTTAGTTTATTTTTTCTCTTGCTATCAACAAACTTACAGTTTAAAATCCTGCATAAAGTTAAACATATGTGATCCCATCAATTAATTGTCTATGAGACCTCTAATTCAAAAATAAACCTTCATCTAATATACTTGTATATGCTTTATACAAGTAAAGATACTTCCTTGGTCTTTTCATTTTTAAGCAGGTATCACAATTGGTATTTGTGTGTATATTTATGTAATTGTATAGTTTCATTTAAGGTGTTTGAGCATTCAAAAAATAATAATGCCTAAGTAATTTTTTCTATTATGGCATAGAAGATGAGATGAACATTAATCCTAAAAATTGAACCTGCTTATGGAATACAATCTCTAACTCTGTATGGGACACTAGGGAATTTACTTTGGGGCATAACTGATTTTAAACTTCTTGTACATATATTATAAGATAATTTTTACTTTGTTGCTCATTTGCTAGCCAGAGCAATATGTTCTTTATTTATATATTCAATACTCAGAATTCTCACTGTCCCTCTTAGCTAGGCACTATAAATAATGCCTGTATTTCTCAAATGTTGACATAGTCCATGTTCACACAGAGAACAAGTAGTGGAGTCATACGTATCCCAACACTGTGTCTATGTTCTTGTTAACCATGTTTTAGAGGCACACAACATACAACACTCCACAGAAAGTTTGAGGTTAGCATTTTTATACCCTATCAAGATAATTTTAAAATACAGTGTTTTAAAACAAATGTAACAAGAACTAGCAATTGGCAAGTGGTACCACACACCCCAAGATCATTACACCATACATTAGAAACTAGCCTATCTCTTCTTAATCCATGAAAGTTTTGTGCAAGAATTACCAAACTATCTAATAAAAGCAAAAAAAAAATAACAGCAGTATAGTTACTAAAGCAAAGGCAATGTTTGAAAACAATTTTTTAATTACTTTGGGCTTTTTTCAGTTAAATCCATCATTTTATATTAAGTAATATTTTAAGTAAACCTTCATTATATATTAAGTAATCCATCATTATATATTAAGCATCTGAGTGGTGACAACTCCAGTTCTTACCCTCCAAGAATGTTGTGTGATGGCCACACTTTGCTGAATCTTTGGGGTAGAGTCTCAACCCCCTTTGTACAATATAGGAGGTAACATTCTCCCTAACCTCTGTCCTACAGGCCCAACCATCTCAGAGCCATGAGTTGGTGAGCTGGCCTTCCCTAATCTATAGGGGTTGGGCCCACCACTGTTAACTATGGGGTGTTGATATTACTCTCTGAAAACCTTGGGGAATGTGCTTCACCTCTCTGTATCCTGGGGTGGCAAAACTCTTCTTGAACATGGTGCAGGAACATCCACCCTCTTCAAATGCCCGTGCAAACTCACACTGTTTGTATATATGGATGGGGTCATTATATTGACCCAAGTAGATGTATTAATTACAGACATCAACTTCCATGGTTTTCATCTTAAAACCATTTTTCCTTCCATATTTCCCCTCCATTTCTCTTTTAGTCCAGCCTGACAGTCATTTTTTTCATAAGTCTCTCATAAAAAGCTTGTTGGTTTAGCATGCAAGAGTAGGGGTCCAAGCCATCAGACAGTAAGATTTTCCAAATGTCTTTCTTAGAGAACTATATTTTCAATCCTGATTTACAAGTTCCAAGTATAGTTAAGACCTCAAATGGGCACTATTCTCTGTGGGCTTGATTTTCAGAGTCTTGGAATTTACAGAATCAGTTTCTGGTTTCTTTGAGCCCAACAATTCAGTTCTCAGTTTATCTCTCTCATCTAACATTTTAATATAATCTGCAAGGAGAAGCCAAGCTGCATTCTCTGAGTTTACTTTGGAAATTTCTTCAGCTAAGTGTCCAAGCTCACCATTTTCAAATTCTGCCTTCTATAAAACATCAGGAGTTAAGCTTGTTAAGCTCTTTTTGATTTTAAAACACAAATCACCTTTCTTCTATTTTCCAATAATAGTTTCATCATTTACTTCTAAAGCTTCATAAAATATCTTGTCAGTGTCCATATTCCTACCAAAAGTCTCTTCAAAGCAATCTAGGCCTTTTCTATCAAACATCTCAAAATTTCTAAAAATAATTACCCCTTACCCATTGATAAAACCTTTCCAGCATTTTGGTAATTGAAAAAGTGTCACCTTATACACTGGTACCAAATTCTATATTAATCAGCCCAAGGGGCACTAATGCAATGATCAGAAATCTGTTGGCTTTTATACAGGTATATATTTGGGGTAGAAGCTTACTGTCACAATGCCATAAGGAGTAAGTTACTTCCCTCACCAATGTCTGTTGCCATTTGTTAGAGCAAGATGTCTTCCAGTCTATGCCAGCATTCAGCTTTCCTCTTCCACTTAAGGCTCCATGGTTCCAGCTTTTTTTTATCTCATGTGAGGGCTGGCATAGGGCTCATCTCTCTTCCTTGGGCTCATCTCTTTCTGGGCTCAGCCACTCTGCTTTCTCCACAAGGCTGGCTTTTAACTATCAGGCAAAAATCCACATCTCTCCCAAGGAGCCAGCATCAAAACTAAGCTTTCTTCTCTGCTTTGCCATTTTCTGTATGAATGTCTGCCTACCAAGGGAGTGGGGACTCAACATCCTACTGATGTGCCCAAATCAAAGCCCTAATCTTAATTTAATGAAATAAAGAGAAACCTGTGAATTTATTACAATCAAAGGGTATAATGCCTAGAAAAGACCAGATTACAAACATCGTCAATATTTCTTTTTGGAATTCATCAATAAAATCAAATAGCCCCAGTGATTCTTCAAGAATATCACTACAATAGGAAAATCATTTTCTAGACTAAGAAACACAAAATAGATATATAAAAGAAATTAGAAATTAGTGGCAGCATTATTAGTGATGTAACCGAAAGAGGAACATAAGAAGATATTATGAATTTGGTGTATACCACAAAACTAGAAAACATTAAAAAGTGCACAAATTCCAAGAGAAACACAAAGAAACAACTTACAATAACTGGAGAAGACCTCAACAAAGAAATAAAAATAAAAAAACCCAGAAAATTCTGAACAAAAGAATAACAAGTGTAGAACTTGAAACAATCATCAAAAACCTGCAAAAAATGAAAGACTTAGGACCAGATAATGAACAGGAAGGAATACTAACAATCTCAGTTTCTGATGCCAACATCACTCTAATATCAAAGACAAACATACTGTGGAAAAAAAAAATTGAACCAAATAATCTAATGAATATAGATTCAAAAATCCTCAACAAACCATCTGCGAGGTGCATCAAAAGTCATGAAAACCAAATCATATACAATGATCAAGTGGGCTTTATCCAAAGTTATAAAAGGACCATTCAACACAAAAAATCAATTAACGCAATGCACCACATCGATAAATTGAAAAGGAAAAACCACACAATCATCAAAATTGATGCAGAAAAACATTTTACAATGAACCTGGTCCTCTTATATGGGAAACAGGTGCTCAACCACAGAACTATAACCCCCAGCTTCCTTTTTTGATAAAAACAGTTTGAGAGCTAGAAATAGAAGTAAATATTCTCCATATGATAAAATATATGGAAAACCCACAGTAAACAAGGTACTCAAAGTGAAATACTGAAAAGATTTCCTGCTAAGACCTGAAACAAGGCAAGGATGATCATTATCATCACTGTGATTCAATATTGTGCTAGAATTTCTTGCTATAGTAATCAGGTTAGATAAAGAAACAAAATGCACTGAAATGGGAAAGGAAGAAATTAAACTTACATTATTTACTGGTGATATGATCGTATAACTAGAAAATCCTGAAAAATCCACAACAAATTCTAGAGTAGATAAAGATGTTAAAAAAATGGTGGGACATAAGATTAATATGTAAAAAGTAGTGCTTGTATATACTACTAATGAGCAATTGGAGGCAGAAATCAGGAAAAAATTCCATTTACTATAGCAACTAAAAGAGTAAAATATTTAGGAATATTTTAGCAACTAAAAGAGTAAAGTATTTAGGAATACTTAAAGATATAAAGGAGCTGTATTCAGAAAACTACAAAACTTTTCTAATAGAAAACAAACAAACAAAAGAACTAAATAAAAGGATCAATGATCTATGTCCATGGATTGGAAAACTAAATAGCAACAAGAAGTCAATTCTACCAAAATTGTTTACATACTCAATGTATTCCCAATAAAACTCTGAGCAGCCTATTTTGCAGTAATGGAAGTGTCAATTATCAAAACTATTTGGAAGAGTAATGGGACCTGAATAGCCAAAAATATCTTAGAACAAAATAATGAAGTTGGATAACTCTCACTTCATTACTTACAGTTTATTATTTTGCTATAGTGGTTCAAAAAGCATGGTACTGGCATAAAGATAGAAATATTGACCAATGGAATAAAATTGAATATACAGAAATAGGACCTCACATCTATGGTCAAGTGATTTTTGACAAGTCTGTTAAACCCACCTACCTAAATCAAAACAGTTTATTCATCAAATGGTGCTGGGATTATAGAATAGCCACAACCAAAGAAAAGAAAGAGGACCCCTATCTCACACCTTACACAAAAATTAACTCAAAATGGATCAAACACCTATATATAAAAGCCAAAACCCTAAACTCTCAAAAGACAGTATAGGAAAACAACTTCAAGATATAGTGGTAGGTGGTGATTTCTTAAATCTAACATGAAAAGAAAAGGAAATGATAGAAAAATGAAATAAATGGGACTTCCTCAAAATTAAATAATTTTGCTCTTTAAAGGATTTTGTTTAGAAAGTTAATAGGCAGCCTACTGAATAGGAGAAAATATTTGAAAACCACGTATCTGATAAATTTTATCCATGTTATATAAATAGTTCATACCACACAGTGATATAAAGACAAGCAGACCACTCAAAAATTGAGCAAAGGAAGGGGACAAGATGGCATTAGTGTAGGAGAGCACACACTGCAAGCTCCCAGAGCAAGGCAGATTGTGGAGGGGGTCCTGCCCGGGGGTCTGTGCTATGCATGCATGGAATGAGAAGCTTGGGACATCTATCTGCGTGGATCAATGGTGTGGATGGAATGGTAGAGATTTGTGAGATTTAAGCCTGCTGGTGGTGGTTGGCATGGATGGCTGAGCCCCACGGTTAAGGGAAAAAAACACAAAATGACCAGTTGGAGCCACAAGCAGGGCTCAGCAACCAGAAGACAGGACCTAGTGGGAGGGGGCACTCTCTGAGGGGGGGCTCTGGTAAAGGGGTGAGAGGGTTTTATTTTCTGGGGATTTGGGTGCCTGGAGCCCCTTGGACCTTGGATGAACAGAAGAGCCAGAGCAAATCAGTATCTGGTGGAGGGGAGGGGTGATTCTGTTTAGGGAGGAAGTTGATTTGCCTAGCTGCCCTGGGATAAGCCCCAGGCCACCGTGGAGCCAGGAAGAGGGGGCACTCTCCAAAGAGGGAGGGTTCTGTTGGAGGACAGGGAGGGGAATTATTTTTTGCTATCAATCTGGCTGCCTGGACCACCCCATAGCTTTGGGAAACAGATAAGACAACTTGAAGCAGGACCAGGCTGAGAGGAGAGGTGAATATGCTGAATCAACTTGATTTACACAGCAACCTGGTGACTCTGGGGATCAGCTCCAGAAGGGGTGGAGTCAGCCATCTTTAGCATTCTGCACTAACATCAGAGCTACAGCTACCCTGAGGAGTCCTGGAAGTGGGACGTACTTGATTAATTTCCATGAACCCAGCTAGGGTCCCCTCAATAAGGGGGTTGGTCTAGAGGAGGCATTATTTTGGGTCCTGTATTTTGCAAAAAAAAAAAAAAAGTGAGAACGTCACTTCAATAAATGAAAAATAAATTCTTTTTAATTTAGTTTAATACCTAAAAGCTGTTTCAGGACCTGAATATAGAACTCTGTGGGGAAATTGATTGATAAACACAAGCAAGCAGAGAGGATCCACCTGGACCCTAGGGGAATCATTGACCCTCCTTAGCTCTGTTTGACTGCTTGCCTGTGTGGTTCTTTGGATTTTCTCTGTTTATTTCTTGTCTCTTGCTTTTCTTTCCTCTTTCTTCCCCCCTTTATTTTTTCTTTCTTTTTTTAAAATTAGGTGCTGCTAGCTTGTCGCTTCTTTGCTGTGCTTCTTTTTCAGTAATTTTCCACTCTCTGTCTATATTGATTTTCTATTCCAAACTATTGCTTATCCTTCCTTCATCTTTCTGCCTTCTGCTTTCTGTTGTGGTTCTTAGATACAACATTTTTTCATAGGCTGACAACTTAAGGGTGTTAATTTCTATTCCATATATTTTGTTTCCTTCTTTTTGAAAATTATTATTAACATTTTCCTTTCAGCCCTTTCTTCACTATTTCTCTCCCTCAGAAATCTAGCCTTCAAAATCACTATATATATATTCCACTATTTGTTTTCCCAGTCCATTGTAGGAATTCCATTTTCTTTCCTATTACTCTACACTGCCTACACAACTAAAATATTCATCTCATTAAGTCTCATTTGGACCACTTCTAACTTTCATTAATATTACTAATATCCTTCTGCTTTCCTTATATCTTTTGATTCCTCTGACCCTAATCTGTTGCTTTCAAAGGAACATAGAAAGAAGTAAGGAAATAAGATAAGAAGAAAAAGTGCCAAAGAGAAAATTTAACACACATGCAGAACCACCAGCTAAATAAAACTCTAGAGCATAGAGAAAAGCTATTCAACTGAACAAACCCATCAAGATAATAGGATGACCAGAGGGCAACAAAAAATAAGAAATGACTCTGAGAAACAGGAAAATATGGACTAGTCCAATGAACAAATTAAAAACCAGGAAGTGGTGCAGAAAATTGAACAACTAAAAGAAGCTATCCAAACAAATATCATGGACCAACTTAAAGAAGTTAAGGAAGAGATTAAGGATATAAAGAAGACACTGGGAGAATATACTGAAGAAATTGCAAACATGCCTAAAAAGATAATGGATATGATGGTGAACAATGGCACAATCCAAGAAATCAAAAAAACGCTGGAGTCACATAACAGCAGATTTGAACAGACAGGGGAAAGAATTAGTGATATGGAAGACAATATAGATGAAATCAAACAGATAGTAGAACATATAGACAAAAAGATAGAAAAAAATCCATCAGGGACTCAGGGAATTAACTGATAAAACAAAATGCACAAACATATGCATTATGGGCATCCCAGAGGGAGAAGAGAAGGGAAAGGGAACAGAAGGAGTGTTAAGGAAATAATGGCTAAAATCTTCCGAACCCTATTGAGAGAGATGTATGAGCAGATCAAGGAAGCACAACGCACCCCAAATAGTATGATCCCTACAGTCCAACTCCAAAACATATACTCGTCAAAATGTCCAATGCTCAAGACAAAGAGAAAATACTCAAGGCAACAAGAGAAAAGAGAACCATCACATACAAGGGAAGCACAATAAGATTAAGTGCTGATTTCTCAGCTGAAACCATGGAGGCAAGAAGACAGTGGTATGACATAGTCAAAATACTAAAAGAAAAAAACTTCCAGCCACGAATTCTCTATCCAGCAAAACTGGCATTCAAAAATGATGAGAGTTCAAAATATTCACAGATAAACAGAAATTAAGAGAGTATGTCAGTAAGAAATCTGCACCTCAAAAAGTACTAAAGGAATCTCTACAAGTTGAAAGGACAAAACAAGGGAGAGAGAGTTGGAGGAGAGTTTAAAAACAACTGAAAAGGAAAAAAAAGAAACAAAAACAACATATGATATACATTAACCCAAAGAAAAAAATGGCTGAAGTAAGAATTTTATTACAAGGAATAACACGGAATGTTAATGGATTAAATTCACCAATCAAAAGACACAGATTGGCAGAATGGATAAGAAAATATGATCCATCTATGTGCTATCTACAAGAAACCCACCTTTGACCCAGGGATTCAAGGAGGCTGAAAGTGAATGGCTGGAATACCATTTTACAAGCTAACAATAGCCAAAAAAGGGCAGGAGTAGCTATTATGATATCAGACAAAATAGAATTTAAATGCAAAGCTATTGTAAGAGAAAAAGATGGACAATACATATTAATAAAAGGAGTAATCTCTCAAGAAGACAGAACAATCATCAACATTTACACATCTAATCGGGATGCCTCAAAATAGGTGTGGCAAACTCTGGAAAAAATAAGAGGAGAAATAAATGCCTCTACAATTATAGCAGGGAACTTCAATACACCACTGTCATCATTAGATAGAACATCTAGATGGAGAATCAATAAAGAAACAAATGCACTCAACAATACATTAGAAGACCTGGACTTAATAGACATATACAGAACACTACACCGAAATAAGCGGGATTTACATTCTTCACGAGCGCACATGAAACATACTTCAATATAAGCCACATGCTAGCCACAGAACAACTCTCAATGAATTCAGAAAGATTGTGATTATACAAAGTAATTTCTCTGACCACAAGGGAATGAAATTGGAAATCACTAATGGCCAGAGAAACAGGTTAGGCACAGGAAATGGACGTTAAAAAACACAGTCTTAGACAAACAGTGGGTCAAAGAGGAAATCTCAAAAGAAATCAGTAACTACCTTGAAACTAATGAAAACAACAACACAACATATCAAAACCTATGGGATGTAGCGAAAGCAGTCCTGAGAGGGAAGTTCATAGCCATAAATTCATATATTAAAAAAGAAGAAAGAGCTAAAATTGAAGAGCTAACTGCACACTTGCAGGAATTGGAAGAACAACAACAAACTAAACCTAAAGGAAGTAGAAAGAAGGAAATAACAAAGATTAGAGGAGATCTAAATGAAATAGAGAATAAGAAAGCACTGGAAACAATAAAAAAAAACAAAAGTTGGTTCTTCGAGAATATCAATAAAATTGACAAACCCTTAGCCAGACTAACAAAGAAAAAGAGAGAACAGATGCAAATACATAAAATAAGGAATGAACAAGGGGATATCACTACTGACCCCACAGAAATAAAGATTATCATAAGGGGATACTTTGAAAAATTATATGCCAACAAGAATGATAATTTAGAGGAAATGGACAAGTTTCTAAAAACTCACAAACAACCTACATTGATGAAAGAAGAAATAGATGAGCTCCACAGTCCAATTAAAAGTAAAGAGATAGACTCAGTCATCAAAAACCTCCCAACTAAGAAGAGCCCAGGACCAGATGGCTTCACAGATGAACTCTACCAAAAATTCTGGGATGAGCTAACACCAATTCTACTTAAGCTCTTCCAAAAAATGGAAGTAGAAGGAATATTGCCAAACTCATTCTATGATGCCAACATTACACTAATACCAAAACCAAATAAAGATACCCCAAGAAAGGAAAATTACAGGCCAATTTCTCTAATGAACCTAGATGCTAAAATCCTCAACAAAATACTTGCTAATTGCATTCAACAACCTATCAAAAGGATTATACACCATGACCAAGTGGGTTTCATCCCAGGTATGCAAGGATGGTTCAATAAAACAAAATCAATCAATGTAATACCCCACATAAACAGATTGGAAAAAAAAATCACATGATCATCTCTATACATGCAGAAAAAGCATTCAACAAAATACAGTACTCTTTCCTCATAAAAACACTACAAAACATAGGAATAGATGAAAACTTTCTGAATATGATAAAGGGTATATATGAAAAACCAAAAGCTAACATCATTTTCAATGGTGAAATCCTAAAAGACTTCTCTCTGAGATCGGGAATTAGAGAAGGGTGCCCACTAACACCACTCCTATTTAACATTGTCTTACAAGTATTTGCGCGAGCACTGAGGCAAGAAAAGGACATAAAAGGCATCCAGATTGGAAAAGAAGAAGTAAAAATTCCATTATTTGCAGATGACATGATCCTATATATAGAAAGCCCTGAGAAATCTACAACAAGGCTTCTAGAACTTATAAAAGAGTTCAGTAACATTGCAGGGTATAAGATCAATGCTCAAAAATAAGTAGCATTTCTGTAAACTAAAAACGAGCAAACTGAGGAGGAAATCAGGAAAAACATACCATTTACAGTAGTAACTAAAAGAATCAAATACCTAGGAATAAATTTAACTAAAGATGTAAAGGACTTATATACAGAAAACTACACAATGCTGTTAAAGGAAATCAAAGAATACTTAAATAAATGGAAAAATATTCCCTGTTCATGGATAGGAAGACTAAACATAATCAAGATGTCTATCCTACCCAAACTAATCTACAGATTTAATGCAATCGCAATAAAAGTCAACACTGTATATTTTAAGGAACTGGAAAAACTAACCACAAAATATATTTGGAGAGGCAAGAGGCCCTGAATTGCCAAAGACATATTGAAAAAAAAAAGTCAAGTTGGAGGTATCACACTACCTCACTTTAAATTATACTACAAAGCTACAGTAATCAAAACTGCGTGGTATTGGCACAAGGATAGGCCTACTGACCAATGGAACCGAATTGTGAGTTCTGATATAGATCCTTGTGTATACAGTTATCTGATATTTGACAAGGCCATGAAGCCCACTCAGTTGGGAGAGAATGGCCTCTTTAACAAGTGGTGCTTGGAGAACTGGATATCCATATCCAAAAGAATGAGAGAAGAATACCATCTCACACCTTATACAAAAATCAACTCAAGATGGATCAAAGATCTACATATAAGAGCCAAAACCATAAAGACCTTGGAAGGTAATGTAGGGAAGCATCTACAGGAACTTGTAATAGGAAATGATATCATGAACTTCACAGCCAAATCACGAGCAGCAAGAGAAAAAATAGACAAATGGGATCTCACCAAAATTTAAAACTTCTGCACCTCTAAGGATGTTATTAAGAAAATAAAAAGGCAGCCTACCCATTCGGAGAAAATATTGGGCAACCATATATCTGTTTGGAGCCCAATATCCTGCATACATGAAGAAATTCTACTCCTTGAAAATGAAAAGACAAACAACCCATTTAAAAAATGGGCAAGTGACTTGAAAAGACACTTCTCCAAGGAAGAAATACAAATGGCTGAAAAGCACATGAAAAAATGCTTGACATTGTTTGCTATCAGGGAAATGCAGATCAAAACTACAATGAAATGCCATCTTACACCCATCAGAATGGCAGCTATTAAGAAAACAGCAGACACTAAATGTTGGAGAGGATGTGGAGCAATAGGAATCCTCATCCTCTCCTGGTGGGACTGTGGTATGGTCCAGCCACTGTGGAGGACAATTTAGTGGTTCCTCAGAAAACTAACAATAGATCTTCCATATGGTCCAGCAATTCCACTGCTGGGTATATACCCAGAAGAACTGAAAGCAAAGACACAAACAGATATATGCCCACCAATAGTCATAGCGGCATTGTTCACCATTGCCAAAAGTTGGAATCAGCCCCAGTGCCCATCAACAGACGAATGGATAAGCAAAATGTGGTACATATTGACAATGGAATATTACTCAGCTGTAAGAAGGAATAAAGTGCTAACACATGGAATAACGTGGATGAATCTTGAAGACCTTATGTGGAGTGAAGCAAACCAGACACTGAAGGATGAACAGTGTATGACCTCACTGATTTGAACTGAGGAAATTGAGCAGTCTCTGAGAACCATTGTCTGAAAGATAAATTAACAAGGGAGAGAAAAAGAAGAGCCGGCTTTGAGCCATCACCCATATGGACATAATCTATGGTAAATGGGTAGACTATTGTTGCATATTGAAGGATAGGACAGATGGGTAATGATATTACTGGGATTGGTGGTGCAGCATTGACAGGTGTGTAGATTAGGAAGGGCAGATTCAAATACCCAGGGCTTGTAACTATGAATCTTGACATTCCATGAGTCAAGACAGGGGAGTGTAATATGCCCCAGGGGTGGGGAAGAAGGAACAGTTAAGATTTAATGGGGTATTTAGTGGTCAAGGGAAAGGTTTTCATTACCTTACAGTAATGGACACAGGAAATATCATTAAAACTTATTAAACTGTATCATCTAAATTGTAAACTATACTGTAAATCATTGACAATGTTTAGTTGTTATATTTTGCTATCTGTATAACAGTTATAACAATGCTAACATAGAAAAAAAATAAAAAAATAAAAAGGGCTTTAATATGGGGTGGGGAAGGAGGTGTGGTTTGGTATCTGGGAGTCTCTGGTATTCCGTGTGTGACTTTGCTGTGACCTAAAACTTCATTGAAAATTATATGAAAATTTGGGAGACACGGCAGATTGAGAAGGGGAATGTGTCACAGCACACTGGACATCCGATAACACAGTGATAAAAGGAAAAAAAGAATAATTTTTTAAAAAGACATTTCTTTTTTTTTCCATTTTTTATGTCCCAATCTGATAATTATATTTTGTTTTGTTTTGTTTTTTGTTTGTTTGTTTGTTTTTCCTCAGTTTCTTTATGTTTGTCTCTTGCTTGTAATCTTATCATTATTGTATCTTTTTCCTATTATGTGTACTTGATTATTAGATGGGCTTCATCTTCAAAGAAAATTTAGATCACAAAAGGGTTAAAATAGGGGCTGCAGAGGATCATTGGTGGGGGTTGTCTGGGATGGGGGATTCATGAGAGGAAGTTCATCTGAATATACATGAAAGATATATAAAATTGTTCAAATGATCAAGGGATGGGGCATGGTCACGGTGGGGAGACAAACATTCAATAAATGAGGGAATACTGAATTCCCAGCCTGGAGAGTTCTGCCACATTCTCCATGGGAGCAGCAATAGTCTTCTGAGTGCAGGGACAGTGCCTGTCAAAAGAGGATGGCCCACTGATGAGTTCTTGATATTGATGACTACCCTTATGAGTCTTTGCTCCTGTAACCGAAACTTAGCTTACTGTAATGGGGTGCCGAAGGCTTGCCACCTGAGGACAAGCCATCCTTGTTGCTCAAATGTGGCCTCTCTCTAAGCCAAACTCAGCATATGAATGCATTACCTTCCTCACAACGTGGGACATAACTCCCGGCGATGAGCCTCCCTGGCAACAAAGGATTAATACCAAGTGCCAACTGGCAACACGACTGGAAAAAGACCTTGAATAAAAGGGGGAAAAGGTAAAGACAAATGAGTTCAAGTGGCTAAGAAACTTCAAAGAGAGTCAGGAGGTCATCCCAGAGGTAACGCTTATGCATATCTCAGTAGGATCTCATAGAACATCAAAGTGCATATCGCCCAACCCAGAGGGGCTCCTGAGGGCTCTGGAGACACTCAGGTCCTATATAAGGGGGGATAACCCCCCTATCAGTGGGCTCTATTTTGGAATCTGTGCTCCTGAGAGTGACAGAATTGGACTCAAATAAGTCCTCCCTGCACATAGTTCATCAGTCCCTTCTATTCAAACCTATATGTGATGCTAGAGTTTTTAAGTATACTTCCAGAAACTGGAGCCTCTGGCCTACCTATGTGCCAGGTGTGTGTGTAATCTTGGTGGAGCTGCAACTCCTACCCTACAGCTCAATGGACTCATCCAAGTCACCTGGCAAGGAGACAACGATGGGCAATGGCCATCCCAGGGAACGAGGAGGGCCTGCATCTGCAGGCAGGATAATCCCACCCACCATATCCATGGTATGTAAGCCCTTTCTCTCTTGGAGGTAGAGTGGACATCACCATCCCAGTCCCCTCAGGATTGGGGGAAGAACTATGGACAAGAGTGGACTTAATGGTATTCTGTTGTACACATATGTGATTCTAGCAATGGAAGAAATTATAATAGTGAGGTGGAGCCGGTGGCCACTGGACACTTTTGGGGCAGGGAGGGGATGTGCAGTTGAAATACAGGGGCTTTTTCGGGACTTGGAGGTTGTCCTGAGTGCCGTTGTGGCGATGGATGTAGGCCATTTTTAAGTAGTACACACCATTCAGAACTGTGTGGGAGAGAGTGTGGTCTTCAGTATGAACTGTGGCCTATGGGTGATGTCAAGGCCCCAGGATGTGTAGGTCCATTGAGGGTGATGGGCCACACTTGTGGGAGATGTTTGTGTTTGATGTTGTGGGTGGTGTGGGAGGTGGGGAACATGGGAATCTCAGTAGTTTCCATGTAATATTTAGGTAACCTAAGCACCTTATAATATATATATATATATATATATATATATATATATATATACAACATTTTTGTAAGCAAATGCACATATATGCATATATATTTATATATCATTCTACAAATATTGGTATGTATTGTGAAAAATTTGATTTTTACCCATAATAAAAATAAATTAAAAAACAAATAATAAAATAATAATAAAGTTAATAGCTGCACAGGGTAAAAATAAATAAATAAATAAATAAATAAATAAATAAATAAATAAATAAA